>JAYRCB010000549.1:189236-338545 GCA_036026315.1 Trachelus stipa | reverse complement strand
GTATAGCGGAGCATAATAATTTTAAAGCCGGCACAACACGTATCGATATAGCCAACTCACGAGTGGCCGTCGCATATCGAATCGCGCAGTCCGTATATATATATATAAGGCCACGCAGACTGGATGCACTCGTGTGCATTGGCCTGCACTGGCACACAACACGCGACGCACGCACACAGCTCACGATGCATTTCTCTCTTTTTATCTGGAAGCCCGACCTGCTCCCTCCCGCTCCCCTTTCCTGCTCTCTGGGCCAGCCAATCCACGCTCCGATCTGCCGCAGTTTGTTTCGACTGCATCAGGGTCAGACTTTCTTTCCTTCTTTCTTTCTCGGCTCCCCTGCATCGCGGCCTCTCCCTCGCTTTCTCCCTCTTTCTCCCCTCGTTCCCGTGCGCCCTCTTTCAGTCAGCCGGTCCCTCTACTGCACCGGTTGCGTCGGGACGCGCAGTACAACTTTGACCTTCGCCGTGTCCTCTATGCCATGACCGCACCCACCCACATCCCGACGCACACTACTGTGCGCACTACTGCCTAACAGTGCGAGAGCCCACAGAGACACGCGGCTCGAGCGTCGCGCGATCCGCTCGCTGCGAATTGCGATGCATCGACCAGCGAGCAAATCTGAGCGGCGGCTTCCCCGCTTATCGGGCATCCATATCCGCCGCCGATGCGTGCAGCCATGCGTGCAGGTCTGCTTCGAGATAATCGGCTTATGAACACGTTAACTGTCGCCTCTTATGTAAATACGCTTGACCTAGGCTGCTACGGAGATCAGACTCGGCTGGACCGCTTGTGATCCTTCGCCCAGGACTCCGGGCTTCGGATTCATTGGAATATTTCAAGGGCAACCATGGAACTCGAACGGATAAGAAATTGGGAATGAATTTCGTGAGCATACAAAGTGCCCGATGATTAATGCCGGGGAGCGATTGCGTTATCGCTCGAACCTCGTGTTTTATTTCTATCAGAATGCAGGAAGTCACGCGTGCAACGTTCAAAGCGATCGGTAAAAAAAAACTTGCGCCATATTGCACGTATTAGGGTATAAATAAATAAGAAAGTCATCGGTAGTAATTGAAACGAGGCCTCGCGTGTAGGTGCGCGAACTCTGGATGCGTTAAAACAATAATACGAGGTTGCTGCTACGTAAATCGCGGTGCAGCTATACCGCACGTAGGTTATGGTCGGGTGTTCGCCGAGTGAAACGTTATTGCAATTTGCGAGATAAACGGCGACAGTCAATGACGGATAACGGTAAAAATAAAAAGGCGCCTGAGCGCACGCCACTCGCGATGCACCAAAGACATTGGGAGCGCGACACTAACGCGCCGACCAACACGTGCGCGTGCACCCACGTGAACGTATATATGCCAGAGATGGAAATTACACAAGAGAGCTTGTTTTTCAGGAAACCTCGCAATATAAATACTTCACATGATTCACGCACATTCGATACGCAAGACCTGGCATAAATACCCAGTTTACGTAACAGCGTAGCTGCATTACTCATCGTTAATACACTTAAAATATTTGGATGTTAAAAAAACTGCGCAGATATATGCGAAGGTCAATCGCGCAACGGGCCTGCAGCTGCATTATGCACCTACGAGTGCATATAAGTGCATTCGTCCCACAGACACCCATTATCCTTCTCACTAAACTTTTCTTTTTCTTTTTTCTTTCTCTCTTCCACTCCTTCTTTTCTCTCGTGCTATTCTTGGGATCGGTTGGTACTTGATGCACAGCCGAGTACTTCCACTTTGTGAAATGCCCATCGGCTGGCCTATACATTATCAATAGCACGCGACGAGTTGAATTTTATTGCCCGTAAAAAACCGCGAGGGTTCCTGAGTGACTTCGATAATGAGAAATAAAAGAGAGAGAGAGGGAGAAAGGCAAAGAGAGATTCAATGTGTGTTAAACCAAGTGCATTTCAGAAAGGTAGATGGGAGAGAGAGAAAGAGAGAAAATTCCTTCCACGTTATTCACTCAGCCACTTGCGGTAAATTTTTCCAAACTGGTCCTTGGATTGGATTCTTAGAAAATTTCTTTTTCTTTGCTTATAGGTGTATTTTTTTATTATTTTTTTTTATTCGAATTTCGCAATATGACATGTTCGTCATTTTTCCGGTTCTTGTTATCGTCTTGGAAATTTTTCCATGAGTTTATTCACGATTGATGAAAAATACGAAATGCTACGACTTAATACGACTTCCTGTTATAATACCGCGTGAGAGTGTTTAATCGTTGTTTCGTTTTCTTTTTTTTTCCGTTTCTTCTCTATTTTGGGGAAGCATGTTTTAGCACAGCGGGCCCTGAGAAATTGCATGCGACGGGGACTACCGTGGCGTGCATGCCAACTGCAAATTAGTAGGTAACACAATAGACTTTATTTCGTTTGTTCTTTTTGGTCACTCGGCTCGTTTGGCCTCGTGCACAATGGACGTATGTATGCATGCGATTGGTGGCAGGATATGCAAATGCATCCAGGAGAACGGAGCTTGTAGGCTGCAACGTGGAATTTACTTATTTACATTAAAATTGAATCGAGACAAAGAGCCAAGCGTTTTTACCACGCCAGGGGATTCATCCTAGATTTTTAATGGCGAGAAAGGAGAGATTCAGGACGACGAGATAACGCTGGTAGAGATTAAAGATTAAGGACTCTCAAATGTAAAATATTTTTTGGAAAGCGTACAAATGCGATAACTTAATTTTGAATAATTATACATGTATGCAGAAATAATGTCACGTTGATACTCTGATGAATCACGATAACGTGGTATATCACACTAAAGCCACATACAGATAGACATTGAGAAAACACTAAAGACAAGGAAGCACAATTTTTTTATAATCGGACAGAATGGAGAATTTGATGTGTGTAAATATGAAAGAAAGTATCCAGCGTGTTATCTCAAATGATCGTTTCACAGCAGCGTGAAAACTTATCTTAATGCATTTCGTTGCACAGCACAGGAACTGCATTCGCGTCGTATCCGTCGAAGAACTGTTCAAAAAAAAAAATACAAAGAAACTCGAGTCAAATAAAATATTTTCTTCCGTGAATATAATTTCACAATCGACGAAAGCGCCTTAATTAGCCGTCGCGAATCCGTCGCTCGGACATTTCGTCGCCGCGACACTCCGTTGTAAACGATACTCAGGCTGCAATAGAAAATAAAAAACTGAAATATAATTCAAGAATATGGAGCAAGATGCTTACAGAGGAAGAACGGAGAGAGAAAATTAAGAGTTTTTCAGCCGAGAAAGATGGAAAACAGAATTTTCACGGGGAAAAAAGGAAAAAACCCAAAAAATAATCATAACGAAAAATTGAAAAATAATATCCTGCGTTTTCACAGCATAATCACGTATTTTTAAAAAAAACTTTCCTCGGATCTTCCTCGTGGAAACATAACAAGTATTCCTTAAAAGTTATCTAGGAACACCATAACGTGGCTACTGTTAACTGTGGGGACAGAGGAAGCGAATCACAGATGGCTGCCGGAGACCCACTAGCCCAGTTCCGCCTGGTTCGCTTCATCCCCTGCATCGGTGCACCGTGCTGCACCTTGCGTGACGTCACCATTCGCCCCTTCACCCCGTGAGCCACCCACGCAAGAACCTCCACCACCACCACCACCACCACCACCACCAGGAGCACCAGCGGCGGGGAGAGCAGCAGCCAGCCGCACTACCCCTTTCCTGCAGTTTCATCCCTCCCACCCCTCTCACAGGTCTCTACCCCTTAAACTACTTGGACTACTTGGCCGGTACTGGCGCTGCTGCTACCCCTTTTCAACAGAGTGCAACCCCTACCATTGAGCGTTATGCTTTACGCCTTGAGGCTTCCACAGCCTCAACCCCCAATTCCTTTTCTTGCCTGGCCTACCCACCCCTGTCGAGAGAGCATCGGGGAGGAGAGACGCCTCCCCCAGGAATTTATGAAGCTTATGAAGGTACCCGCCCATCCTGCAGGACCTCCGCCTCGTTACGCAGATTTAGTTTCTGCGATCGAATATTCCAACGGAACAGGTGTCCAAGCTCCTTCTTCGTCTCTTATTCGCTTCTTCAGGAACCGGAACACAGTGGCTGACACGGACCACGCCTTTTCCAAATGAAGATCCTTGCTCTTCAGGTTTCACCGTGCTCTGCTATGCCCTGCATTGCCTTACCTTTATTCGACAGGATACACAAGATCACCAGGAGGATAAGCCTTTCTTATTTAAAATAGTCCTCGAAGTGGATCCAGATAACGCCATGTATTGAGAACTCGATTTTAATACGATACTTCTTCTACACAGCGATTCCTAATCGGGTCATTTCTTATCCAAAGATCGTACACGACGTTCATTTTTTCTAATCATACACAAGAATACCTGAAATTTACATACTGAGTATTTATATCCAATCTTCGGGAGGAACTATCGATTTACAGTACACGGAGTCATCCCTTCCCGAATTTACATTGCACCGCGTGACGTTTCCGAGCTTCGCGCGTCTTGCGCCTGGCGGCGCCACTAATCAAGAACTTGCAACGATGCGCTTCGCAATGCAGTCGCACCTGCGCTGCACATCTCTGCTGTTGATGACACATCTAAAGAGAATTGAAAAATTGTTAATTTTCAAAGAAAATCTATAAAAGTATCGTAGACTCGTTATTATGCGCTACGAACTATGCATATAGTAGTATGCATGCGTATATCGAAAAAGAAATATGTATATTTATATATCGTGACATCGCGTACCGGATCGTACCTAATGAAACTGGCAGTGTGAGCAGCCGCGATACAGCTAAGCGTTAGGGAGGTGATTTACGATGGGACGTGTGTGTTTTAAGCCGTTGCAAGCGGGAGCGTGGAATGTGTGCTTTTTATGGCCGAAAAGAATGGCCAAAGTATAAAGGCATCGCGCATTCAAATTCAAAGGGTCTCCGTACGCGCACGTTAGTGGTTGCTACGCCTTTCTAAGGGTGCATCGACTCATTGCCCGTCACTGTAACGGGATCGAAGGTACATGGGAGAAACGAGCATTCATTTTTCCATAAGTAGTTCAAACTGTCGAGACTAGGAAGAAAATTTTTTTCTTTGTTTTTTGTCCAATTTTACCAAATAATTTTTTTATTCCTAAACGATTAATTGCTTGAGAACGACTTTTCTTTTAGTTTTCGGAAACACCATGGTACAGACCATACGTTTTATATACTGCCTATATAAAATGGAAAACTTCTCAAAGACCCAAGTGGGCATGTATACGTTTTGATAGAGGGTCAGTGGAGAGTTTATGTATCCGGTTTAATATTCCAGCTACCGGTTCGTCCTTATAAAATGCAGGATGCACTACTTGCTCCTGTTTTCATTCTCTATAGGGACAAGCCACGATTATGGGAACTCGGAGCCGTACAACGTATGGTGGATGGTGGATGAATAGCGCAGGAACTTATGTGGTTCCATAAGGGTGAACTGGCCGTGTTCGTTGTTCTAGCTATTTTATGATTTCCGTAGAGGTCAGTGGCGATCTACGAGCGATAAAGTACGTTATGATTATTTCAACGAGCATTTAGCCAAGGGAGTCCCTTTCACCATTTTCCCACAAACTGACCCCCGACCCTGCTTGGGGCGGCCTACGCTAATTAACCTTACGTTAGTCGAACCCCTCAAATCTAGGCCGACCGCGAAACAATAAGGTCTCTTCCTCGAGTGATCCAGTTGTTGCAGTAGGTGATTGAGAGTCACCGTAATCGGCATAAATTTTTCATAAAAATTCGTTGACTTCGCGGCGATCGAAAAGCAGGCTGGGAGTGCGTCGATTCCTCTTGAACATTTAAGTGTCTTTACATGCTTTGGCATCAAGGAAGCAGCAGGCCGGAAATCATCAGCCGCGTGACCCACATTCGCGCAGATGTTTCGACAATTTCTGAACGACGCCCCACGACCAATTTACAATTCATTTGAAAGCCAAATTTTATTACGCGCACTTTCGTATGCACTTGTCCTCCACCCCGTAGTGTCGCCGCCAATTTGAACCCTCGCGCCACGCTCGGACGGTTCGCGCTCGCAATTAGAGAACTGCGTCAGCTCGAAATCAACGGTTCTGTAAATCGATTCCGCAATGCGCATTAGGATCTCGTAAAAATCTACGAAAATAACTGACGACGTAATCTTCTTTTTGTGGATCGAGATAAAAAAATATTCTGATCTCGAGAGGAGGATCTTAGGCTCCAGGCATTTCGTGCCTGATCTCATCCTCGGCGGTCCGGACACGAAACGTGGAGTCGATGCCGGTCCTGGTAACCACGTGGAAAGAATCGGCCGTTTCGTTACCGAAAACAACGAGACAAAGAATGGACATAAATAATCGAAACGGTCCAAGTTCCTAACTGGGTTTCCGATAATTAGATTCCAAGGACCGCCTATTTCGGCTAAAAGTTACGTTAGAAAAGAATCTTCGAGTCTCCCCAGCGCGTAATTCTACCTCCCCCCCCCCCCAACCCTCCCGCCCCGCCTCCTGCTAAATCTCCGACTTCTCTCTCGGCCTGGCCGAACTTTCGCCCGACAAACAAAGAGGCTCCTTCGTGTCCTTCCGAGTGCGGAAATACGTCGAGTATATTTATGAGCCAAAACTTAAGGGAGTTTACGAGGAAAAATGTCAACCAGTCTATGGGGTCTCTCTCGAGCGCGGCCATGACGAAGCGAATAACCGCAAATAGACTTCGAGAGTCAGGCACGAAAGGGCAATAAACGTTTTTGACACAATGGCTCGACCAAAAAGGTGGACCCCGCTCGTGAGTACAGCGTGTGCCGCCATTGCTATTGGCCCAGGAGAAGAATTCGTGGGTCCGAATGGTACTGGGACCTATCACGATTTCGGGACCCCACATTCGAAATTTCCGGGTTTCTTTGATTTACGAAGCTCCTTTCGAGAACCATGTCGAATCCCCTCCCCCCCACCTCCAACGTCCCATCCTCCATGCAAGAGTGACTTTTCGCTTCTACGGGATTCCTCTTTTATTTTTCTTTCTCTTGATCGTTCTCTTCGCAGCCACTGGACCGAGGTGTCGTCTCCCGTCGTTGCGTTCTAATTCAATGATGCTGAATCGGTATAAGAGGATGAGCAACTGAGAAATAAGAATCCCAAGTGTCTTGAGTACAGGAGCACTTCCGATAGTAGCGCCAGGACAAAACTTGAACTAACCAGCTTACCCATTGGTTCCCTTTTTACCTTTGGCCATAGGAGAGACCTTTGCGGTACTCCATTCAGACTCGAATGAATAAAGTGTAAGAACTCGAGAACTGCTCCACTTGCGGACAATGCTCAGGTACCCGAAATGGGCTCCTATCTTCTTTCTCTCCCATTCATTCCTTTGTTTTCTTTATTTCTACTCGCGCTCCTTCTTCCTTCTCTGAATATCATCCTCCTGCTTCTTTCACCTTTTTTTATTATACAGTCCTCTGCCGGGCCCATAAAAAGATGGGATCCATAAAAATAGTTATGGCATAATGGGAATAATGAGGAAAGGACTTGTTACAGCATACTGGTTATGGCCAGGGTACAATCCTCATAAATTTCACGTGCGAACAGTGCGACAATGCGTGTTAAATCATTCTCGATCGCTTTAAAAAAAGGGCCCTGAGTTATTGCACCGGTTTTAAATGGTACCACCCCGTCATCCACGCTATACTCATTGTCCTCTTTCGTATTATTTCCTGCCGACGTGTAATACGTGAAACACTTTGCATGGGAGCCAGCGTGAGGTACCTCTGGGTTTATCTGCTTTTTTTTTTTAATTCGTTACTTTCACCAATTCATTCGTTACTATGGTTACGTCGGATGGTTGTCCGATGGTATTTCAATTTTTCGAAAGATATATTTTTAACGACGTCTTCCAGGGAAGCTGCAAGTGGATTCCTGAGAAATATCTCTTGGAAACTTTTCCTGGAAAAATATTGAAATCTCCTGTCGTACTTTGTATCTGGAAAGACGTTTTCTATTATATATGTCTACGTACGATATCATACGTGACATTCTTGTAAGTTTGAGCAAATTTTCAAGTGAGTGCCACTATGGCCTTTGGAATAGGCAGGCTAGAGGCAAATCTCTCGTGGAATAAAATAAAGAATGAAGAATGGATGGGGTTAGAGATCAGGTAGAGAGAGAGAGAGATAGTGCGCGGTATAGAGAGTCCGGGAGTAAATAGGAAGTTGAGGGTGGAAAGGGAGATTGCGGATGGCAAAAGGGATGAAAATATGAAAGTCTGCGATGCCAAAGAAGAGAACTGAGAAGAATGACATCCGAGAACAAAAGTGATTTAGCCATAAACACACAAGCCTGACTCGACTTCCTGGAGGAGCGAGGAAACACGCAAAGTGAGCGAAGCCAGGGGTAGGAAACGAAGGGCGGAGGTGGCCAAAGAGAGAAGAGGGGAAGGAAGGAAGGAAATGGCAGAGGGATGCTGGGCTTGCTGATATTTTTCCCGGAACTCACGGGGGCCACATTTCTCTTGATTTAGCGAAACAATCCGAGCATCTGAATTTCAAATATAGACGCGCCGGAGCGTTTTCATTGCACCCTGTGAAATCGGCGAAAAAAAGTGAGAGAATCGCGAGAGCGTCGAGCAGTCGCAGCAGTTGAAAACGGGACCTTAAAGGGCAAGTCTACGTGCTGGGAGGGCAGAAGCAGCCCCGAAGCGTCGCTGCGGCCTTCGACGCAAATCGGCGTTCCCGGCCGTAGGGGATGTCAACGGGGTTGCTTCTGGCGCTACTTGTGTTCGCATTAGCAGGGGGTAGCTAACGGATAGTCCGGAAATTCGAAAGGGAAAATCGAAGGGGGCGAGTGGTGGAAGCTCTTCCGATTAATTCCTCGAGGATCCTCATAGATCGGCGCATCTGGCGGCCGTAACGCGGCGTACAAGTCGGGAAGATCTTCGAGTGCCGGCAAGTCGCACCCGATTAAGGGTAGATTCGTAATATCGTCGATCGAGCATGGGGTATGCGGCCCATTGAGTACTCGCCTTCCGTGAAAATAATGATCCGACGCCCTCGGGCTTTTTTTTCGAAAACTCCAAGCACCTACGTCATTCCAGTAACTGCGACGTAAACTTAGTGATGTCGCCGGGTCGCTAGATTGAAAAAAAACTCTTTTAATCTCGAACATATAAACGAGCCTTCGAATACCCTTTTCAATTTCACTGCCTTCGAATTCCCATGGACTATCGCTACGATTCTAACCTAGAAAACTGCATTCACAAATTTTCACTCCAAAGAAGCCTTCTTTGTTCCCTCGTACACGACATGGAACCGTCGTTAGCTACTAGCAAAGGCGGACTCTCATGAGCGAATTTTTAAATCGTCTTGAACGCCTCTTTGGCACACTCGTATTCAGTCCCTCACGCACTCACGCACTCACGCACTCACCCATTCGTTCAGGGCTATTCGCACATACGGACTCACCAACGTACGCACGCGCTGTTCTTTCTTTGCTCGCTGATCTCAAGGTTGCGATAATTCGCAAAGGGGGACTTGTAAGTCTCTCAGGAGGAGAAGCAGCTGGAAGGCAGGCACGCAGCCAGGCATGTGGGGCCTCAAGGCCTCAAGGCCTCGTTCTGGCTCAGCCCCTATTATATAAACCTTATGTATAGGCTCGCGCAAATGCGAGATCCTCCACACTCTCTTCCCCCCACGTGCGTGCATACGTATGTGTATATGCACACACGTTCTTTCTCCCGTCGGTCTCTCCTGTCACAATTCCTATATACATGCTTAAACATACATGGGATATTCACCACATAGAATTCGCACAGTCCTCCCCATACCGAGCGTATGTGTGACTGGCTGCACGGGAGAGATGCCCTTTGTATGTCTCTCAACTACGCAGCGACTGGCTGGCTGGATGGCTGGGTGGCTGGCTGGATGGCTGGCTAGCTGGCTGCTTCCTCTACGTCGCGTTATATGGGTCAAACTGCGCAGATGAACGAACGAGTCTTCTTGTGCCTCTCCTTGAGAGAGAGAGAGAGAGAGAGAGAGAGAGAGGAGGGCATTACTTTTTATTTTCGGACCTTGAATAAGAACCACCGTACGCACTTCTTCTTCTTCTTCTCCCTAGGAGCCTGCGGCCCGCAGGGCAGGACTGACCCGTTTAGGAATTCGGGAACACGTGTATAGGTCCCCCTTATTTCGAATTGGGGAGCCACGTATAAAGGAGTTAAGGATCGTGCTGGCTTGGACTTTGTCCTATTTACGTAATTCGGCACGCATGGACGTCCTGTACCTGGAAATAATGTCGCTCCGATGGAAACAATCCATTATGACGTAGGTACCTCTCGTTCCTATCGATTCCGAAAAAAAAAAAAAAAAAAAACAATATAAGGAGTCAGCAGAGACGCTGACTCCTTCCCATTGGAAATCTCCAGGATAGCCTGGCCAAGTCCAGCCTGGAATTCCTCCAATAACTGACTCCCCCTATACGACGTACCAAAACCCATTGACAAATGCCAAGGACTTCCATACGGAATGTTCTACTTTACCGTGTGTGATCTTGGCCCGGGATATTTAGAAAATCGTTTCCCCGAGGAAAACTATGTCTTCCCGGTGTATGAAGTATAGCCGTGCTTATCGTGACTTATCGTTATCTCCCTACTGATATGTGACTCCTCTAGCACTCTCTATTCGAAACTATCCACGCGAGAGAATTTCGAAGCTAGCTCGTAGCGGAGTCTCTCGTATAGATAAAATTAATTTTGCATACTTTTATATTATTCGGTATAAAGGATCTCGGTCCTCCATTCGAATTCTTCGTTCCAATTCCTCAGAGTCGTTCGCCACTGATTCACGCTGCGAATTTCGCGCGGCATAACTCAAGAGGGAGATCCGCTCCACTTTTGCATTTTACTCGAGAAGATCCGAGAAAATTACAATGATAAGGGATATAAGAGGCTGCGTGCCGTTACTACCCTTTGTTCCAAGGGTGGCACCTGTACCCGTCTCTCTTCTCGTTCAAACACCATCCCTCATAGAAACTGCGTCACATACTCGCGAGGCAATCCTCCGCCGTGATTTAGCCCCACAATTCCATTTTATGGGCTTTTCGAGATAGAGCTGTTTGGCCTTTGTGAAATATAGAAGCGCTGTACAGTCTGCGGCCGTTACGTATCGATAGGATTTCGCGTCCGGAAGCACGCGTCGCTTCCCATCAAATCGTCCGTGGCCACGAATTATTGCGCTAAATTATACCTTTCACAGGGAGTCATTCCATCGACGCCATTTTACCTATCCTTTTATTCTTTCCCCTAACCTCCCCTCCCCTGACCATTCAAGTTAACGCACCTCCACTCACGTTGGCTTCGATTAGCCACGAACAAATTATTCCACGCTCTATCTGTAGTCCCTCTAGTCTCTACATGGTCCACCGAGACCTTACAGATAGGAGTCTGGTGAACGTACGTGGGTCCTAGATATGTATATGGACGACACGTTATACCTATGTAAGTACAGTCCCCATGGAAAAGCACACGCGACTTCCATGACAACAATACTGCACCCGGTACACTTCAGCATCCCGTAATTTCTTACTTATCGTCCGACTCGGCCTTCGCTCGCCCATCTGCTGCCGATTCTCCTCCCAGTTAGTTGGTCTCTCTCTTTCTCTCGTACTCTGTATACGAAAACCAACAGGAAATATCCTGCCGCTTCCCAAGCGCAACTTTGATACCTAAAGCGGTCGATAGTTGTCAGTCCTGATTGCTCGTCTGTTTGAATGGATCAGATTCTGCACGTATGTATGTACGTACTTGTTGACTGAATAGGTAGAAAGGTGGGTAGGCACGTATGTGAGTAAGTACGTAGAATAATTTGGGAATTCAAGGATGGAAGCATAATGCATCAGTGGGAAGGAGAATGAAAATTATGAATCGCGGAATAGACTCTCCCTTAGAAAAAAAAAAAAAATATTGAAGAGGGTACTTTCGAATTTGAGGTAGAAGCTGCAGCGCGACTACGCGAGCCATTTTGAAGCAGCTGCCGCTCTTCTTTGTCCTCTTCGCTCGGCTTCTCCGCTTTTTCTTTTTCTCTGACCGAGGAAGTGCACGATTATTAAAGATGCATCCGCCTTGATGCCACTGAGGGTTGCTTATGATTAGTTACGGGCTATCTCCCTCGTAACGTACCTAACGGTGGGGTATGGCGTGTATGGTATATCGTTTAGGAGTTACGAGTAATGGGTTATGGCGAGTACATAGACTCCTCGTAAAATAATTTCTATATTCGCGCTAGGCAACCCGTATAGAAATCAAAGCGGAGCTACGATCGTTTGCAACCCTTTTCGCGAGGGAGGGAACTTGGAAACTCAAGCTGACTGACAAACAAACAGATCCGGCCGTGACGCGGACTTCCGGCACAGCTGGGCTCCTTCGAGCTGGTTTTGCGGCCCTCCCTCCCCTCCCTCAAATCTAACCTCGCCACGTACTTCCAAACAAAACAGCAACTCCGGGCCCACCCTTTAATTTTCATATTACTAAGCGAAAGGCGCCACCCTTTAACATCCCTCGGGGTGCCCTTATTGGGAGAGCCAGCCTGCGTGATTACAGGGCATTCGAGAAGAGCCAAATTTTTATTGGATTCCTAAATTACTGTGTAGCCTCGAAGACCTTATCCCTGCCTCATGCCTACACGCTTCGGTGCTGCCAACGACGTAAATAATAATCAAGAAACTTTTGTCTTCGTCCCATTAAGGAAAAACTCGTAAACAGCCTTTCAAAGTGACGTACCTACCATATCATCCTCATACGACCGGATATTCATCCATTTCACGTGGGTCACACGTGCGCTCAAAGTCCCACCTGTACAAACATCTTTTCTAGGTCACGTGGCGACTCTCGAGGGTTAATGGGAAATGGAAACTAGGACCATGCCAATCCTTTTGGTCTTTTGCCCTGCCCTGGTAATTGCCCTCTGATCGCTGATAGTCTTGTTGACGTTTAAACTACGTAAGCAGCAGGTATCGTTTCCTAGGAGAGCAGGTGGAACCTGGTACCGTCCTTCCATCCTTATTTTAGGATCCTGACATCCTGGCATCCTGGAATCCTGGCACCCGGCCACTTTTCTTTCGTTTTCTTCGCAAGTATATATCCCGCGCTGTAATTTTTACGGCGATTAGCCGACGCTCTAATTAAAACAGCCCTGAGCTTTTCGTTCGCGTCGGTGACCTACGAACCCGTGAAATCGCTCGTTCCACGTTCGGGTGTCTTAACGCTCCTGACCGAGTGAAAGAGTCAAGGCCGACGTGTTTCCTTTACGTCAAGCACCCTGGGACTGTCTCATAATTTTTTAAAGCCACTTTAGCTTTACTCCAAGTAACCAACGGGAAGAAAAAAAAATACGACGCGCCCGAGCATCGTCGAGGGATTTCACCTTTTTACTTTTCGCTTTTTCTTCTTTGTATTATTCCTGATCTTGCGTCATTTCTTTTTTTATCGATAAAAGATACCAGCGGTAATCCAACTCATAGAATTTTTACTACGGTTCTTATTATGGCCGTGTATATATGTAGAATGTGTCGTTACTTAAAAATAAAGTAATTACGTAATTTTTTTACTCCCACCTGCTGGGGATGCTTCATCAAGATACGCGGTACGACCTTGAAACGTTTCCTTTTCATCTTTACATTTTATTCTCACTCGGAATCGTCAGTTTTATCGTAATGATCCAACTCGGTAAACAAGCCTTTACGTTTTTCCAACTTTACGTGCAACAGCTGCCTGTATAATTCACTTGGATATTCATGAAAGCCTTGGGCGACTACAACTAGACTCCCTCCTACGTGAGTATCTACACAATCGACCTTCTCGTCAGACAGCCTAACCTAACCTAATCTAAGAACTTTACAAAGTTACCAGATCGGACTCACCAATAAAATTGGATAGCTGCCGCGGGAATGTTTTATTATAATTTTGAAAAATGGCAAAGTAAAGAGGAATCATTTAAATTGAGTAACCCTGTACCTATATCTACGAGTATATCATAAATTTTATGAGTATCAATAATTCTGCGCATACCGGCTACATGGACCGGATAGCTCGATAAGTCAGTGTCTAAGAAAAGGCCGGGGGGGTCGCTTGGCCGGTTACTAGGGAGAGTTAAAAATAATAATAATGCTAAAATTGGATAGCAAAGACCGTAGGAAAAAATTGATCCAATCGATAGGCTATATCCACGCATACGTGTTGCCCACGCACGGGGGCTGTGCTGCTTGCGCTTCTTTCAATAAGAGTGAAAAATACACGGAATCTGCATACAAATGGTACCATCGGGAAAGTTAACAGCGTGAGTTCAGCCCGGTGATTTTTTCTCGGGCCATCAGTGGCCTTCCCGGGTCCTTCTGACCCCCAGCAGCCATGATTGACATGGGGGTTGTACGGGGTGTACATGGGTGTACATGGGTGTACGCCCTACGGTATACCTACAGGGGTTCTCCGTACTCCAATATACTCTATATATATATATATATATACACATATAGTAATACAGTCCTGTACGTGTTACACGCACGAGCATTCCTCGTCGAGGGCTCTCGAATGTTGCCACCCCAGTCATTACTTCGGCATTATCGGGGGGATGATTTTCCCTACCTTCGTTCCTCCTGCTCTTCTACAGACTCTGCCTGGCCTGCCTGCTCTTCATCCACCATGACCGAGCGTCACCACCATCGTTAACATGGTCACAGCCATCTCCTTCCTAGCAGTCAGATTCACTCCAGTTTATCAAGCATCCATCGGCCATTACGAATTTAAATGTATTTAGCCTAGTGCGACTATCGATGGATCCATCGCGTATCTTTTTTTTTTATCTAGCTCCAATTCACTATTGTACTATCATTTCTTTTTTTTTTTAACGTCATTCATTTATACTGACTTTATTGTTCCTGCTGGTACCCATCCTCTGGTGTCTGATTTTGAAAGAGGAAGTGCGCAATGCGCACGAGATTGGGCCAGCTGCCGTGGTTTCCGGGCTCGATTGGCAGTTGGTCCTGAATTGTTGGCAAATTGCGGGTTTCCTTCGAACCGAAACCGAGCGCATCCGGACGGGAACCCACGATTCTTGCATAATTCACTCTTGGCTTATCGTGATTTTTCTGAATCTTTTTACTCCACCTTATTCCCTCTTTGTTTCGCCGCCGGACGCGTCCGTGAGAACGGATTGACTAGCCTCGAGGCAAGAGCCGAGTCCGAATCTTCGATCTTTCCCGATTAAAATTTCTAATTAATCGAAGGTAAACAAAACGTCGAGGCTGGCCATTCGCGTTCTAACTCAGTCTAAGTTTTCTCGGATTGCTGACCCGTGGAGCAGAGCGATCCACGATTGTGCTCAGGATTGCATAAGAGTCGTCGAACTCTGGTCCTTGGACTCCATTTCTTATTGAAATGTTTATGCTCGATACACGGAGACTAACCTAACCTAACCCAAGAAGTACATACTTCGCCTTATCCACGCGTCACGCACTTGTCCACGTGTCCGTAAACTACCAACATCATACACGAAGCTGGATTTTTAGGCAGCCGGTGGAAGGTGGGAAATCGGTGAAAATTTTTAAACTATCGGTCAACGTTCGCATTTTGTATTATGTATATACGCATATACCCATAGCATAACTATTGACTGCACTATATATCGATTCCAGCATCCTCGTAAAGCATTCGTGCTTCGCGTCGATCGAATTCAGATTAGTCGCACTTAAATATCGACAATAACACGAGTGGCGCAACCACTGCTTTCTTAATGCAAATTATTCAACGTTCTCTAGCCGTGACTAATTGCCTCACACTTTCCACCTGCGAATCTTCGAATGCACTTTTATGATTTTTCTACCCCTCCTTCCCTTGGCTCATGTGACTCAAAACTTGACTGAGGTCTACGTACCGAATGCGGTTCAAGGAGATTGGTGCGTTCGCTGCACTCGTCTGAACTGCAGCGTACAGGAACCACCTGTAAAATCAAACCGTAATTCGCCAATAAATTGCATCTTATTTACTGACTGTCTATTGTTTGCTTAATGGATTCTCACGGGGCCAGCTGGCATCTTGAAAATTTGCAGCAATCTATCTGCCGCGGCGCGTGATGCAATACGCACGATTCACCATATTGTGAGATAAGAATATATATAGTATACTGTATTCATATATGTCCTGTATATGAACATCCATTGCATCCTGTAACGCTTTACACGTATGTCTATATATGTGCGCAAGGTACCTAAGGCCATGAATATTTGCTGAGAATTAATTGGCACATCGAGCACTGGATGTTATTGACTGCAACTTACGTTACGATAGTGCAATGTCCAACTGCGACCACCATCTAGCTCAAGGAGAAAGAGCAACGACTTCGAAACTCTCAGTTGGCGCTCACAATCAGTCATATCCGATCTCTGACGTAGATCAAGATTCTCATTCATATTAATCGTTAAGATTTTATAAAATAATTAATTTCCCAGACCAATTAAATATTTTTATCTCTAGGCCGGAACTTTTATCGGGATTGTTATCCACGCTCTGATTATCGTCATTGGTATCGATTATAATATTACTGTGCGAGGCTAGAAAAAGTGACGGACCGTTAACGGAATTCCAGAATGTCTGGCCGTATTGCAACTTAACAAGTGCCATTAAATGGATGCAAATAAAGTTGACTGTGATAACAGTTAAAGTGCAATTTACCGTGACGCATAAGGCGAGAAGAGAAAATGACGCGGAATGCATCTCGTAAGGACCTGGTCGTGGAATGTAGTCTTTTCTCGATTATTATTATCATTATTAAGTTTGTTGGAAAACTCATATGAGAGATATAATTAAAAGATTACAGATCGGATTGCTGATTAATAATTGTCAGTTTAATTTTATCTGTATTGGTATCATCGAGATGATATCTAATCTCGAAGGTGGAATTTGAGTAAAAAATTGAAAATCGGGAATACAGTCGGTTGACGTAGATTGTTGCTTGGGCGATTCTTCCGAATTTTTGCCACGTAAGTGTATTTTGAATTGCGGCTGTAAATAACCTGAATTTTATTGGTACGTTATCGCAGGTGGAGACCGTAGTCGGTTTTACGATCAGGGTAATACATTTACTATCGAAACGATCTCCAGTATTTCGGATAGAACCGGCTGCTCGCCTATCTCCTCAATTAATTTCCAATGGATAGTCATAAAACCTTTCACGTTACCGATACGTTCTCAAAGTAACGAAATGCCTCTTTTGTTCCCCACAAGATTCCATACAAAGTACCCACCCTATACGTGCTTGTCAATTTTACCTCTTTCTTCTATTTTAAATCGTGGGCGTCTACATAGCTATGCACATCGAAACGGCCATTTCGGTCCGGTCGTTCGTTCACGATTTATCTGCGGTCGCTGCATTGAATAATGTCACTCGTAATCCGTGTCTTTTATATTGATAAATTGTCATTCATAATACTTGGCTAACGAGATACGTTTCAATCTACATGTAGATTTGTATCTCTCATCAGAATAGTTTCACTCGCCTGTAACAAAGTACCTGTACGTTAGAAACAAGAGATTCGTGATAACGATCAAAGTATCGAAGTGTTTCAACGAACAGAGTATAGTCGAAGTGTTCGCTGGAATTGCACTGCCGTTTCTCACAATTGTGCTCTTTACGCTAGAGAAATGAATGCAAAGCTACGTGGCTGCGACAGTGCTGGACCCGGAGGCTGCGTAACAGCCTCCGGTCGTTGCAGCATGGGATTTGCAAATTCTCGACAGCTTTACGATTCGCGTTTATGGGAGACTCTACCATCTCGTTATTCAAAGTGGATTAAAATTTCGTGGCTTTCGCGAGCTCATAAAACACCCAGGGCACCTCGCACTTTCATTAATCGAGCCGCCACTGCCGAATACACTATACCCGAAGCCTTCGCTTTGCATGATCCTCAAAACTAACTCGTTCTGGATTCATACGTATTTCCTTCTTTCTTTTCTTTTTTATTTTTTTTCTATTCTTCTTTCTCTCTCTCTCTCTCTCTCTCTCTCTCTTCCCGTCGACACACTTTTCACGCACTCGAACGTTCATCCCGAATGAACAAGCCTCGCCAGTGGTGGTTGCCGAAACCCCGTGGTGCACCCCAGGCCTATTTTTTTTTTCCAAGAGAGGGCGTTACCTTGAAAGCCAGGACAAAGGAAATACAAGCTCGGTAGAAATTTGTTCTCAATTTGATTTCCATTAACAAGACTGTCTTCGTCTTCCGGCCGTTCTAACGGGTTCATTAATAACGCATAATAATAATAACAGCCGCACGCCCCTGCCCAACGTTTACTTGGCGCTTGCCTGCGGTCGTCGGGACGCCTTGTATGTGGCGCAATGTGCCAAACTAGTCTAACTCGGTTTTGCTTTACCAACGGTTTCCCACTTTACTCATAATTTCTCAGTCCGGATACCAGATCGCGTTACACGCGTCTACGGGTTTACTCGGTACTCGTAGTCAGGAGTTTCCTACTTGCTTCTGGTACCCGAGCGTTATTATTATCGCTTTCTTTCACTCGGATGAAACCGACTGACAAAATGAGACGTTTTAAGGAATCTTATCAGGCGGGATGTGCTCGACGGCGCGTGACGGTCCATCAGACTCCTGACGTGCGTGGCTCCCGGACAGGGACGTCATTTCTTCCGGAAGATGAACTACGTGACATTTCATACGAGAGAATTCTAATGCCAAACCATTTTGATTAACTCTGTATTAAATTCGTCCCCCTTGCCAGGAACTGTATGTACGTGGGTTTGATCGTCCTTCCATAGGATCCATGTGTACAAAGGAGTAACCAAGCAACGGGGATGCCCCATGGAGTGACCATCGTCCAGCTTCCAACCTTCCCAACCTTCCCAACCTTCCCTACAGGCTCTCTACTTCAAAAGGTGCATTGTCTCTGCTTGCTGGACGTTCTATTTTATCGGTCCAACACATTGAGTCACTCGGGCGGAAACCTCCAGCCGAATATGCTTCGAATTTGAGCTCGCGTCTCCCTCTGCTGGCGACTACCCTCTGATAACAGTTTTGTTTGAAATTGGGTGGCTGCGAGTTGACGAGCGATCGGCCGCCGTTCCGTTCGAGAGAGAACGGGAGGATGAAAGAACCGAAGAGCCAGAGAAATAGTACGAGGAAAGAGAACGAGCTAAACCCGTAGCGTGGAGCAACTAAACGGGATTGTAATTCCCTAGGGAGACACAGAGGGATCCAGTGACGTACCTATGCGTATATGTACGGTGGGAGTTGGGAGTTGGGACCAGGAGCAGATTATTTAGGATATTTTGGAAACGCCGATTGGACGTGGGGGAAAAATGTTGAAACGAGGGTAGGGGAGGTTTTCGGTTCAAGGGATTTTTTCTTCATTTTTCTTCTTGTTCAAATGCTAAAATGTACCTCGTTATACGATATTTTATGGAAAGGCACAGAGCATCGTTTGCTCGGTGTAATTATTGTAGAAATTATATTGTATTATGAAAAAGTTATATAACCAGACGAAAGGCAGCATTCCTTCGCCATGTCGATCCTCATTGTTGTAACTTTTAATTGGATCACAGAACGCGCCGAAAAATTATTCTCATTCCTACTTTATTATGCCAATTGAATCTCATTGACAGGCGAAAATTACGTGCAGGCTTTGTTCCAGAGTATTTCCTTTTGGCTCGTGCCACCCTGTATTTCGCAGCCCTTCACGGGCGAGACGCCACGACGCGTCGCGACGCTTCTATTGTTTCTGGAAACGCGAACCGTCCCGATTCTCAAGATAGGTCTCTGTGCCTCTTGAATATTCTTCTTTTTTTTCTTTTCTTCTCTTCCCAAGAGATTCCCATCTTCTGGCGAAATCTTCGAACAGCAACAGCTTGCCGATATGCGTTTCGCAATGTTGCCAATATCCTCCTTTACGAGGACTTTATATATCTTTATTTCGTAGATTCCTGTCTCCTCCAGGTCCCATCTTTTTTCCTATTGAATATAAAACAGACCGGAGCGCAAAGTCCGTGCTCACTGTACATCGGGGCGTCGCGACGCCTTCGGTACGTCGGGCTAAAAGATTTTCAGATTGGCAAATCACAGTCTCTTTCTGACTATTCCTTAGCTTGGGGTGTCTTAGCGTGAGGGTAAGTTTCCTCATTATTTTAGGGTTCAGGACTTCGAAATGGTTTATAAACGGCAGCTAAGATTTTCCCACCCTTCGAGTCCATCGACAATTTATTAATATTTTGCCGCAAAATCCTCGTCTAATTCGACTTCCATAACTGCCCCAGCCCGAATCTCATTTAATAATGCGCTGTTAAATTCCATTAATGACAAATTGCTTTATGATGGGGTTCGGTTTTCAAAGTTACGCCAGGCAAACTAGGGTGCGACTCAGCCAAGTTATTAACCGCATCCTTAATTAATAAAGATATTCAGTCATGCGATTAATTTTCGGTTCGGTCTCTACGACGCTTAAATTAAAGTACGTTCAGCCCTATTATATTGAGGCTCTCGTCTAGGAATTTCATTCACGTTCAATCTCCTTAA
This sequence comes from Trachelus stipa, assembly GCA_036026315.1. Taxonomy (NCBI): domain Eukaryota; kingdom Metazoa; phylum Arthropoda; class Insecta; order Hymenoptera; family Cephidae; genus Trachelus; species Trachelus stipa. The sequence continues at coordinate 317,992 of JAYRCB010000549.1, read as the reverse complement.
ATTATTATTCACTTTGACTTTATTCAAATTACAGCCCTTTCCATATTAGTTTCTCCCTCGTCATATACGTACATCACGTCACATAATTTTTTTTAATCCGTAGGACAGTTTTCCTGCGTAACACAATTTCTATTCGCGTCTCTCAAGAATCCAGATTTACACCGACATCCGATAACGCAATTCTGAAAGGAAAGATTTACAATAAATATTTACGTATCCCTTATCGATCGATACGGACACGAATATCGATACTTACGAATGTACAAATTTGAGGATTGGGATTCGCACACGACGGCTCGCAGGCTGATCCACAACTGGTCCACTCTTGATTCTCTTCGCAATTCTGTCCCGGTCCTTCAGCTTTGGAATCTGCACGGGGTTTAATAATTACGGTTTATTGAAATTCACAATAATTTTACAGACAAGTCAATTGCCTTACGTGCCAATTGTCATTTGTCATAGAGAAACTTACATGTACAGTAGATAATGGCGACGATCAGGATCACTTTAATGATGCGAGACATTTTGACTGTTTTACTTCGATGCTCAACGACAAATAACTGCGATCGTTGCTGATGCGACGTTGTTATATACGCCCGGGATTTTTGTTTGCTATTTGTTTCATTTAAAAATCCGAGATATGCATACATATGGAAATGTGTGACTTTGACTCTAAGGAAAAAATGTTTTAACGCGTGAACGTTGCTCTGTCAACAGTCCAAGAGAAAAGCAGGCTCTACTATTGGTATTAGTAACGGATAGAAAGAGATAGAAGATTCGATTAAAAAATGAGGAATCTATTAAATGCGATAGAGAAAGGCCATGACCAGAGGGAGAGGGAGAGAGAGAGAGAGAGAGAGAGTCGACGATAACTCATGAAGTTATCGTAATTGGGGCAGTCGACCCATATATACATATATTCATACACAGTCAAACGTTAATATTTAATCTACAGAGAAATTCATGATTGGGATAACCATGATTTCGCAATAATTCATTATGCAATCTTAACCTATATATACGTTTTCCTAACAAGCATTAAAAATCCTGTGTCTATATTTACGTTTACACGAAAAAGTCTATGTGAATTTTCAATATGCAGTTGGAAGAAGCAAAAAGTGTGAACTGCGTCAGGTGTCTTTTCTAAGAATCGACCGAAGCGTAAAGATGTTAATCAATAAATACACCGATGAATGGAATGTTTGATTATCCGTGATGCAAGTGTATAAGCAGTTGCAGTTGCATCTTCTTCTCGAGAAATGTGCATACGCGAAGCATTACTGTTAAATGAATATTTTGTAATATGCGTCCCTTATAATATCTTTTCGAAATCCCGTTATTTCATCGGTACAACGTGGGACGTTTTGTTTGGATAATAGCTTCTGATTAAATTTTTATGCCGTATAAAATTTAGCTTCGAATTTTTACTACACTACGCGAATAAAGATTTTTTTATGCATTTGGTAAAATCTGCGCGCTACTTCAGATACTGGTAATATACAATTTTGAAGCCGGTTGTACAACAGGGCAATTTATTAACGCTGGAATATTTTCATCTCATGTACTGTCTTTTACAAGCATTGGGATTGGATTACTTCGGACAATCTCTTTGAAGGACGCACTGCTTGTTTTCTACGGAAAGGAATACGTATCCTGGTTTGCAAAAACAGTCTTCTATGGAGATCTGGAAATGAACGCGTACGTTATTTTGTATTGTTATCAATTGCTTATCAGGAAATGCAGTCAATGCATATGTATATATAATTTGCTGTAGGACAAGGTCGAGGGCTTCGGATTGAATTTCACGTTACAGGACACGCAATACCACATTCATTGTGAACCGCATTTGGTCTACGTTCATCGTCCTGTTTGCTTAGAAACTAAATTAAAAGTCGCGTATTAATTGCAATGGAAATGCGACGATACTTCTAGTCGTACGGTAGGACGATTACAAAAACTTGTTCATGGTCGTCAGGACTACGTTGGTGCTTTTGAAGTGACACTAAACAGTTACTTTAATCACTATCTTTTATACGCAACATTGCTGGTATGAATAAAACATAAACAAAGTAGTGCAATAGATATTTAAATACTTGTTCGATGCACTGGTCATTGTTTTAATTTGCAGTCAGAGATAACACGAGGAAAATTACTTGGTGGATATCGAAAAAAAAAGTGAGGGGTGAATGACCTCACGAGTAAAATTTTTGACTTGGCCTCTGGAAGGCAAAAATTTATTAAAATTAAATCATAGTTTTTACACGTTTAAGGTATATAGTTTATATTCGAGCATTAACTGAGTATAAATGTACTTTTGATTGTTTTTGGAAAATTTCTTTGATGGGAATTACATGAGAATCATTTCGCACAAAGGTGCGGAGGAATGCATTTACGTGACATGTAGGACGTTGATACATATCCCGGTAAGCAGAAGCAGCCTCTGACGCAAATCTGGAAATGAATAGATTTCTGTTAAAATTTTGAAATTTATATGAATTTTTCAGAAAATCTACAATATATGCATTGTGTAATACTTACTTTAGGGCAAATTATATGTCGTGGGAAGTCACACGATGGGCGGCATATTGGACCACAAGTGTGGTAAAACTCATTCGGTCCGCATGGTTGTTGCTTGGAAACTAAAATAAAAATTGCAAAATTTATTATTGCATTGATAATTTAATAAGTTTCTAACGGCAGAATGGGAATACTCACGGGCGACCAAGCAGACCATAAGAAGAAGCAGGATTAAACATTTATTCATTGTTGCAATAGCATATGTCACTCTCGAAAGTGATACTAAAATAAAGTAATATCTATTACATTCTTTTATACTTGAGAATCGCCTTGTTATCGCCATGATGCAAAATAAAATATTGCATCAGATATTTGATCATCTGCACTGTACACTCGACCTTGTTTTTTTCTTTTCTTTTTTTATCTTAATGAAATAAGCGGCATTATCAGATGAAACATAGTCGAACGTATTAACGTGCTTTATTCGTCTTATTTATGTTGGTAGTAGTCATTCACAGAATCAAAGCACTATACATGTATATTATACGTTACAAATATTTTTTTCGCATTTCAAAAAGTCCTCCATTAACGTGGACACATTCTTTCATAAACGCACACATTCGATGTGCGAGATCTCAATAGGAGGCTTGGTAAGCAGAAGCAGCCTCTTACGCATTCCTAAAGATATATATTTTTCTTCATTAAATTCTTCAAAATTTTGGCTAATTATTTAATAACATTTAAAATGCACTATGCTATACGTACCCTAGAACAAATTTGATTTCGTGGTCTGTTGCATGCTGGGGGACATCTCGATGAAAAATTTATTCATTCTCTCAGTGACAGATATTACTTTTGAAAACGAAATTAAAATACAATTTATTCTTCTACGTTCTTTTTTACCGGAAAATCATCTTGTTTCTTGTTATTAGCAAAATGCATAAAGAAAGGGTCAATTATTTAATCAACTGCACTATACGTATATACACTGGACTCTGTGTTTTCCTTTATTTTCGCATATGACATAAAATTGATTTACTGCTATGCAATTTTTATACTACAAGTAACGCTTTAGAAACGGGGTATGTAAAATAAATATTGAAAGTATCTCTGCTCTGGGATAACGTGGGAAGGATAGTCACATGCTCGGAGTCATCCGAGCTAGGTATACAGACAACCAATCATACACAGGTTATTTATATTATTTCATATATGTATTATAGTTTAATCAATCCGATAAATACAGATGTCGATATATCGCACACAATTTTTCACACATCAAAATCCTCTGAATTAACGTGGACAGTTTTTCGGGCTGACGCACACTTTTGATCCAGGAGACCTCAACATGAGTCCGTCTCTGCAGAAGCAGCCTCTTACGCACTCCTAAGTATAAATATATATACATATATTTATATTTATTAAATTCTGTGTAATCATTGCTAATTATTTGTGAAAATTTTAATTGTTGCCTGAAATACGTACCTTGGTGCAAACTCTAGGCGGCACATTGCATATTCGGGGACAGCGTGTGCCACAAGGTTTAAACACTTGATTCCTGGGGCAATTTTGATGCTGCTGCTGCTGCTGCTCGGAATCTAATGTGACAATTTAAAAGTTTGACTTAAGTATTGGTGGGCAATTAATTTTATTAAAAATAAAGAATTGCGTCTGATTGCAACTTGAATGATACTTACAAACAGCCAAACAGGCGACAAGAATAAGTACGACAAGAGCCTTATTCATTTTTGCTATGGCAAGTTATGACTCTCGAATGCAAAACTAAATCGAAATGGTTTGAGTCGCCATCTTTTTATACTCGATGAGTTTTTCATCAATATTACGAAATATTTATATGCAAAAGTGTGCATAGGATGTTTTATCAGCCCAGTATGCAATTAACATTGTATTTTTATTTTTTAAGTCTCTCACAATGCATTGATGCATTCTCGGAGGTGCATTCTCAAGTGAAATATGGGTTTTTACAATGGTGCAATATTTATTTCTTTATCAAGCACGAAGGAAATTAATAAGACATCCTATTCTTACTGTGCGTGCCTTCTCTTTTAACGGTAAGTATGGATGGGGACTAATGGACATGCCTGCAGAAAAGACACCTGAATGCATTTTTAAGAGAAAATGGTAATATCTTGAAAATACTTACAACTGGCAGCCAGTAGCAGAGCAACGGTGAAAATAAAAACCTGCATGATCAGATGCGTTTGACGCTTGTAACAGTAATGTGACTGATATTCTTTTTTGCGGCTTTTTATACTCAACAATGAAATTATAAATAACAGACCCACAAAGATAAACGCGACTAATCTAAAATAATTTGCAACACACTTGCACAATCTTTGCATTTATTCAATTTATGCTTACTTGAAAGTCACAATAATCTTTGTCTTTTCCCAAGATTTTGAATTGGGCAATACCCTCTTATCAGCTTAAATATTATGTTAATGTAGACACACTTACTAAAAATTTTTCGCAACAGCATCTTTGAATATGGAAAAATTGACTGTGCAGAATATACGTGATATGTGAAAACTGATCTTTATTGAATTACTCGAATAACAATTATTTTTGCAAGACAATTTTTCAAAATATTTTATTACTTCAATCAAATTCGTTTAATTGTCTTATTTTCCTTTTTTTGGACAATATGTTCTCAAGATACATATTGGATTGCTCTTTGACTTTCGAACGTATCCTTTTTTGCAAACGCAGCCACCGCCTACTTTGCATATCTGAAAAAAGAATTTTTATTAACATATCGATTTTGTTTCGGCTCAAACAATAATAAAATAAATAAAAAAGACGTACTTTGGGGCAGGGATGGGGGAGAGGCGTGTCACAATAAACGGGACACACGTCTCCGCAATTTGCGAATTCCTCATTCGGTTTTGTGCACTTTATTGAATTTTCTGCTGCAATCTGTGTCACATCTAATTGGCAGGTAAACAATAAAAAAACTTAATTAAATGTATCCCATCATCCTTCAATACTATTTTTATATTTGTTAATCGTTCGAACGTTATTCCAATACTTACAGATACTTAGTGCAGCCACAAAAAAACTGACGACCAATATGGTGCCCTTCATCTTGGCAAATCGAAGCTTCAGAATTGAATACGATACTGTAACAGTTTAATTTCTTCTTCTGCCTTTTATAAGTAACAGTTGCATAAGTATCAAATATACCAAGTATTTATTCACTTGGAATTTTCGTTTATGCAATTGGATGACGATATCAGTTTTTGAAGTAAATAAAATAAAAGTCCGGATTCGTCTGCAGTCGGACGTATCTACTCGCGAGGAATGCAGCAAGGATGTTTTCCTCCTGGAAGTTGCTCTGTGAATTAAACATCGTTAAAATGCAGCAAATGCATAAAATTCAAGCAAGTATTTATTCTTACATAAAATTTATTATTACATTTTTAATTAATAATTTCACCTGTTAGGGCGAATTATTTCGTTTTGAACAATCACGTGTTAAGTACGTAATCCTAACCGTATATGTTCAACTGAACTAAGACGCGTGAGGTTGAGTTTGAAAAGACGCAAACGCTTTTATGTTGTTCAAACTAAATGAATGGATAAATAAAGTAGAAAAAAATAATATATACCTTGTTTATGTTATCAAGTATATTTGGGCTAACAAAACTTACTAAACTACGACTAATTACAGGTCGTTAAAACTTCTGTTACTCCTAATTGCATTTATATATCCTGAGCTGCGTCAATGCAATATTCTTATTAACAAATGCATTCCACTTGACAAAATATTGGTCGATATTTTATTTAATCATAAAGTACGTCTATTTTCGTATATAAGGAAAAGATCTGGTCATCTGGACACTGTATCATCATCAGGCTGCGAATCCTTGTTAAAATGAAGATATTACTTCTGGCAACCTTTGTCGTGACTGTTTTGGTAATTTGTGAGTATTCCGATAGAAATCTATACCAGTTATGTCATTCCTGACTACTATTGAGTGTAGCAGTTCCTTCGCTGTGGAATTAATTTTTTTATTATATATGTTAACCAATTAATTGGTAACGTGTAGAAAATTTTCGTGCCAAAACTGAATAAATCCAATAAATTTTAATGAATTTTGATGAAACTTGGCACGGCTAAGTTTTTTGCATCGCTGATTACGAAACTGGATAAAAAATTTAGAAATTCTTAATGGTGAGTTCGGATTTCTAATCAGCGACCCGACTAAGCCTAATAGCTAACTAAGCCGACTAATCTTTCATGTGAAATAAGAAATTACTCTCTTTTACTAATTTTAGCAGAAAACGTTGATTTCGGATCTACCGATTAACTGTTTAAATATTGTTCAATAGGTTCAGAACAGAGCGCACCGATATGCACGTGTGTTTGCAGAGACCCACATAAAGTCTTCTCGGAATGTGGATCAGCTTGTCCAGAAATCTGCAATACACCACCAAAGCCGTGCATTCTAGTTAGTAGTTCTGTACCAGTTGGATAATTTTTTGAAACGGTGATTTAACATTTATATCGAATTCTTAGATTTGCGTACAAGGATGCTTCTGTGAAAAAGGATACGTGCTGCGATCGAACACGAGTGACAAATGTATCCGGAGGTCGCTTTGCAACTATACTTGATTACAGGTTATTTCGTTATAGCCAGATATTATTTATGCGACTTTTAATTTAATAAGAGACATTCAATCGCATGATTATTTTTTCTTCGATATAGACACAACAATAAATAATGTACTCAGTGGACTATTTATTAATGATAAATCATTACAAACAAATTTACATGAAAAATTGAACAAGCTACATTTCCTCTCGCTGCATTTTTTAATATATTCAACAACTGAAGTGGCTTCTCACGTCTGGTTTAAAGATATAAATTAATTATGATCATCATCGAATCCACGTATCATTAATTTTTCATGAATAGACAAAATATCTGTATACTACTGGGTTATCCATTGCACTTCCGGTTCCGCCATTACAATTAACCCAGACTGCACTTTGTATGATTAAATTTGCATTGGTCACAACTATAAAATACAATAGCGCTCAAAAACAGTCTAACCTATTTAACAAATAACACAATTGCCATTTTCGTCCAGTTTATAGTTAGAAGCACAGACGCAACCTGGTTGACCACAAACCTGAAAAAGAAATTAATAATTATACTATTCTTTAATTGGGTCATTTTTTTTCATATTATTTATATATATTCTCATTACTGTAGGGCAGAATAGACCATCAGGAATGCATCGCGCAGGGCAGTTAGATGTACAGTTTGACCAAACTTGATTCTCTCCACAAAGTTCACTATTCATCTGTGCAGTAACTGAAAAAAAAATTAATCAATAAAATTAATGAATCTTCAGAGAGCCAATGATTGAGATCTCTAATGGTTAAACTCGACAAAATAAGTGAATACATCGACGCAGCGTTCTTACTTATGGTAGCGATTGCCAGGAGAAATAAAGCTTTAAATATTCTCTTCATCTCGATGTCTGATCACTTTGAATTACTGGATTGAAATTCGCCTTTTCCTTATGCCTCAGTCACTTTTATACCGATAGTTCACGCATAGTTATTACGTCGGTCACATTTAAAGCACTTGTGGATATAATAAATATGACTTGAGCATTCGTTATTCCTCAAATGCGTCAGAATCGTAACGATTGTATATAAATGGTGTATGAATATAAAAAGACATGAATACAAATTAATGAATTTTATTTAAAACAATTTACATGCAACTATTTGTTATACCGATAATAAGATAATGAATAATAATGATCGATCCAAAATTATTGTTGCAATCCATCACTGGATTTTCTAAATTTTTGCACTGTTTTCGCGTAACATCTTGGTAGCCAATTTCCACGTTTATGATTTTACTATTAAAAACTTCATCGTAGCAAATAAAACAAGTGTACGTAGGATCTATTATCAATCAAAAAATCGCATGCGAATTAAAGGTACGGATAAGGAAACACTTGAAGTTGAATATTTTGCTGTTATATAATCATCGCCGTTATCATTTGGTAATTAAACATTGGGTTATTATATTTATTCATGATTAATTTTGCAAATTAACGTATGCAATCACTCCACAGTATACACGGGCCATCACGATACTCTCGCACGTGATCTTTATCGCAGAAACAGCCCCAGACGCAATCCTGTAATCAGACGGTTGAGTGAATTTTGATTTTACATTCTGCTTTTTTTTATCTTTAAGGTAAAAGTGCATACGTCTGGACATTTATATAACTGGCGACCGATTACGTGACACAATTCTGGACAGCGTGGACCGCAACGAAATGTGCTATTTACGGGACATTCGGATGCTGCGTCATTGGCAAGAGCCACGCGAGTAGTTGCTGACGGATAAAATAATAATAACAAATTTTTTATTAACTTCATATTAGATTTAATTATTAACAGAAATTCTGGCCAGTTTTATGTATACTTACATAGAAAGAGGATTAGACAGCTCAGCATTAAATACTTCATTGGATCAGACACTCGTTAGCTGTTATCTGCAATTTAATGCACTATGAAGAAACTGTAAGTGACTTCGTCTTTTTATTTTTCACGAATTCCAGCTCCAGACACTTTACGGTATAAATTGCAGTTGTGTAAATAGGAGTTTGCATATGAAAAAACAAGTGGAACAATTTGAAATTTCAGAACAGCTGTATTTTCGTGCATAATTAATTCAACTGAATCATTAGTTAATTGGTACATTATTGTAATGGAATAAAGAAAATAAAGAATTAATAAGGAAATTCATTATGGACACGTGTAATAGAAATTAGGTAAAGACGTAAAAATGAAGAAATTCCAATGATACGTAAATTTCCGTGAGTGCAGCCATTAGCGTGAAGTAATTAAGAGAAAATGTTTCCTCGATTAAAATATTTTCATACCCCACATACTCGTTAAGTATGACGTCACGAGGAAGGAACGTCAATTATTTAGATTGTCAAATTATATTTTCGACAATTTAGAGTAGAGGGAATGTTTATCGTTAGCTGTTGAGAAAAGTGGCTAAATTATGAGAAACTTCACTTCGGTGCACGTGCACTTGTTTTAAGTGCTCTACCGACTGTCGATACAATTAAAACAGTGTAATGAAAAATAATATTTTTTTTTAATTATCCTTACGAATCATTTGTATTTCTACAAATTTTATTCTATTTTTATTATATATTTTTATTATTATATTATATATATATTTATTATATATTTTTATATTTATTCTATATTTTATTCTAAATAAACGATCGTAAACTGACGTTTGGACAACGTTGCCAACCAGCAAGGAAAGAAGTCTGAGAACAGGGACTTTGATGTAATACCTGAACGTCTGTATATATATATATATATAAGTGTCACGATTACATAACACGGGACTTTACCGGTGAGATTTCCCAATAATAAATATTCATGAATATATTTTAAAAAAATAATAGAACGTGTCTATAGATTCCCGCGATGGTTATAAGTTGTTAGTGAGAAGCGTCGGGACGCCTGAGTCTATAAAAAGAACTGAGTTACCGTGTCGCTCCTATTAGATCATAAGATGGTCCTCCTTCTGGTAGGATCAGGACGTCCTGGGGCGACGTCGTTCAATGACGTTCATAGTGCTGGTATTAATTGACGGCCATTGTCCAGACTGGAGCAATTATTTGAGGGAATCCGAGGAAATTCCTAGTAACTCAGGGTCACTATGAGAATCCAGAGACAGGAAGTCGCCTCCACTTTGTCAACATAAGCCTGGTAATCAATTTGCTTCGCCTTTGCGAATCCACGTTTGCTTTTAGTCTAAATGCTGTATTTCCTACTTTTCCGACTTTTCTGCTGTTCTCTTTATTTTTTTTCATTCTTCCCTCCATCTTCTATCCTTCGCAGAAAATTGCACCAGTGAATCAGAGCCCAGGGTTCCTCCTTCTGGTCGCCCTAGACGATTCTTGGCGTCGCGATGCTCCCTGCCGCTTGTCGAAATCGAATTGTTCGTGGTCAAATGCAATTTATTATTGACCACTTAGCGTCGAAATTTCTTTTCTCTATTTTATCTCACGGTGTCCCCCCCTCCCCCTCCCATCCGCCCACCAGCACTCTACTCCTGCATCTGCACGCACCCAGCATCCCAAGATATACCGTCTGCCGTTTAGTGATTTATTTCAGCATGTAGCCATCGAATAAGAGAACTATGACTTTTCTAGGAATTAAGAGAATCAGAATTGGTGGGTAGGGGGGATGATGGTGGCAATAATGAGGAACATTCATGGAATTCAACCCGGCACTAATTGTTAACGTTCTCAGCGAGGCGTCTACATCTCCGCGTGTAGTTCCCTCGGGTATCTCTTGATAAAAAATAAGGCTTTACAATAATAGTACGGTAAATACAGAAACGGAGGCTTAATTACTCGGAAAACTCGACGTGCAATCCCGAGGTTCCCATTGTCTCGCGTCCTATTCAGCGTTTTGGGGCTCCCTCGTCTGCCACCACCCACCCAGTGACAACGGAAAACTCGATTGAAGAGGACCAGCCCTCTGTGAGTCCCTCATTCGCTGTTCAACTCTGTATTTCCCTCTCTCTCTCACCCCTTACATCCCACGGGCACTGTGCTCCCTTCCACCCATGCACTATCCATCCTGTTCTCCTCACTGAAAGTTTTCGTCGTAACTCCCTTCTTCCTTTCTTCCCTTCTTCGGCACCCTTCGCTTCGCCCATCAACCCCTGACCGTCATAGGACTCAGGTCCTAGCTGGCCCACTGACCTGCTCCGTCGTCCAATCAGCAGCTACTCATGGGGATGATGCGAAGCGACGAGATGAGGCACGACCATTCTCCGCGAGTATCCTCGCCCTTCGCACTGGGGTTGAAAATCTGAGGATGGTACCGGAAGAGCGAGCGAGAGCAAGAAATTGGCTGTTAGCGACTTTTAATGCGACAGTTAGAGAAAGTTAAGCTCGTTTACTACACGCGTTTAGCTGACGGATCCTTTTGTTTACTTGGTCCATAAGAAATCGGCGCTGATACTTTTAGACCCACGAGGATTAACGAGACTCGCCGAAACGTTTTGATCCTTCAAATTCTCTTATCTGTTCTTCGCCTCAGTGTCATTTTCTTCGCGATACTCATCAAAGGGTAGCGAATGACGGGGATCCTATTTCCTGGAACAAATTCAAGACTTTGCACAGGATACCTCGTTACTTGTCAATTAACGAGCTATCAAATCGGCAAAAGTTTAATCAATGTGTAATTTACTCTAACCTACGGAGCAGGCCGGATTCTACCCTCCATTCGATGACAGTGTACTAGACTGCTGGGGTTATTACTTTGTTCAGGAGCGCATCGGCTTTCGAGAAGAGCCGACTTCGGATCTCTTATTTCATCTCGTATTTCAATAAGGCCAATTACAACTGGGTTGTCTCTCTTCCTAGTTCCTAGTCGGAACGTACTCTGGAGAGTCTTCGATATCTGCTCCACGTGACTCCGCAGCATCCGAAAGGATTGATCGTCTTAAAAATTTCGCGACTTACGTCCCATTGGACGACAGCGAGATTTGGGCGATGGCAACGAGTATACGTGAGTGAGATAAAGAAACTAAAAGGTGAACTTTTTTTTGTCGATTGGATCTTGAAAATTCAAAGCACGTCTACGAGAAACCGGGAGAGCGGCGGCCCTGTCATCAGATTCTCTCCCGAGAGATAAATCCGTATACTACGAAGTCAATCACGAGAAGATAATCAGGGACTTTGTCTCAGCTGTCGAGTTACAGGACACGAAGATGAACTTAGGGAAGCTGTCGAAGATCTGGGGTTTTCGAATTACTTCTCGAACTGAGATTGGATACTAAATATTTGCGTAAGAAAAGGATCTCCAGGAATAATCATTCTCGATCATAGGATGAGAATGCAATCCGATAAGTACGCAACTATTGACCATATCTCTGTTATCAGGAATCTGAAGATATGCTGGTAACCCTCGTCAAGGAGGTACTCGTACATTTTAAAATCGAGCCAGGAATATTAGCCACCCTTGAAATTTGAAGCTTTCACAAGAGAGAGAGAGAGAGAGAATGCGTGTGTGAGCTAGGGAGAGGGTGGAAAAGAGAATACCAAATGAACGAGCGAATGAGTGAACAGAGAGCCAATCCAAATGACTAATGATTACCAAGCTGGACATTGTTTGAACGGGGATGAGGAGAGTACTTTGCCAGAGAAGGGTCATCGATTGCCCCTAAAGTACTGGAGTACTGTAAAAAGCATCGCGGTATACATACTGCTACCACCGGATGAGAACGAATAAGATTCAAGACTAAGCGATAGGAATTTCAAGGATCCTCGAAATCAGGATTCAGTAAAGTAAAGAAGGAAAAAGAAAAGAACGAAATCCACCTTTCGTAAATCCTTCTGACTTTTAGACCAGCACATAATAGAATCCTCTCTGAACTTGAGAGAAGGTTACTCTCATCAGGATTAGCCTGTGGTACACAGCGTCGAGCGTTGCTGACGCGTCGCGACGCCTGGTCCATCCTACTGGAAGAACGGACGAACGAACAATCAGTAAGTCAAACAGCTTGACCACGCCATAAGGGCTACTACAATATTTGACCCCGTAATGTAATCCAGCAAGAAGCTAAAAGTGCTCGGGCTACCTTGTTTTCCCTCCCTCCCACCCTGTCTCTCTCTCTCTCTCTCTCTCTCTCTCTCTGGTTATATTCAGCAGGTTGAATTTTAGCCAACATAATAAACCAATAATAATTCCCACGCCTTCTCATAATCTAACATTCCGATTCAGCGAGCCTGCCGAAGCTGCCTTGGTTTTCGCAGACGCTTCTCCACCTCATTTAATTAGACGTTTCGCTAGCGCGTGAAAAATTACAAATTCAAAGGACCAGTATGGCAGTCAGGCAGTCAGGCAGTTAGCGAATGAGGCAGGCATCACGGCCTACGCGATAGGGAGAGTCTGGTCAGTGACGAGCGTGGCGTAACAGAGTTAAGCCGCGTTCACATACTCGTCGACACGTGTGTGGTCCATCCCATTGCGCACCCCCATCCCTCTTCGTGCTCAAGCAAAAGCGAAAACGATGCGAGGGGTTGTTCGAGTTGCGAGCGGCGTTTGTTTAATTGGGAACCAACATGGCCGCCCAGCCGGCAGCCCCTGTTACTAGGTACCCCCTGGACACGAGCACTTGCAAATATGCATCGTGCGTGAAATTGTTGGTGGCCTTCATTCTGCGTTACGCACGTCGAGTGGACACCCAATCTTCTTTAGGGGAGGAAATACGCGAATTGCGTGCTTCTCACTGGGAGACCATCCCTTATGGAGAGTCGTGTATTATGAAGAGCTGGAGTAATTTATCTTTATTTCATCGTCTCTCTCACTCATTCCCTATGTCCTACGTTTCTCGTCTCGTTCCATTCAGCTGGAAGAGAGCAGACGGGGGTCAAGGGGTGTAATCATCCCTTTCCCGATGACGTTTCATTCTGTTTAACCTCAAACAATCTCCTTTAGTGGTAGCTACACGCTCGCGTCGCTGCTTCTACGAAAATCATACGTCTTTTGGGAAAAGGGTAAACATTGCATTAAGTAGGTACACCGTACTACGTTGCTGGTTGGATTCCAAATACAAATCCCTCTTGCTTTCCTTGCTCTCCTTGCTTTGACTGTTTTCCTTCGTTTACCAGAGTATAGCTAACAGAGCGGGCCTTCCCATCCCTTCACCTAGATTCTCCGCATCGGAGGGCAATTTTCCTCAATTTTAACAACCCGAAGAGTAGATACAAGTTGCCTTTGCTCCTACGGGAATGCATGCCTTCGCGGTTGAGGCCGATATGATAATTCAACGAAATGCAAATAGACTCGCACGTATGAATATTCAATTAACGAACACATTCCGGCCCTCCGTGTGCACTGCTTCGTGAAATCTGTCTTTCCAAAACCTGAAGCTTCGGCGATCATTTGCATGCGCTCGTAACGGGGATTCGCCAGAACCGGTATTGGCCAATTGTCATTTGCAAAACACGACCTCGCCACCCACTGCACCGTAATCAGCTGCTATCTGGTATTACAGTTGGCCGAAATTTACTCGACTTGTTGCAGGTGACGATAACTTTCGTTGTACTTGTTTTAAAAATAATATACAAAAAACACATGAAAAACCTTAAATCCAACAATTAAATAAAATCAATTTTCACACCGGTTTCCCACAGGTCACCACCTTTTTTTTTTCGTTCTCCACTCGAGCACGACGAAGGACTCTCGTCCTACCTATAGGTATAACGTCGGTGACCATCCTTTCGCTCTTCTCCTCTCGGACGAGGATCCTCAAGGATCCTAACAAAATTTCAAAGAGCGAATCGTGTGTCCTCAGGCACACCCTACGTAGCACCGTAACTTTGAAGTACCGGCGGAACCAGTTCAAAAAGAAGAAAAAAGGTACCCAAAAAAAATTAGAGAACCTTCCACAGGACCCAGGATCAATAGAGATTTCGATTTGGTCCCACAGTAAGACTACATGAGTGGCTTGTTAGATATTCTCTTTTTCTTTTTCTTTATCTTTTTCACTACATCACTATCCTTCGTACTGTATGCAAATTTTAACTCTTGACCCGTACCAAGTACCATATATATCTGTAGTCACGGAATTAAAAAAGAATTTTCAAAATCAGCCAGTAACAATTTCCAGTACCATAATACATAATCGTTAGAATTTATAATCCTAATCCACGGCTGGAAGGGTCCAAGCGATACTGGACGTTAGAGACTGAGGATTTCGCGCTAAGGGATGAATCACGAAACCTGAATACCCAAATGATTGTTATTTATACCCCGAGCCCATTGTAGTTTCAAGTAAATAATAATAATAAGCATAGCACTTATATACCAGCCAGGGTTACACGAGCGCGCAGATGCGCGTTTTGTTTGACCCTTTTCTCCCATGTAATACTTGACGAATAAATATCACCTCGTGAGCTCGGACACTGTCCACGCGATTAAAGCATTGTTCGGAAACTGAATGGAATTACGCGACGCGTAACACAATACTAGCTGGATATTACGTATTGATATAGGATTATTATAATTTACATTCGCAAGATATGACGTCCTCGTAGATCCACGTGTATTGACCTCCCCCCTTGCACCGCGACTTCTCTCTATTTTCTCACGTCCTTCCACGACAGCCAACCATCCCTATTAATACTCATACCGAGCTAATTGTCTCGAGGCACATGAAAATCCACTGGACGATAGCGCAGAGCGAAGGGAGAATAAAAAAAACATACCGAACAGTTTCGGAAGGGAAACCTCTCAAAAAAGGGTTACAGGGTTTAGCTACAATTTTCACCTGCTACGTGAATCATAAAACGTAAGGCATAAACGGCAGGTATAATAAAGAGGGACGCAAAGCGATCGCGCTTCCAGAAACTTCTGTTGCACTTACTATGGAGCGAGATAATGGACAAAGGAACGGAGAGTCAGAATATAAAGTGTAATCCTGTTATTGTCTCGGTGCGTGATATACATATATATTTACGGGTACATAGCTATAATAGATCTATATGTATATATATACAAGGCATGGTGTATACATACTATAGAAGAGTACGGATAATCCCCGGTTGCATTCACAGAAGCCGGTTGTTTCTGAGTCCCGGTGGGACGCGATAACGCTTCGAAATTCGAGGGCTCAAAGGGTTATGAGTTCCCATGACAGCTTTCAATGGCCGCGATCGAAAGAATTTAAAATCGCCTCCTCTCTATACCAATGTATTAAATCCTGCTATTCACGAGGAATTCATTAAGTTTGAATGAAAGATGGAGAAAGGTCTTTCTCTCTCACTTTTTTTTTTCATAATTTCCTCGTAGTCAGTCGCGAAAAATGAGAATTGCTAAGTGTCCTATAGAAAATATATAATGGATTGGCTTCGTGGAAAAAGAAAGATCAGCTACGTTTAGTACATAGGTGGCAGCACGTATAGGTATAGCTAAGAGCATATACCGGATAGGATAGGACACGGTGGCAAAGGACTGTAGGTAAACGATAAAATGAAAAGCATAAAGAACTGGTCCTTTATCCTTGCGCTGTGAGAGAGGACGGGGCGAGAACAAAACCGGAGACGTATTTTCATTTTGGGGGTTGGGGTCAATAGTTTGCAACCGCATGTCAGGGAAACAGAGCGAGATGGAAAAGTGGGGTGGACCAGGGTCACCCTCTTGTCGCTTCTCGTTCACTCTCATTCGACTAGTTCATGGGCCTAGTTCAACACGGCCTATTTAAACAAGACTCGAATCGGCACAATAACAATTTTCCAATTACTAACAGACCGGTAAACATGTAAATCACGACGGTGCGCCGGGGCAACCCTTTGCCGAGACCCCCCGCGCCACCCAGCTCACTTACCCTCCTGTGCGGCTTCGCGTTACTGACAATGTGACCAACCAGGCGTCATCACACCTCGGCCATTGTGTGCAAAATTGCTTGGAATTGTTGTCTTTTAAAGCAGCGATAAAACGCTGCTGGATAATTCCAGTTGGTAGACAACCGTGGGCTAGATGGATGTGTAAAACATGGGAAAAAAATCGGCTGGATTTAAAGAATTTCCATAAGACGTTTTGTAGGGGGGTAGGGAGGGGTAGGAGAAGAAACAGGAAGTTCAGTAGCTTCCACCGACGTAGCCGCAGGAAAGGGGTAAAAGGATGTCCGGTAGAATTCTCCGATGCACGTGTGCACGTGTGCACACAGCATAGGCGATGGAACGAATATACGTGCGGTGAGTCGGAAAGTCAGAGGATTCACGAAATAAATCACGTAGCGGTTTAATCATATTAAAGTAAACGCGTTGGCGTAAGAATGCCCGCAGCCATGAAGGGTTGCCGAAGAGCAAATATTAGTTTATAATATTTTCTGAGCAAACGTTACTCAGCCGAGTCGTACGTAGTACGTAGGGATCGGTATGGCAGTCCGTACCAGGGATAAAGATTGGCAATGGCAATAAGGGTAGCGCTGCTACGATAACGTGGCTGACGTAAGACGGATCTGCGAAATCCTCCTCTGAAAATGTGTCAAGGGATGAGGGTGGTTCGCGTAGGGGATGTGTAATTTCGCGAGTTGGCGTCGTAGGATTTAGTCGCTCCAAAGAATCTCCGGTTAACTGTCGATGGCCCGTCAGCGCCTTTTAAGAGGGTGTCGCTCTACCCCTGCATCCGAAATTCTCTATGTACCTAGGTTTCTATTTCATCCCTAAATTTTCTCTCTCTCGCTCTTCCTGCCTGCACGACGCAGGCACCTTCTCCCTTAAGGGCGATTTTAGCTACGGCACTTTCTCATAGATGAAATCAAGCGGATTAAATTCAGGAATGTAACGCGAGCCGCGCTGCAACAGGTTTAAGGGTTTCGACAGAAGCGAAAGGGATGAAAGGGATATAATAGCTCACGTATAGGGTTGACTGCAGTACCAAGCAAAATAAAGATCCTTTGGTTAAAATAGTCTACGTATAACCAACAGTGAAACTGTTTAGGGCTGCAGTAGGTGACAATGTATACTACACGTGCATACAGGACGATTGTCGAAATGGCAGCGTACAGTCACACGTGGAATCGAATAGCATCGGCGTCCTGTACCTTAACGAATATAGTAGACGGATAGGTGAAAATAATTCAAAGAGAGAGAGAGAGAGGGTCCAGAAAGCCGTGCAGGGCTCATACAAACATGGTAGCCGCAGGTACACACGTGAAACGTGAAATAATTAGGCGTCGGCAAACATACAAGTATGCCCTTCATTGTCAGGCGTCGCGACGCTCAAACACAGAGAGTAGCGATAGCCGAACCCGCTGCATCCAGCAACTGTCCGATGGCCAAACAATATGCGGGGCCATCTGTCCCGTGGGTAACGGCCGAATAAATGTCCCCCATTCTAATTAGCCCTGTCCGGTTAATTATGACAATAGATTCACCGCCTTCTACGAGACAAAGCACACAATCAGTGTCCCGGTGTTTGGTGAGGCTATACCTATCAAATATCTCGTTCGCGATGAGCCAGGGTCCACTGGGATTTACGAAAAATATGACGACGCTTTAGATTGGACCACGAGAGTCCATGGGTATCAGCAGTATCACTGCCAGAGGGTGAAAAACCATTGTGCCTACGAGACTCGTATGTAGGACGAGGGTGGACAAAAAAACCAAGTCATTACAAACCGTATAATCATCCGGTAGATACTTTATCGAATGTCAATTATAATCTTGGATGATAACAACCAACCCTTGTTTACGGTCAACGATATACATTTTTTTTTTCCCATCTTTAACCACCCGATGAAATTTTCCGGAAATTCGAGAGAAATGAAAAATCAAAGTGCCCCCCAATAAGACACGGTACACCGTGGTCCAAATTGTAAGGCTTTCTTTGTAAACACAAACGAGCTACTAGTGACGCTAACTAACGCGTAATCGAGTAAGCAGTTAGTCAAGCGATCCAGTTAGGCCGACTTAGGCATCGTATCGGCCAGGCGTCACTGATTGGTTTACAGATCTGCTGAGTCGAAGCAGCGTCGAGCATTGCTCAAAGGCCTCTAGTTAGCTAAGTCACCCTTCCTTAGCCTCCCACCCTTTGCAGGGCTGTTTAATTAATTTCCAGTAATTCCGAACTAAGATCACTGGCTCTTTCCGCATTAAGCGGCAGTCTCATTATGTAGCTTATGTCAGAAAATATATATACATATCCCATCCTCCTACTAAAAGGCTCTTTCCCACCCTCCACCCACCCACTCTTATCCCATCGGGATCCTCCGATTCCTCGCTACTTTGGTCCACTTGGAAATCCATCGATTGGATGATACATATTAAAGGTACCGCGTGACTGCTCCAGTGCCCATAGGACGTTAGATGCGTCACGCGAGCCACAAGAAATGACAACTGTGTCTCTATCGTTACGGACAGCAGGATTCTAGTCGAGAAGTTGTTAGCCGAGGAAAGTCCGTCCAATTAAAAAGAATAATTCCTGGCAATAAAACAAAGCCTCTTACCAAAGTACGAGAGCGAGACCGATGCGCGGTAAGACTTTTATTTCGGTTTGATTGAAAGATAATTAGCAGCGAAGGGTCAAAGGTCTTTGGATTCCCTTGTAACCCTTATGGATTCACAGAGTAATCATTATCGCTTCCTCTCTTTGATTCTCTTAATAAAATAGTTCCGACTTGCAATACTGTCTTATGCCTATCGTTATGCCTTTTTGATGCCCTTGATCGTTCTCCTTAATTACACTCGACGTAATTAGTAAGCTTACGCTTCCCTTATATTCTCCCGTTACGCGCTGCTTCTGTTCCTATTTCGGCAGAGCCCTCAAAGGGACGTCCTCGTCTTGTAGACGCGACAAAATGTCAACCCTTAACGAAACTACCAATTTCGAGCCTGAATGATATTTCCGACGTAGCACGTAGCACGTAGCACGTAGCACGTAGCACGTAGCTACCCTTACTGTACCTATGCTCGTAGTTATTCCAATGAACCTAGAGAAACAAGGACACGAGAGAAAGTTCGCAAGGACCCTAACTAGGTTGACAACCCAGGCATCCTTAGGTCCTGCGAAATCTCCTTCTCTGCTTCGAGTCCTGTCTTTGACGTTAACTGCAGGGTAGCCACCCACCGTCACCAAGGGGTAATTACTTGACGAGTCGACGCACCCTAGTCGGGATATCCTGCTCCGGGAACCTCCTGGATCTGCAAGGATAACCGGACAGTGTCCTCGACACTTGTTTTACAACTTTGCCGGATTTCCCGTTTGTTGAGACATTTTATTCACGCATCGGTTAGCTCGCCGGGATACAATGTCTGCTGAATATCGATCCTGGGAATCCTCCAGGATTCCTTCCAACCGATACCGATAGTAGCGAGTGGTTGGGATATTTTTGGATTTTAGGGATAAACGGTATAGCGATATATTTCTATAAATAACTTTCAATTCCAAAGACACGCGTTTCAGAGCCAACTGTGTATGCTGTTGATCGTCCACTCTATCCTACTTTGCTTGTTTATTAACGTTGCAATGGACGTTTTACTTTCTAGTTACAGTGTACTGAACTCTAGCCGCTTTTCTGAGTAATTAATCTACTGTAAAAATAACGTGATTAATGAAGTCGGTCGTCGTTAGTAATCTCGACCATGCTCTTATGTCATAAAATTAATTGCACAACGAGATGCAGCAGTAACGTCGCGTCATCTTCATACGCTCGTATTTCTTCGAGGCGTCTTTTTCTCAAGTTGATTTTAGATTATTTTTTATTTACCTCGCGAACGTCTATCTTCCGATTACAAGAAGCAACTCGAAAAAATGTATTTTTAGGCAAAATGGTGCTTATGATTTTTACCTTTTTTTTTGAGATATAAATATTTATTGAATTTATTCGTTCAAGTTGAAATCCATGGGGTAAATATAGGGTCGAATATTGTTCAAACATATATTAAAAATCGGGTATTACGTAAATGGACACACAGCATACGTGTCATATCCCCAGTCTTTGGTGTTTACGATGTAATCCTGCTCCTGTTATTGGGGCTTTGTATGGTCCCTCTATATTTATCTTATATGATCTCTTCAAAAAGACCATAATGCCTCTATTAGCCATGGCCCTTCAATTTCGTGCCTATCCGGTCCATTTTACTCTCGGTACACCCATCAATCGAAATCTCGGAGTCTCTGTATCTTCAATTAATTATTAGTCCCCCGTACTTGAAATTAATCCCAAACGCAATTAACCGCATCAATTAAATCTTACAAATAATAAGTACAATTTTCGCCATAAGTAACAGTCCACAACAAGATTCGCTTGTTATACCACCCATTCGATAGACAATTTCTCGCAAATATCGAGTATTCGCTAGTCGCAAGGAAGGAGAATTGATTCGAGTTAAAAATAAAGGTTCAATCACAACGTAACGACTGTTAACGGTTGACAAAATTCCTAGTGACAGTCCGACTAAAGGTCATGCACAGCGTTGATTTGACCAGCATCTTTGATCTCCTCGAGGTCCATTTCTCTGTCTGCTAGCAATGGCGGCGGCGAGAGAATGTATTTGACATTTTGCCACGGAAGGGTTGGTTGTACCCGGAGAGTTTCGGAGTGACATAAACGACCAGAAGGGAAAGTGCCAATAGAATCGGCAGTCTCGGTTCCGGAGTTCACGCGGTCCACACAGCCTCCGTGTGTAAAATGAACGAGGGTATAAGTGGTAGGGGTAGTTTCGCCATATTAAGTGTTGGACGTTTGACGGTCAGAGAGCAATGAAAAATGTCACTTACATGGTAAGCAAATTCGCGTCACCCTTTACAACGTTTCATTATTTAACCCGAAGGCAATGGCGTCGCTCGAGGAGCATGCGAACCCTCGAAAATTTAATTCCTACTCTCGTGTCGCGTAGCCGGCTGCTTAATATAAGGACGTTACGATGACAGCCGGCCACCTGCCTCTGGTCCTTTAAAAATGATTAACCAACCCTTGCGCTCCCACGTGTACACACTCTATATCTGCATAGCTATACGGTAGGCAGGAGCGGTGAAAAATGAAGCCTCTTTCTCGGGACAAAGGAGACATTAGTCTCCCGTTATTTGCATTCTTATTCCTTGTCCTTTATTACTTGCTTATTCTCTTTCTCTCATTCCTCCTATGATCGATATCCGTCTACAGCCGTACGTGCTCTATGCTAAAAAAGCTACATACACGTCCATCAAATGTCCCGAATCTTATCGGCCGGGATCCGCCGAGTTGAAAAGATTGAAATTCACCAGGGCACTTCGTCACGGCGTCTCGACGTCACGGTGCTATACAGACTGCAATCCAATAAGGCAGCTCGACTACTTCCAGTCGACGTCGCCTTTGTCCTCCCTTCGATTTCAGCTTGACTTCACTAACGATATACCTTCCTTCCCATCAATTCTCTATCGATCTTCGAACAGTGACGCTCTGCGACGCCCGGCGTCCATACTTCGCATAAACCATATTTACTGGTAGCTTACGACAGTTGACGGCTGCGTGCATACCGACGATAGCTGCACACGTGGGAAACAGTAGGAACCCGTACAGGGAAGCCAAGTATCGGTTACCCTAATGTCGATCGAGAGTTTATTATTTATGCGATCGCGATCTTCGATCGGTCCATCTGGCGTCGCGGCAGGTCATCAGTTCCGCGACTCTCGACGTTCTGGTGACACGTCGTTCTGACAACCGATTTGTCATGCTAACGACCGTCTATTAATATTCCCGATTCGAGTTGATGCATATATGTATATACACATACGTGGAACCATTAGCTCAGCCGTACCTCGCTGATATCTCTATACACAGAAACCAGAAAAGTTTCATTAAAATACGAATTTTCATGTGAGCGATGTTCCCTCGTTGAATTAAAACTCGTCGGATAGGCTGCTGCTGCGTTCACGTCAGTCCTGGCTTCGCGATATCGTATAACGTGAATTCGAGGTCCAATTAGATATTGAAATCTCTCATCGCATTCATGACGACCTCACCACCGCACTGCTGCTTGCCAACCCTGAAACCAAAACCTTTTCTTCCCCCGTGACGTATGAATGAGTGGATATTCGATCCGCGCCACTAAACTCATACCACTCCAATTTTCCCCCCCTCTCTCTCTCTCTCTCTCTCTCTCGCACTCTCGCCGGGGCTAATGAAAACCGTAATTCAGGATGATACGGACAATCGATCGGAACGAATCGCCAGGGGTTTTTCCTGGCTAATCATCCTACACTCTCTCGCTCTCTCCCCATTCGCTCCCACTGCTCCCCTGACCGTCCCCTTAACCTTCCTTAACCGATCCATATTATTTTTATATTTCATTTTTCTCGTAATTTTTGAACCTCGTTTCCAATCATCGATCACAAAATAAAATGGCAGATTATCTGTTATTGCGTATCTTCGCTGCTCGTATCTAACCAGCACACATCGTACGTGATACTTGGTAGAGATGTGCGTTGCTCTAGCTAATAATTTAGTGTCGCGTGTAGCCAATCGATTTATAATATGTACTATGTATATATACATACGTATGTACATATAACACGGTCGCATTGTGTACTGTTGCCGCCTGCCATTAAGGTTGCTAATAAACTGGCGAGCCTCGCCGTATATCGATTGACTCCCCGAATACCTTCTTTCTACAGTGAAAATTTTGCCGAGGTCGTTGCGCAAGACGCAACTTTTCGAAGAGAACAAAAATAGGAGCGAAAGTGGGAGCACAAACATTTTTCTTTCTCGACTAAGGGCTATAATAGCCTCTGCATATTTGATGGGATCCATTCTGTTTTGTGAAATCGTTCCTTTCACGTCTTAAAATCCGAGACGCACGGAGGAAATCTAATTTCTTTCGCTAACATGATGCAATTTTGATCCCAGTGCCGCAATACATAAGCCCTCGTATCCCCGAGGCAGATAAATCTTACATCTTCTCTCGTGCACTCTTTTTTCTCTTTTCCTCCTCCCTTCCTCCTTTCCTATATCTATTCTATCCAACAGCATCCACTCCCTCATGCTCAGCCACATATCCGAACTCTCGTAGCTCATAAATTTAATTCTCTAGCATTTTGTAGCTGGTTAGACATTGGCTTTGTTTACGTCAACCTCCCGAGTCATCGATCTTCCCAGAAAATTGCGTCTCTCTGTTTTGACTTTCGACAAATAATAGATAATTATTTTCTCTTCGAGGATTCGTCTGGAGAACAACCGTCTCTATTTCTGGACCAATTTATTCGGCGTATTCGCGAATATCCTGTACACCTGGCTTTATTCGGTGCTCGGTACAACGACGAGTAGCTATTTTAATAGGGAATAATTATTTTATTTGAAATTTATTTATTTATTCTTAAGTCTGCAGCAGCAACGCCACTCCGGCCAATGTCCATTTAGCTGGCTTATCCTTCGTCTTGAGATTAAACGTCCACACGTAGGTCGGACCTCTGGTACGTGTCTTGTAGACAGGACACTCGTACATATTTCTCAAGTCCTGCTTATCTTGCGTGATGGCGCGCACGTTGATCACTGGCATCGATGGGAACAATTCTTTGGGTCTGGAGTCAACGATTATTCCAGCCTGAACGTCCCAGCGTGCACCCTCCATGAAGATACCGTGAATGTAAGCCCCGTCCCTGGGCGCTGAGCTGTGGCCGAAAATATTCAACAAAATTTAATTTAATAATCAAGCGTCTCAGGTTTCGCTATTCGATTTATATACGCTTGGTAGACTCACGTGAATTCCTCTTTGTTTTTCTTAGTCACGTCACACTGGAGACACATCTTGTCGAGGGGTAATTCGTGTCGCCGTGCCGTCGACTGCATGATCGCCGTCAGCAAAGATTGGGGGTTGAAAAAGCCGGCGAGCCACACGGAAGCTGGTAGCTTTACGGTAAGATTAATGGATGTAAATTAGTCGAATATTAATGGATGGTGCCTGTCGTTCTACTGCTGTTTTTCTTCGGGAAACTTACGACAAAGTCCGTGGACCATGTTTCCAGCTCTCGGAGTCTGAGCAACAGGTCGACGAACCACGCTGCCAGACCCAGCAAGGACGGGTAAGCTCTTTGGGCCCAGACTGGTGGGACTTGGTCCAAAAATATGGCATTCTCTAGGTCCTCCATGTCCGATGTTATCGTTAATTCACCTTTTAGACCCAAATCTAATTCGCGAAGGGAGCGTTTCATCTCCCCTGTCAGATAATTCATTCGCTCGCATTCTTGAAATGCTACTATTACGTACGGGGTGCGTTCTTCCACTTTTCCCATTATTTCTGTCATGTTGAATTCTTCCGGAAGCTTTTCCATTATTTCGTCCAAAATTTGTTTGACCTAGCATTTGGTATCGTTCAATTGTGACAGTGGGATGGATCTTCTTTTTTTTATCTTTTACTTACTTACCTTATCTTCTCGCGTCACCGTCTGTCCACCGGAACTCCCAGCATCCCTTGGTTGCATCTCGAAAACTGTTCGGAATAAATTCTCGGAGGTTGTCGTGAGAAAACCTATTTCTGCATTTGGATGCAGGCCGTACAGGTAAGGAGATTCTGGAGGCATTGCTTCGTCAATGTAAGCATGATAACCAGCCAAGTCCGTATTGGGAGGAGCGGGGAATCCTTTAAGATGAAAAAATGAAAAATATATTTCTAAAAAAAAATGATCTAATCGTACCAGGAGCCAATTGGAGTTCTCCATCGATCAAGTCAGGCTGCATCAATTCTTCCAAGTAAGAGACACAGAGTCTTCTGTCCCAATCGTCGGTTATATGGCCACCGTACATGATCTCCCCGAAAAGATACCTGAGATCCTCCCAAGGGACCTTAGGGCTGGCTTCTAAGTAATTGTAGAGAACGCTTACGCTGATATTAAGGTCACCCACGTTAAATGGATAAATTTTGTTCCACCCTTGTGGACCGAATTTTCGACGTTCAGCAACAACCGCATGGAAGTAACAGAGGGAGAATAAAATCCCCTTAAATTCAGCCTCCTTGCTGCACATCTCTAATGTCTCTTGATTAAAATTATCCAGTGCTTTGTGCAAATTGGCCTGCATTCCCGTGGGCGGTTCGTTCGTGATCTTAATCGAGGATTCCAAAATTCCCTATACAGACCAAGTATATTACTTATAATCCGAAAACTTGGGAAAAAAAATACAGGCATGCTTACCTGAGGAATAATATGACCGGCAGGTGTACTCGCAGGTTCGGCACTCATGAAGACTCTGTAATCAGGATGAGAACCGTCTGCGGCGACTTCTAATTTTTTTTCTAACAACGGCAGCCATTTTTTGACTAAATGAATATTCTGAAGGACCACCCAGTGTCCATTTTTTGCAGCCTCGTCCATAGCCTGCTCGGCGACAATCTCCTGACCCTGACCAAGCGACACGTTGTGGAAGTTCTGAGCGTCCAGGGTGAAGCCCAACCGTCTGCCTAGGTCCTCGACGTCCTAGAGAAAGATTTACGTGAAAAGCTTTTATCGTGGATCTTCCGTATCACTTAGTAAAAGCACCTTCAATGGATTGACTCCTGGTGACAGTATAAAGAATATCGGAGTCGACGGGCTGGTCTCCTCGAAGGACTTTGCAAATTCCACCGTTCTACCCTCTATGTATCTTGGACCGAGTTTCTCCTCGATGAAGGCAGCAATCGCGTAAGTCATTCTGTCTGGACGCAAAGCCCTCAGCATGCAGAGACGTTGAAGGGCTGTTTTGTTCTTCCATTCCTGAGGAAACTTTTCCCTCTCTGGACACTCGCACTCGACCAGTTTCTTCCATCGCTTCGGGGAGCTCTCTATGTCTCGGTCCAAGTTGCTAGGAAAGTGGATGATCCTCAGTCCCATTACTCTTTATGAAAATCAAGTATCCGCCCGTTGAACACTTTGAGGCAGAAAAGTTTAGCACTTACCGAAAATCATCCTTGGTTGCGAGACTCCTTATTCCACCCCAACTGGAATTCGATAAGAAATCAACCGGTGACGTGACGTGGGGTGTGATCGGAAATCTCAACAGGAAGTCCAGATCACAGGCCAGGATCTCCCTTCTGGCTAAGAGTATCTGAAAGGTCATCTGCGAGGCGAAGATCAATTTGTCGCACTCGAAGAGTCCTCTGGTCGTGTACATGAAAACTGAGAATGTGATGCATTCGATCAAATTCTTCACTCGGGCAGAGACGTCCGGTGCGGGATCGGCTTTCAAAATAGCTTTTTGGAAGACGACGCTAAAGGCTTTCAGGGAAAACTGGTAAATGGGATTTATGGTGTTGAGGTCGTTCAGGATGAAGTAGAGAAGAGATGCTCTGGCAGCGGCTGGTCGATAAAGCTCTCGAGCAGCATCGATCTCTCGACTTGTCCCACGAGCTTCGATAACCTTACGTTCGACCTCAGCAGCGGTTCTCTTGGTCGTTTCTAAATTTTCTACCAGGACCGTGTCACCCAGTACGTTGCTATCAGCCGAGGAGAGCCTTTGAGAAAAACGGTTCAATTGGACTTTCGCCTAAACTTTGTAATCCAATTAAAGATTCCTACCTGGAGAGTAAAGAGTCCTCCAGACTATTTAAAGTGATTTTAAAGTCATTCTGCTGCCTTGTAAGCTCAGCTTTCAATTCTTCAAGGTCGGGCCTCTCGGCTTTCACGACCTCGGCTAACAATTGATCCTCCAGACCGTCTCTGGTTACAGTGAAATTTATGAGGGTCGTCTGAGCTTGCATTTCGGGCTTGTAGTGTGGATTCGCAAGTTTTGTATGAAGCAGCAGACGGAATTTTGGATTGTATTCGACCTCCTTATCGCCAATCTTAATCGCCCTTCCTTTCTTTATGAGATTTCGTCCTAATAGAGGATCCAAAACCGGATCAACGGTTTCTCCAATATTCTCTACGAGAACAGTAGCCCCCATAACCAATGACTGCTCGATCACGTCGAGATAACCACGTTGCCCAAGACGAATGACTCTGAGCTCGTCACCATATTTTTGTTTTATCCACTTTATACCCTGAAGCTGTGGAAGTGAAATTGAAAGAAGAGTTTGAATTGCTAAAAGTCATTTCTTCGTACCTGAGGATCAATCATCAGAGGCCAACGGTCAGAATTGGTCAATATTGTCGCATTTTCAGTGGACATTCTATCGTTCGGCAAACCCTCGTTATTCCATTTAGCAATCTGCGTATCATCCGTCAACAATGATAATGGATCCAAGCCTTCTGTTATAGGAACAGCTGGTTCCAAAGTGCGCAAAAATGGCAGCCACTGTTTATTCAATAAATCCAGTCTAAACTGTTTCGTGAAGCATCCCACGTAGGAGATAAAAGCAGTTACGAGAAGAACGTCGCCAGGCAGAGTGGATGCTTGTTGCATGAAGCTGAAAATCAACGAATATCGATGCCGGCCTTTATTTGGGAAAAATAAAAAAAAAAAGAAATTGTCAGACCTACTTAGCCACGGAATCTGCCCATCTAACGTTCTCCGAAGCCAGTCCGCCTACAAGGCGATTGGCCAATTCAATCGTAGCATTGGTGGCATCCGCTTCTTTTTGACATTTCAATTTTTCAGCCGTAGCCTGCTCAAAGTCAGCCGTCAGCTTTGCCAGCTGCTTCTCCAAGGACTGAGCGAGAGCGAGAGAAAAGGAAGAAAAATTGGATGACGACAGAATGCAAAAGAGGCGGAGAACTTGATGTAATTGACTTGGCAGATTACTTCGGTATCGAGAAAAAGCTCCAATTTATTACTTACGGCAACTTTTCGTTTGATAACGCCAAGCTTATCTTGAGCCGCGGCTAATTCGGCATTGGCTTGAGCCAGAGCTTTTCGCTTAGGTTCCACGTCGCAAAAGACTTCATAGAATTTAATGATATTTATTACCCAAGCACATAAGCCAGCAGCCGCTGCGGATTTTGATCTCACAAATTCGGGTTCAAATTCGGAATCCTTGAGGTAAGGCTGAATCGCTTTTATCACCTCAGGGTGTATGTTTTCCTTGTCGTAATTTATCAGAGCGTCGAGAAAAGTGTCGACCTTCGCCATGACGATCTGTACAAATATTTTCGATGTTATTTTCAAAATTGGATCGTTCTAATTGCGTCATACGAGACCCTTTACGAAAACGAACAAGGTCTAAGTTTCCATATACACGGTGGCTAACTAGTTACTAACTGCACTTGCTGTTATAATATTAAATAACCCTACCTTGGCTGCTTTCCAACTTCTGTCTTTGGGTACTTTGCCATTTGGTGCCAAAAGTACCATTACGGCCGCAGTGACGTTAGTCACAGCACCCGGTGGCGAACCGAATGACTTTAATTCCGTGAGATTCGCTTTATTTAAAGTATTCAGTGCTTCCTGAGCAGCTAGCAGAGCTGGTTCAGCTTTCATCAGATCGACCTCGCAGTCCCGCTGCTTTTTCGAGACCTCTTCCGCTATTATGGCGACCTTTGACTCCTCCTCGTCAGCTAAGAATCATACGGTGCAACTTTAAGATTTTTAAAACTCGAGCTTTCCTATCTCTCATGCGATCCCGATACTACCTAAAGCTTTCTCAGTCTGAACTTTCTCAGTTTCCACTCCCACGATGGCGATCAGCGCATCCGCTGCTTCGTTCTTTTGCTGCAACTCGATTTCCTGCACCGCCAATTTCTCTTTGAGCTCATCAACCTGCGCAGCTGTCGATCTCAATTTTGCCAAACCATTTTCAAGTCTCTCCACGCGACCTTGCAATTCCTTGGCTTTGGCGCCAAGCAAATTCGTATAGAGACTTATTTGCTCTAGAAATGATTTTGGAGTTGTGTAATTGTAACGTCTCTCGCTGTTCAAGTAAAGGCGACTGGCGGAATTGACGCTCGTGTGAGCGTGCGCCATAAACTTTGCTGCTGACTCTCTGTAATTAATGTTTTTAAATATTTCTTTAAGATTTACAGGAAGCTACCGGGATACCTATAACTTTCCGGAAGTTCGTTTAACTCCTGGAGGAATCTCTTCGACACGGACATCAACGCCTCTTGCGGCCACTCGTGGAACCAATTGATAGCCGTGCAGTTTATTATCGCTGGAAACTTTCTCGATCGAATTCTCAGGGTCGAGCCAACTGGCGAAAAGCACAGGACTACTCGGAGTTGTCGTCGAACACGGTCGATAAAGAATTTCCAGCAATTCTCACGAGTATCCAGGATACCTGCACCCTTTACCTCATTACGGACACCTAACACACGAGAACTCCGTTGTACCATTAACAGGAGTAAAATCCTTTGATATCTTAGTCACAACGAATCACCAACCAGCTATAATATTTTCCACCTCATCTTCCGGAAACAGATCAGGCACTTCGCCGGAAGCAAGCATGTCATTTATAAGAACAAGAAATTGCTCGTTAGGCACTTGAGCATCCGTCATAAGGAACATAATTCCAATATTCTTAAGGCCGGATTTAGCATACAATGCAGCCAATTCCATCCGCAGGTCCAAGACGCCGTATCCTTTCTTCAATTGTATCTGAAATACTTCAAGGCTGCTTATGAAAGCTGCCAACCTAGAGAGACTCTGCTTTCCTGAACCGCCGACTCCAACCAGCAAGGCACTTCCTCTCGGAGACTCAAGAATCCTATTTATTCGACACACGTGCATCATGGCGTCCTCGAATAGAACCAAATTCATGGCTGAGACCAAGTCGTTGTAGCTGATTAATGCCTCCGATAGTAGACGATGCAACGTGGCCCAATCCTTGACTGGCATGTATTTTGGTTCTCCAACCCCACCTGCACGAGTGCATACAAATATTGCACGTATATGCAATTGAAATTGATACGTGCTACAGATATAAATGATAACTCGCCTGCAAAGTGACAATAAATATTTGGTTTCTCCAAGATGGCACCCTCGTCGATCTCCTCTACATTCTTTTTCAAAATGTCCAATTGGAACTTTGAAAACATCTCTATGTCTTTCTCGTCCGTTAATTTGTCCCCGTAGACACGATGCGTCTCGTGCATCCACAGCCTTATGATGTCGACACCGAATTGCAGGCATTCGTTTCCACTGAATAACAACCCTTGGAAGCAGTTTGAAAGGTCACGAAGATTGAAGATGTAATGAAACTTTAAGGCTGTTGGTAGAAATACTTGGGCGCATCTGTGATGCAACTGCAGCGACGCCTGCACTATGTTGTTGCACAATTCGGTAACGCACAGTGGAAATCTAAATGAAATTTTATTATGAAGCCAAATTCTTTTTCTAGTAAAAATATAGGATATGGAAATTCGTGCAATTACCTGTGCTCGACGTTGGCCAAATGCTGCGATAAAATGGAGGCGTAAATTGTCGTCAAGGATTCGGCGTTGGGAAAACTCACGGCAAAGACGGCAAAGTGTCTTTGCAATCTTGGATTGATCGTAAACGATCCTGCCGTTGGATTCATGCAGGAGACGTACTGACAGTTGTGAATGTCCTTCAGGATTAATTTGGTCCTGTCGTACCAGTGACCATAATCCAGATGCTGTCTGATAAGAGTATGTGGCTGGACAGTACCGTACGTATCTACTTCGGGCATATTCATGTCGTCGATGAAGTAGATCAAAGTCTTGTTTCCTGGAGGACCGTAATTTCTGCCTGCTTTCTTTTCCAAGGGTTTTTCTAAAATTTTTTGAAGCATTTCCGAAGTCGTGTAGAAATTGAATGGCACGTTGGTTACTGCGTAATTTTCCGAAAATTGTAATAATTTGTCGTTTACCAAAACAGTCTTGCCACTGCCTGCTGTACCAACCAGCATCACTGGATGCTTCTCGTTCATTAATAAATCGATGAAGTATCTTATACGAATCGATTCGGCTGTGTGAACCAGAGCAGCCTGTAACGGCATATCCGGATCCAATTCAAATTTCGGTAATCGATCTGTCCAAGGCACAAATGCTTTGGTTTCGGAATCAATGAAATAATCAAAAACAGTTCCTTGGGCTGGAAATTTGATTTGCTTGAACTCGTTGACCCACCATTTTGTAAATTCGATTCTGTAATCGACAGTTTGATCTTGAAACATGGAAGAACCAAAGGCCCAAACAGCAGCAAAGACGAAATACAATTCGTAATGGTCTTTTGAAAAATCTGTAGCTGTCAATTCAGACTTTAGTAAACAATGCAGAAGATGACACAACATTTGCACGTGTGCCATATCAGCTATTGGTGTTATCTTCTTAAATCTCGTTCTTAAAGTTTCCAAACACGACGGTATGTACTTGTCGAAAAGTATAACCAAATTTGATTTTTCACTTTGCGACGTTCGCGTTTCCACCCAACTTGTAACGTAGGGATTCCATCCGAGATCCTGAGGATTTATATAGAGTATACCTGCTCTGGATACCGTCGCTGGTGTGGCAGTTCTCAAATTTGAAATTTCAAAAAGCAATCTCATTGCTGGCGTTAATGCGATTCTCTCGTTACTTGCCAGAGTCAAAACCTTATTGTCATCCATTACAGTATTCAAAGACTCGATCCACATTGGATCTATGTCACCGTCAAGAACGATCCATTTTGGATTCTCCCCACCTAGATTGGCCTGTTCCCTCATGATCACCGAAAACAAACCGTCTTTCCATTCGCGGGTCGCTGGGTTAATGATTCCAAATAATTCGTCATTGGTCACGGCTTTTGGATTGAGATCATTGTAAATTGGTTTCCTCTTGATATTCTGGTAGGTCCTGAAGAGACTCTTCCAAACTTGCGTCTTACCGGACCCAGCGGTACCAACTATGAAAACGGAATGTCGAACTTCCAAAAGTTCCTCCAGTTGTACCACTTTCAAAATGAAGCCATCTTCCGGTTGAAGAAACAAATCAGCTGCTGCCTGTTTGACGGTTTTTTCAAATTCGACGTCCCGCTTCCGCGGCACGTCCAAAGCTGGAAATAGATCAGCTATCAGACCCATAAAAACTGGTAGATCATCCGACACAACTTTTGGGATGTTAAAGTCTCTCAAAGCCCTCATCAGCACTTCCTCCTCCGGTCTTCCAGGATCGCCACGCTTCAAGCTACCAGCAACGACCAAAACAGACTTTATGGCTCTGAGACCCCAGTCGTAATGATCTTGCTTAGAAAGGAGTTCCTTGCAGAGAGTGTACAACGTTATGAACTTCCTCGCCAAGATCCTGGCTTCCTGAAATCCTTCGGCAACCAGCATAATTTCGCAAATTAATTCAAAGTCAGGAACAACCATGGCGCATGGCCTGAACAGAGCCTTAAGATTTTCTGGCAATTCCGTACGACCAGCATATCCGGGATTCATGGTGATAAATATTCCCACCGTTGGTACCAGTGCTATGGTTTCTCCCATGAAATTAAATTTCTCCTTCTTATCCCTTATGGCGTCCTGAACGGACTTCACCTGAACGGCAACGACGGAAAGTACTTCGACGGAAATGCGATTGAACTCATCAAAGCAACCCCAAGCTCCAGTCTGTGCCAAACCCTTATATATATTCCCACAGGACTTGTAATCCATTTGCTCCGAGCAATTAAACACGTAGACCATGATACCGAGTGCACGACCAAGATCCTTGGTCGTTTCTGTCTTTCCGGTTCCGGCTGGTCCAGCAGGACCTCCACCCATAACAAGATGAAGCGACTGCGTCAAAGTGATGTAGCATCTGTCAGTCAGTGGAGTTATGACTAACCTAAAGAATGACTAGTATCAGTTTCCTGGGTTAATTTTCAATTAATTAACTAATGATCAATTAAAAAATCGTACCTAGGCGTGTTTCCTAAATATTCGTGGGAATATTTGAACTGCGCGTCGCAAATATTCGCAAAGCAATCCTTCTCCTTTTCATCCCAACGATGTCGAAGCTGACTTTGCCACTGAAAGGCCTGAGCAGTCTCCACTTTGGCCTGGACCAATTTGGCTACTACGTCTCTCGAGTGAACGTCGATGGTACAAATAGTCATGATCTTCTGTCTATCTTGCTTTGTCAATTCTCCTAATAATAGACTTATCAGTGTGCTCAGTTGAGATATTTGCTTTTTCAAGTAATCCTTTATGGCATTGTCGTATCCCTCCTCCAGTCTGGCAAATGCCAAATTGACTTCGGTGGTCCACCATATTTGTGTGCCACACAAAGAGACCTGAGCTGGATAATCAAAGAGCCACTGTTCTCGTGGCTTCTCCTCGTAGGCTACTACAGCTTCGCTGAAATAATGTCTTATGGTGGCTCTCATTGCGTTCTGAAGACGATTCAGCCAAACTTCTACCGGACCTTCGCAGACCATTTCGCAATTCGTGAATTCTACGTATTCGCCATCTTTCGCGTGCATCCCTTGAGAAATTCATGAGGACTTTAGAAAATTGAAGCAGCCATGAATTCAATTGGCCTTACCAAGTACACGTCGCGGTGCATTGTCTTCGACATTGGCGAATTTTAATTTCGCCATTGAATCGAAAAGTTTAATCAAGTGTTTCGCTACGACTTCCGGCTGGTTTCCATTTGAGAGAACGTCCAACAAATCGCTTGACGAAACGAAGTAGAATCTAGGAAACGCGAGACGCTTAGTTTCCAAATATTCCGCCAGAGCTTTTTCGCAAAGCACCAATTCCTTTTGCAGTTGGTCCAAAGCTGCACCGAGACCTTCCCTGTTGGTAGCCTGAATGACGTTCGGCGTCTTTGCCATGTCCTCCATCATCTTCTTAAACTCCCCGTCTATCCTGTCGAAACGTTCTGAATCGACCGGAAGTTGTCTTCTTATATCCTCGGAGGACATGAAGATACTTTCAAGGTGCATCCAGGTCCGCTGCACTTCGAACCAAACTGTCGTCACTTGATCGGCAATGCTCAATTTTTTCTGCCAAGCTGACACTTCTTCGAGAAAGTGCGCAATGAATTTCGACGTGATAAGGTTTTGCAATTGCACCTAAAATCGGGGACGAAAAACTTTACGATAACGACGCACGGCGACGCCTCTTTCGTGTTGACGAACTGAAAAAAATTGCAGCACCTGGTTCTCCTCCAGAGTCTCGATCAACTCCTCGCTGGCTCTCAGCAGACTGGCACCTGTTCTAGGGTGAATCTCTTTTTCGAATTCCATTCTCGACCACGTTACGTTAAGTTCTCTCAGGTATTTCTCCATGGACATTTCCTTAACTGCTTTGTCCACTATGTTCTTGACTTCCTCCTCGCACTCGTGAAGACTCAACTCGAGAAGATCAGCCAGAGTCGTAGACTCGTCCATGACGAAACGCACCTGAGTTTTGTCATTCGTTTAATTCGAACCCATTTTTCATCTCGAAGAAGACAGTGCAAAATTATATATTATATTATTATGTGATTATCATTCCTCTAGTACCTGTTATCAAGTGCTAAGATTAAGAGCTAGAAACATATAGATTATAGGTGCTAATTTGCAATGTAAAAAATATGGATGAAATGGAAGTGACAAATGCATAACAAAACGAGATTTCAGATTTAATAAAAATTTATTTCTAAAAAGCTTGACGATATGTACAATGGTTATGAGTGACGATAACGATGATTATGACAATGATTGTTATGATTGCTCAATTAATTCACGTTGATTAACGCTATCAGTCAATAAAACTGTATTACTCATAATTACCTGTATATATTTGCAATTAAATTTGCCATAAAGTATTACGTATACCTTAGTGAATCGTACAATAAAAAAATGTACTTTAATAAAATTAATTGATACTGTAATATCGTGACAACATGGACAGAGCATAATGTGCTGAATTACGATCCTTGGTGAAAGATAAAAAATTCTAATTTTTAATGATCACGTGCTCTTTATGTACAGTGGACTTACGGTCATTTCTGGTGTCATGTTGCCCAATTTCTGTAACACCGATAGCCTATGTACAGCGGTGCGACTAATTGTAAGTCTAATACGTGATTGACATTGACATCGATCAATCACGACGTATCAAATGAAAATCGGTAACGAGACTTTGACGTTTTAAGGAATTAAAAAAAAAAGAACAAATTAATTCCTACACTTTACAGGAGCGCCGACTGCTTATCATTAAATTGACAAAGTACACAATAAATAATAAAAATGGCGTAGTGCGATTACGCAACACCCACAGGTACCTTGGTGCTGTTCATAAGCTGACGCCAATGTCGTTCCCGAATTGCTGGATTTTGCAATTCGCCAACAGCGCGCAGAGACGTCAACATGTTTTTCACAGTGGCTTCGAGCGACACATAAGTATCCCAAGATCTCATCTCTTTATCAAGAGCTGCAACGTAAGCGGCGAAGAGATGAGAAGTGAGAAAAAAAAGAAATGATCAACGAAGATAAGAGACGAGAAGAAGATATAATTGATATGAAAAAGAATTTCGTATTTTTTGCGAAACAATCACACATCCTTAGCATCTTATTATTTGATTTTACCTCTTATCTCTTTGGCGAACTTTTTGCACTCGATATCCATATTCTCCACGTCAATCTTTCTCCAGGGTGTCGTCTTCCAACCCTCTATACTACTTTGAACTATGTTCACGTAATCCCAGAGCTGCTTCAGCATCTTCAATTCCCTCCGGCACTGCTTCAGCTGCTTGAACTCCGGTACCGTAACCTCGAATAGCGATGCTGACTCCTGGATATCCTTCATCTGACGTTCTAACATGCAAATCTCCTTGTCGGCCTCGTCCAGCTGCTCGTAAGGTTTTTCGCAATTGTATTTGAAGAAACCATAACGCCTGAAGGCCTCTCTGTAATGTCCAATCGTTGTGTCGAATGCCGAGATGCGTCCACGGATTCTGGAGACTTCACCTGTAGGACATTTTTTTTATTAGGGTTTCAATATTTAGTTTAACCCCTATTGATACTGAGTCCTGTACTCGCCAGCCTGTAGGGGCGCCACTTGTTGCTTCACCATAAGTGCCAATTTTTTGGTATTGGCCCATTGCTCGGGTAATTCCTGGAGCAGGACGTTGACCTCCTCAGGTATGTCCTGGTCGTAGAATTTTAATAGTTCGATGGTCTCTTGCAGAGGCTGAAACATCTCGTCCGTCGTCGGTTGTCTTTCCTTCACCTGCATCAGGTATCCCATCACGCTGACCAGTCCTGCGTAGTCCCCAGGTTGTATCTGCTGAAGAAGTCCCTCGTCGGCTAACCTGGTCAATAATATTTGACGATGAAGAAGATCGCGTTCCATGAGAATTAGTAAATCAAGCAGATACCTGATGAAGGAACTTAAATCTGAGAGACTAGTCGTCACGCGCTCCACCAGGTGTCTCTTGAACATGCTGGACCACTTGCAGACTGTGTTTAATAGAGATTGTCTAAATGGTCTCAGATCGACTCGAAACCAACCACAGAAGACCTTGGAGGTATCCATTTCTTCTATTTCCTGATAGAGCCCTTCGTAAAGGTCTATTTGTTCACGAAATTGCTCCATTCTCGGGGGCGATGGTTTTGGTGCCTTTGGATCCAGAACAGCTATCATTTCCATTTCCTCGAGACTCAGCTGTCTGCTGTATTCCAAGAATTGCTGCATTATTATCTCCCTGTCCTCGAGCCAGAGATAAGCGTACCCTGAGAGATATTTTTTGGGTTATGAATTTTGAGAAAAAAATTACTGGTAGCCCCTTTTTTTTTGAACCTTGGACATACCTTCGAAAACTCCACAAAAATCTGTGGCCTCTTCCACGGCTGTCGAGACGCTTGATAAAATTTCGGATTTCATCGCCTTGATATCTTCATCTTGCAAGAGTTCATCCACGTATCCCTCGGAATCCGCTTTGAGTCGTTCAACGAGAGCAGCCATTCCGATCATATCATTGAGCAGTCCCATGATCAATTGATCCAATCCTTCGGGATCGTCCGGCTCCAAGGACGGCACGTAAAATAGGTCCGGTTCGCGCAATTCCAATTTTGCTTCCAATAAAGGTTCCCTGTGCCCCAAAGGGTCCATATTATCTGCCAAATAACCCAAGCAGCATCCGACTGCTCGACGTAAGGATTCAGCCACGATACCATCGACGTACTCGACATAGTCCTTCCAGCTGTTTCCGCCATTATCCCCAATTTCAAATAGACCCTTGTTCTCGGCCAGTAACAGATGAATCTGCTCGGCAGCTTTCTTTATCTCAGCATATCGTCGCGAGACCTTCTCAGCTCTTTCGTCCAGTGACAGAAGCGCATCCTTACGTCGATCCTTGCGCTCGATCAATGGCGTCCTGGTCCATGGCTCCAAGATCGTCCTTATCTTGTCAACGTTCCCTTGAGTCGATTTTATTCGTTTCCATAACCCTTCCACCAGGACACCCAGTTCCGTTATGTATTCCAGGAGACCATCGGACTTCCAACACAGTTCATTCTCCCCACGTGATACCAAAGAGTCTATCCTGGCCACTTCCAATTCTATCAAGTTGAACTCAACCTTCGTTGAAGTCCTTCGTATATTGTTATACGAATCCACAGTGGCTCCCAAGAGTATACGAAATTTTCGAAACGTCTCAGCGCATTCGAAAACTTTTAGAGCTTCGTTTGGTACAGCATCGTGTGACATTTGCTTCAAATAATTCACTTCTTTGAGCACTGCGAATAATTCTACATCGAAATTCAATAGTAGCGCAGAATCGGCGTCTCTGATCAATAAGGAACGATTTAGGCCATCGGCAACGAATTGCGGTACCACTTTGGTCCATTCGGCAAAGACATTTTTCTCGTGACAAAATAAGATATTTTTCAGTCTCTCGTAACGCTTTATTATAATCTGCCCGTCGTTACTCTCGACGATTCTACGGAGAGAAAAAAACGAAGAATGAATTTTGAAAATTTTTCTACAAATTTCTCGCTGCCGATTTATTTTATATCTGTACGAACAGTGATTCCTTCGATACTTACGGATGCTGGAGTGCTTTAAAGCACTGCATGGGAAGATCGATTCGCTGTCTCAGCATGCTCGTAAATCGCAAGGCAGCCGCTAAAGGTGGAAGGTCACTTAGCGCCCCACGAGTGCCGCGATTAAACAGCACTTCGACCATCGTCAACTCGTTATTCAGCAATTCCAGGATGCGGGAGTAACGGTTGGTGAATTGTTTTCGAATTATCGGTCGGTCCAGCACGGTGCCTGCTATATTTATCAGCTGAAAATTAACGAGACTTTCTTGTGGGTCTGTGACTCTCGTGATTTGTTTTGGTTGATCGTACCTTAAAGGTGCTCTCTAAATTGCCACAGTCGTCAAAGGCCTGACATAGAATAGCGGCCAATTTACTATCGAGATCGGTTATCGATTCGCTGAACTTGGCACAATCTAGAGCAAAGGATTGATCATCCGGTTCCAGAACGTCGCTCGCCCTGGCGGAAAAGGATGCGAAAAGTTGTTGAAACTCTTTGAAAACTCCAACGATCCTAGCACTCAAGGAGCGACCTAGAATTCCGCCGACTTCGATTTTTTCTAATTTTGAAAATTCCAAAACGGTATCGAACAACCACTCGATGTCGGCCAGTCGTTTCAAAAATGCATCGAGCCGTTGAAATACTGCAGATGGATTGAAGGTCCAGGGCGGCGCTTCCGGTTTCAATCCTGGCATCTGTCGTCTGCGTTCAAATTGACGTTTGAACTCTTCCAGGACTCCTGTAAGTGCAAATCGAATTTTCGATCGCTGATCGGATCGATATATCGAGAGACAGTGATCCTGTTTGCGAACGCACGTGCGCCTCGGACCTACCGCGGGAAATTTGAACGCGTTGCAGGGCCTCGTCGACGTCACTCTGGAATATCGAAGTCGGATCTAAGAATCTTCGTGCCTCCTGTATCAACAGGTTGGATATTTGCCTGAGCATAATGATCAGCTTTGAAGAACTTTGATAGTAGCGCGACTTGGCCCAAGCTAATCCAATGCAGTGTATCAGAGGCGCCATTAAGGGCTTCGCTTCGGAAAAGTCAATTTCCTCGATAGCTTTGAAGTTCCTCGTTAAGGGTGTCAGATACAGGGATATCTCCTTGGCCTCAGCCAGGGAAGACACGACATTACCAAAAAGCGTACGAAAGCACGGATAATAAGCGCTGTCAGTTTTCTCAAGTATTATCGCCATTTTCCTTACGCGATCTTCTCTCAATTGATCGAAAATGTACCTGAACAAAAATTCGGCCATTTCAATCGATTATTTCGATCTTCGAACTCTTCATTTTTCATACCTCAAATTGGCCAATCTCGTCGACCAATACTCCAATTCCACATTCGGCGTTGGATTTTGACCATTTTCAAAAGCAGTGCTGGACTCGCGAGTGACTACGTCGTTCACGAGATAAGCCCATTTTATGATGACACCTTCGATCGCACTTTTCAAATACAAATCCACTGCCTGAGGTCCTTCCGTGGATACCAATCTCTCGACCTCTCCAATTTTTTCCAATCCAGCTGGCATTGGGAGCACCGTTCTTCCGTTTACTTGACCTTTCACCTGTATATTAAGTTTTTCATTATTTTTATTTTGAAATTTTTTTTACAGATACAAATCTTCCAGATGACATTCGTACTTGGTACAGGGTTCCTCTGAGCGAATGGACGTGTCTGCATATATCCTGCACGGCCACTTCCGGTAATTTCATATGATTCTCAGGCTTGCTAAGTAAGGGAGCAAAAATATTGTCGACCAATGTAGCCAACTCGTCGACAACCCGATGTGACAGATCGCCCATTATTAGCATAGCCGAACAGCCGTCTTTGTCCTTTGGGACAGGCGCCATCTTCACTTTGACAGCGTAAGTACCTTAGCAGTATCATAGACCATCGTTAAAACGTGCAATAACAAAGATAACAAAAACCAAAAACTCTGCTCAAGATTGCACAAAATATTGCCATTCGTACCTTTCGTTCTCTGACAGAGAATCGGGAATCCCGAAGACGCAATCAGCTGTGCGTTCGGCGTGAGGACGACGAAAAGTGCAGCTGGAGTTGGATTGTCCAAAAAATCCAAAACTGTATTCCGATGCTCTTCCGTGAATAGGAGACGACTCCATTTTTCGGGTTTTAGCTTCAATGATTTTTGAACGAAAGCTCCAATATGCTCGAGACGATAGTCAACCGGTGCCTCGGGACCCGCCATGTCTTATAACCACGTAGAAAGAAGATAATAAAATAGCATAAAAGATAATAATTTTTTTATCGATCCCAATAAACAATAATTAGCCGCCAGGCACAGCACTGCACAGAGTGCAACGATTCGTTCGCAACTGTTTGCAGTTCAATTGTCACGAGATGCGCAGGTTATCCTTTCGAGACAATGACGTTGCACGCGATGCATTTCGATGCAGATGGACTGAAATTCTCCCAGTCACGATTTCGCTTTCCTTCTTAACGATCGTTCCGATATTATTTCGAAATAATTAAAAAATACATATCGAGACAAAAAATTTAATATATCTCCAAAAAAAGTTCTTACCTGCACGAATCACAATTTTTTATAATATTCTGTAAAATCACTGGTACGTGAAATATTTTTAAAAAAGTGTCAAACTGGGCAACTACTGTCGGATAGCGAAGTCCGAGAATATCTAGAGTCAAGGTAGGTAAACTACCTAGCAGTGGACTAACTAGCTTTTGGTCGAGGGGTAGCGACATAGGTCGAAATGTCACCCCGTACCGTGCACTACCGGCCTATTTACGGTAGGGGTCGAATTACGTCACGAGATATTAGATTCGTTATGTTCTTATTAACTTGCCATCCAGTCAAATCAATATTAACGTACAGTTATGCTCTGCACATGGCACTCCCTTTTGTCCCTTTGCTATTTTTTCGCAAAGCCTTTCCGATTAGTTGATTAAAAAAAAAAGATAAAAAAAGTGAATTTAATCCATGAAAGATATGTCAATCTACTTTTCGAATGGATCCTGATGGAATTAATCGATCTCCGAGGGATCTGCCATTGAATTTGGTAATTTTTTTTCTCGTTCATCCGGAAGGTCACAATGGTTGGGTGCAGGAGGCTGGGCAAGATCACTCGTAGGATCGACGTTAGGACAACAATGGCCCTGTCGATAGCAAAGCTAGCACGAGATTCCGGTCGGATAGTGCATCAAATCAATTTAATCTTTTCACGTAGTAAATAATATTTTGATAACTCGCTCCCCTGGTCAATATTTGACGTGATGCGTAGCGAAGAGAAGGGATGCTGGGAGGAGCACCCATATACTATATATGTATATAGTATGACTGGGGAGTTTGGTTTTCTTTCATCAGTCTAATCCACCCTTGAGTTTCCTCCCACAAAGGCTAAGATCCAAAGCCAGAGCATACTTTTCATTTGGGAAAAATCATCCCCTGGACGAATTATGAAAAGGGATGGACCTTCGTATTTCACGTTTCAGGTTTCGCGCTCGCTTTCGCCCGGGCAGCCTACTGGGACGTATTTCCCTGCTACGGTTCCTTTAATTTTTTTTTCTTTCTTCCTCTCTTCTTCTACCTCCACTTTCTTGACTCTCCAACTTATCCCCAGGCAGTCGCCGTGTTACCCTTCCTTGGCCACCCTTGAATTCTAATACACACGGATTAAAGAGTCACAATAGGTACTACGCAGATAGAACCGTGAACTTTGTAACGAGAGGACTTCCCCGCAGTCTGGCTTAATAAAGACTTTCTCTCTCTCTCTCTCTCTCTCAGCCTCATTCTCGCTATTTCTCTTGCGCCATATAGCGAGATAAGAATTATCAGACGCTCGCGTAAGGTGGCACCGTGAAAAAGTTATAACGAAGGGTGAAAGTATTTCTAAAGATTGTGGAAAGCATTGCGCCTTTTGGACGTCGGGCAAATAAACGATTCGATTATGTAAAAAATAGCTACGTGCGTTAAAAATAATAATAAAGGAAATGCGAATTACCCACTGATTTATTCAGAGCGGCGAGAAGAAAAATTATGACAATCTTTGATGACCCGTGAACACCGATGCACGTGACACATATGACTATCGATGCCATGTGTGTGGTAGGCATACGCACGTGGGCTACGTTATACGACTTTCTTATCTCTTGTCGCGTTTGTCTTTTCACCCTAAATACGATATCCAGCTGAAACCTCGGTAAAGTGACAGCGACAGCGGCGAAGCCCTGAGAAAATCACAGTAGCGCCTCGAGGATTTCTAGATTCTTTGCGTAGGAAGCCTTTCGGTATATTTTGTAAAGAATGACGTGGAAATTGATGAGCCAGGCTCCTGCGGCTACGCGACTTCGCGCCACCATTTTAGTTTGGAGTCGCGCACAGTGAATAATGTTGGCTGCACCTTCAGGAGTGATTTCTTATTTAGGGGCTTTTGAACTTGACGTCATTTTTCATGGCCGCCTTCCGCGAGCACCTAAGCTCACCCTGCGCTTTTCAAACTTCTCTTGGCGCAGAGAGGGAATATGAGAGGAAGAGAGAAGGAGAGAGATTGATGCGTTTTATTTATGCCCTATTCGGAGCTCTGGGGCAAAGCAATAGCAGTATAATGTTATATGACAGGAATATAACAAAGCTAAACATTGCAAGGTATATGGACAACTATTACTAATAATACAATAATTAGATAATATACAATTACAAAAGAGAGAGAGAAACAAGACGTTCACATGACGTGGGAGAGAGAAAAGGTAAAAAGGAGTATCTAAAAGTTTGAGCTTGCACCGAGTCCAGGATGAAAACCTTCAGAAGGTTTGAGAAAATTTTTGGAAAATCGAGGAAAAAAATTGGCGATCTTTCAGCTGTATTAAAAAAAATCTTTTTACACTCTATTTCATCCCTTTTCTATTTTCAAGCTAATCGAAATGTAGCAACGCCGTCCCACCTGAAAGTGGCTGAACTCAGTTTGCTGGTTAAATCCCAGCTCGACTGTCAAGAATGGGGAGAAGGAGAGAGATGAAAGAGATGAAAGAGAAGCACGAGAGTGTGGAAAGGGGGAGAAAGCT
Source organism: Trachelus stipa (assembly GCA_036026315.1). Lineage (NCBI taxonomy): Eukaryota > Metazoa > Arthropoda > Insecta > Hymenoptera > Cephidae > Trachelus > Trachelus stipa. Next base: position 274,052 of record JAYRCB010000549.1, on the reverse strand, counting down.
GAGAAAGGATGGCAGCTACTTTATGTGGCGTAGGGGTATTATGCTAATCTCAAATCACATATTGCGTCCTAGGCGATTTCCCTCATAAGTAACATAGGTGGTATGTACGGTAACTCCTATATGCTCGTGGACGCGTTTTCAGCCCTCGCGGAAACTCGAGAAAACCCATGGAAAATGTGTGTACGAACGACGAATGCATAATACGTGTTATACCCGGGGATTGGAAATGTAATTTTACCTCCCTGTTCAAAAGCGAGAAGAAAACCTGAGAAGCCAAGTTACATCAGGCACGTTTCATACGCAGGAGCTATGCACTCCTACGGAGACATGTATTTTAAATGAATTCCTTGAAATTGTACGTCTCCAGGAAAGTGCAACCGAGAGAGCAAGAGAACCATTGAAACAAACAAATTTTTTCTTAATCAAGACAAACGTGCTTCGCTACTAAATCAGAATGCGCAATTTGAAAGAATTTCGCAATTTCTTCCATGGCCCCAGCTATGCGATCCTTGTATTAATAATTCGGAGTATCATTCACCAGGGTCAGAGTACGTTGCTTAATATGGGAAACAGTGGTTAGCACCACTAGGTAGCGTTTAGTAGCAGTTGGTATAGCAGCGGGATAGGAGTAATAATGTAGTATAGTAAATTAGTATAAAATGTCCTTGGTTGAGTGAGAATTTATTATTTTAATTATGACCTGGCCAACCGCGCCAGCTACGTCAGGCAGGCCTGGCAATGGCAGTGCAGTCAGGGTAGAGGTAGGTGTAGGTACACCTGCCTTGCTGGAGACTAGAGGTCTCGTACTTGCCAAATTCCTACCGCTAAGGTTAAATAGTCGTCGCGCACTTTGCGGTTTCCGGGCATTTTATGAGTTTAATTTAGAAGCAGGCGGCTCCGCGCTTCTGAATATTCTAGTTTTGGTTCTCCGCGAAATTTAGGAGACGCTTAGGCAAGTTGGATTCCGTCGTGAAACTCGAGCTGATCTGGCAACAGCTGCGCTATAGTTTAGCCACGTCTGTGTTATGCGAATGGATCTGTAGGATTGGTACAGCTACTAGTTACGTACGTTAATTGTCAGCTGGCAGTTGGTTTAACTTATAGATATACGAAAGTAAATTGAAACAGTCTTTTATAGCATACTCTTTACGTATACGAATACGTAATACTGTTTCTCAATGATAAATTTGTATTTTTGGATCACGTCGTCGTGTAGGAGCTACAGGATTCTTCAAAAGGTAGCGAGTCCTATTTACTGATACGCCTTCGAAAAGCTAAAGGACTCACGTCTCACTGCTAAGTTGGGACCCTCGGGGCGTGCGAGAATGGTCCAATTAATTTTTCGCCCTTTTCGTTCAATTGGCAATTCCAGGGGCGTCCAAAAGGGCAAAACAGGGCAGTCAGCTTCCACGGAAGGATAATTTTTATCCGGCTAATAAAGTTAATCCCCACGCTCTCGCGACCGCAAGGGAATTAGGTTTCCGTCAGTTGACATCCTCCACGGAAATCATTAGTGCTTGTTCAAAGCCGGTTAATCTTTTTCAGAAAAAAGTCCCAGGATAACGAACAGTGCCAAAATACATGTAATAAGCAAGCGAAAAAGTCACCCCTCTCGGACAGGTACATTTAGCAGGGAAATTTTATATGTAAACATTTGGAACAAGAAGACTCGGCAGCTCATTTTGAATTTACCGCCCGACAATTTTCAAATTGCAAAATTACAATGCTTATCTCTAAGCGTTTGCACTCTCGTGCAAATAAGATTAGACAAAAGGGCAACCACTACTTTGCTCCTCAATTTCTAATGATCCTTATCTTGCGTGACCTCCGACACCCCCAACGGTCGTCACCGAAGAACTTAATCCTGTAACTATGAAAATATCCTTGCGCCGCTTCAGCCACTTTTCCTGTTAATACTCTGGTAGGGGCGCGGAGCCGTCGGGACGTCGGGGCGTCTGAGCGTCTGGAAAATTTGCTCCAAGTTAAGCCCGCAAGCTCCCCTCCACATCCCCCTTCTTCCTCTCTCCCACATTTTTCCTCTCTCGAGGACCTCTCAACTCTCAACAGGTTAGCTGCTGGGCTTTGTAGTTTCCCAGAGTAAAATCAGGGAGCGTTCAGTGAATGTGAGACTAGCGAGGTATAACAAGGACGGATAGATTCAAGTATATAGAAAGCGAGTGAAAGGAAGGGAGAGAAAGTGGAAGAGTGAAAAGAAAAGCACCGAGGTCTCCCAGATTTTCAAGGATAGGTTAGGTACCAAGGTTAGGTATATAGGATTATTCAGGATAAACTCACCACCTGAAGGTGGCTCTACCATAGAAATCAAATGGGCAACCTGACTTGAAGTGGTGCGTTTGTCGTGAATACCCCTGTATCCATACGGTTGGTAATCCTTTTTTTACATTTCGCAAGCTCCGCTTAGCAGCTTATCGCTTGCTACTCGTTGCTGCCCGCTGCTGTCCAAAAGAGCGAACCCCTCGACAACTAACTGCGAAAAACTCCGATAATTGCCAGCCATGGCGAACCTCAGGAATTTCGGGGAACCTCGGGGAACCTCAGAGAACCTCGACTCGACCTTCGCTACTTGATAAAACCTCCTCGAAATACACAACGATATGCGCAGCCCGTTAAAAAGTTGCTCTGGCATATTTTCCAGCCAGCAACAAAGTTCTACATTAAATGTTGATAACGCTATTGAGCTATAATGAAAAATGTAAAAAGAAAAAAGCCATAACTGACAAACTACAAATACGTTCAGTACCTTCGTTCTTTTTATCAAAGGCATCTTCGTCGTCGTCTATCGAAGGACACCTGGACTCCATCATGGCCTGGAACAATTTCTCAAATTCCTCCAGCTTCTCGCTCTCCTGATCACAAAGAGTGGCTATCACCTCGCTGGCCTCGCTCACTGATTTCTCCATGGTGATGCTCTCGCTGCTGCTCTCAGTCTCCGACATTTTGACTTTCTACATCAAGCACACATAATTCCTTATCAGTAATCTGACCAATATATTATCCACTTATGAGAATCGATACGAAATCTATCTGTCATATCTGGTTGGTGTAGAATGTATATAGGTAAAATGAGTTCTCGACAAAGGAATGTAAAAGTGATGTATGCCAGGTACGGGCAGCCATGCCTAAACCGATAAGCGTTTCTGTAAGCATCGCGAGGCGTGGAAAATTGAGCCATCCGCATTCATATCAGCGTGCTTTACGAGCGCGACAGTCCTCGCTTAGTGCCTCAATATTCAGATATTATCTTGGTCCTTTCCTTCGTTCCTTCATTCCCCGAATCCTCGGTACTCTCGCCCATTCCTTCGTTGACTCTTCCGTTCGGATTCTATTCTATTCCTCCAGCTTTTCCAGCCACTTCAATACCCGACGACTTCGTCAATCTCCGATCCTGCTGACTTGGCTGACTGGGACTTCGCTCTTCTGACTTTCCACCCCCTCGAGCACTTCGAGACTCTCTTATGTGGCATACTCGATTTTTGTCATATCGCTACGGCGCTCAGACGTAAAAGACCAGAAGAGAAACGTCGTGTCTCTTGCGAACTATGGCCAATCGCAAAACCGACGTCGGTCTACTTGTCTGGTCATCGACGTCGTGTAATCCCTATGACGACTTTTTTTATCGATTATAAATATCGTCATTTTATTTATTACAAATTATTCCTTTTTTTGTGATTTTTGTAGGATTTTTATTAAATATATTTTTTGGGGATTTTCTACAAGAAAGTTTCTTACTCCAAGAGATATACTGGTTTCGAGTTTCTTATTTGACGTGGAAGGGTCTGAGTATCAATTGCGTTTTGATTGGTTCTTAAGGGACGAAGAGTCAATAAAGTGAAGTGGCTAAAGTGTCATCAGAGCTCGGTACGTCGATGCTGAGTATTAAATGAATTCTTGCTGTAGAAATATTTAGCACTGATTTTTATTCAGCACTTATTCGGTACTAAATGACACGACTGTATGGATACATAAAATATTTATAAAATAAAAAACTTTTTACGTTGTTATACGAGACTCTGATTTTATGTCATTATAAATCAAATTCTCCCTCAAAAATCTCCTCGTATATCCCACTGAGGAGTATCAAGCTCTCGACTGAATCCTCCCGATTTTCATGAGATGAAGAAAAGCGTGTAATTCGAGGATGATTCTGGGTCCATTATCGGTAGTAATTCCGTCTAAGCATCTCAAGTTCGCCATGGTAACTTTCGCTCTTGGAAATTCACGTGGGCCAAAATCGATGGAGCAAGTACGGAACCATCCACTTGGAGTATCGAGTGGCTTGTTATGCCACTAATTTCCGTTGTATCCATTGAATCCTTGTATTTCATGTATCTCTAGTTGAACACGCTTAACCAGGAAGCAGCAAAGATTCAGGACGTAGGGGCTGCGTCTTGTATCTTACCAATAATAACAGTTCTCTCCACCCTTAGTCAAAGTATCATATTAACCAAGTACAAGCTTCTCTCCGTAACTGTAACGTACATTCGAGAAACTTCCAGCATCCCTTAAATGTGTGTAATAGAACCCGCACAGATTTTCATTGTTATTTTAATTTATAATTTATTCGATTTTTCTTGATTGCAGGGAAACGGGAATGATGCACCCTGGCACAACCTGTGCGTCGGGGTTGCTTTTATAGATCAGGCCTTGAATTCGTCGCCTTACCAAACACTTCCTAGCAACGAGAGCTACGCCTTTGGCCACGTAAATGTAAACGCACTTTAGAAATTTTAATGTTCATTTAAATTGCGCAGACTGTACCTTATCATTTTTAGTTGGAAATATGATAAAAAATATTTTTTCATTTTCTTTCTTAACATAATAAAGTAGCTCTATTTTTAGAAATGCCTAGTTATCGTAGTATCTTGGTTTTACTCGCATTTTGTATTTTCACTGAAGTATTGTATCTTTTATGCGAATTTGTTGTATTCTATGAGACAGACACAAATTTGAAAAGTATTTCTTGTCTTATGGTGCATCAGAACATTGCGTTATGTAAACTCGGGGTGCTTAAGATTGATGTAAATTCGGAAAAACTTACCGTCGCTCGAAGTCTTTGAATGAAGAAATTACTACAGCCCTTGCCAGGAGTAAGGTGTACGATAGACGTAGGTGCCACTGGCTGATTGACGCCGGCGTCGCGGCGCCACTTACACACACCTTATACAATACCTTCCACACCTGTTTCTTTCCTTGAATTCTATATGCGATTCGCTCGATAAGCTTTCTCCGTAACTTTGTAGAATATAAAAAAGCATCCTTTAAAATTTGTACGATAGATATACAAAAATTGTAAGAAGATAAAATTTTGATAATTTCTTATCTATACCTTTCGTTGATATTATTTGAAAAAATTTGAAAGCAATTCTTGGAAAATTAGTCAAGGAAGAAAATCGCGGTTATAGGAGAAAGGGCTTCGTCGAGCATCATCCCTTGTATTTCGCAAGGGATGATTCGATGTCACGCTGTAGTAATTTCGCAACGGTATCGCATTATCAGCGAAATATTCTCAGCTTCTCCTTCATGCGAGACACTGTCTCTCGAATATTCTATATCGTAAATTGTATATCGTATAACAGAAAATAATTGAACCAGAATCACTCTAAGGAACGAGGGAGACCAGCCTAATTCTCACCCAATGTCCTCCAGACAGGATAATAGATTATTAAGATTAAAGGGTTGTCTTCTCTGTGCATATTCCAGGTAGGGTTACAACAGACAGAGAATTCTGTGTAAGCAGACAATAGGATTCCAAGAATTCAGACCCTCTCCTCATTAATTGTTTGAGAAATAAAAATATTCAAATTACACGATAAAAATACTTCAAATCGATCCTTAAACTCTTCTTTGTTTATTTGCTTTCTTATAATTCTAACAACCAGCAACTAATTCATTACCGTCCGTTTACTCTCTCGTTCTCTGTTTGATTTAACTCTTCAACGGCAGTGAGAGTGGTCCAGCCTAAACCCCGAAACTCGCCGATCAAACAAGACTCTGAAAACACAAATACGAATGCCATTAATTCCTTCGTCATTGTTGCAGAGTTTCAAGTTTCCTTGACTAGCACTCGATTCGAATTTCAGTTGTAAACTACGATGTACTGCGCATGCGCGAGCCTCGACCAATAAGCGTAAGGTAACTCGATTGGCAAACGGATACGGAAATTACAAACGGCTCGTTCGCAACTGACAACACATAATCTTATAAAATCGCGAAGCAGCATTCTACGAAAATGTTAACAGGGTTACTCTCGGTAACCTTATATTCAAATGAACGAACATGCGTCGAATTAATTTTATTGTGATCGCGCACCGCGGCCGGCCCCACCCTCCTCGCCATTCTAATTAAATCTATGTAAATGAGAAACGGCCAGCCCATAACGGTTCCTCGTTTCGAATAGTTACAAGCTAAGGGAGCACCTTCATGCATTCTTGAGTGCAACCCTCTTTCGCGAGTGACTTTTCCTCGTCCCTTACTCGGCGAACCCCTATCAACCCCCCCTGCCCCCCTCTCACAATTCCTCTTCTGTTTTTTGCCTCTTTTTTTTTAAAGATCCGTTAGCTCTAACTCCGGCCTGTTTAACGACCTCTTTCACGAGTGTGCCTCGTTACCTTTTTATGATCGACTTCGTCTTCAAAATAAGAGAATCTCTCGCGTGGATCATCTCGCGAGGGATGCGCATTGTTCTTTCGGAGACGCTACCGTTCCTGCTGAATAATAAGAAAAACTCCTGAAACTTTCAGTATCTCTCTGCACTTCTAACGTAACGTATGAACACGAGTATACCTATGTAGAACGTGTAATACCGTACGATACGTACATTCGAGGAGACACAGGCGGGAAGATTGTATCTTGGCGAGTAATACGGAATAGCGTAAAATGCTGAGCCGGGTAGAATATGAATATGTATCAGAAACATCTGTCGCAGTGTAGCTGAGCGTTATGAGACAAAAGGGGGAGAGGTTGGGGGTGGCTACAGGATGATTCAATATCGATCTGAAAGGAGAGTACGGTATTTCCTGGCAGCCACTGTACCAAATACGGAACGTTGTCCCCTTTGGCGACAGGGTGTATACAGTATTTGTTTCCCCCTTTGTCGTTTTTCCATTCATTTTTGATTTTATATCTTTTCCCTCCTCTTTTCCTTTTGTTTCATCTCCTTGTCATTTTTTTTCTTTACCCGGCTTTTTTTCAACGACGAATATCTCCCTCTAGCCGTGGGACTTTTGACGGAGCCCAACGGAGCATTCCAAGGCTTAATGACAGCGGGAACGGATTGAATCGGGATGCCAGCGGGATTTTTCGAGTCAGTGCTCTCCCTTACTGAACTAAGTCACTTAATTCGCTGACATTTTTGATAATCCCTCTGGCTGAATTATTGTCTTAAATAACGCGCTGGTTCTTAAGTGCTGAGCCAGGAAGCGTGAAGTAGGTACAAAGAAAGATCTCTGGGTCCTTCTCTCTAGGAGCTAGATGGATGGATGGATTTAGTGCTTACTAACCCTTCTGTGATTTCGTGGATCTCTTACTCCCCTTTCAGCAACAAATTAAGGATTTTAAGCCCGGAGTAATTAGTTCGCGGACAAGAGGTGTCAACTAGCAGAAACTCAGAAAGTGCCGACATAATCGAGAGAATCGTAGTCTCATTGTTCCTTGTTAATTCCAGGAGGATTGGTAAGTTTTCAAGGATTCCCGAAGATAACCGACAGGAACATCCACCCTGATTGACTTTGAACGGCTTCACGGTCTCTTTCAAATAATTTCGACCCCGTGCCGTGACTTTCCACTAATAAAATTCAATCTCCAATCTGGCCTTTCCGTTCGAGCGAATAAATACGTCACCATCTACGCATATCGGTTTGACTTTTCTCACAGAGAAAAAAATTCCTCTCTCTCTCTCATCTCTTTACGAATGTCATCGATCAGGAGTAATAAAATGGGTACAATAGCTCCAATCATGCAAAAATCCCCTTCTATTCAGCCTTCTAAACAAGCCCAATTTCGGATATTCTCGGAGCGAAATACCTTCCCGAGGGATTTAATAATCCGGCCAATATCACGAATTTTTCTCATACATACTTTTATCTTCATGCACGTTCAATACATCCATTGGATGTTCAAGGAGATTACTCGTGCGTAATTTGTACAGAATCTATGAACTTTGCAGTATAGAAAGTGTGAAAGAGATAAAGAACGATGACGAACGTAGCGCCCATTCGACTCGCCAGTGAATCCTATTCAAATAGCTATCGCGCGTCCCAGACGCCGGCGGTTAGTCGAATGGTAGAAGGGATAAAGATGGACGCCGGATTGTTCTATTGCGGTCGGGATTCAGGAGTCAGGACATACCATAGTTCATTTCCACGGAAATTCGCTCTGTTTCAATCGTAACTTTTGCTCTTTGATTGGGTAAATGTTTGCATCTTTTCATTTGAGAGTCGTGTGAACGGAAATGAAACTTCGGATTCCGGAATGACGCCATTCGATAATCCCGCGGTGTTCGATTGTGCTGGAATTTGGTGGTGGTGGTGTTAATTTTCAGAATAAGTTGAAAGTATGGAATGACGATTTTCAGTGTCGGGAGATAATGGATGGCACAGGAACGTGGATGCATGGACTTTGAATGCTGGAAGAAGGTGAGTAGTAAGAAAATGAAATAGAATTGAATTAATATGTAGACAGTCTAGAGGTTAGGTTAAGCTGCATAATTCTTCGAGGCAAAAGCGAACGGTCTCCCTTTTGCCGGCTTTTATTCTTTCTTTCTCCTGGTTGGCAATGTTAAGCATTTAAGCGTAAACGGCAGCGTACATAACATTACCGATTCCCTTTAGGTTTCTTTGCCTTCTGCAAATTCTGCGAAAAAGGCGAGAACGTCTCGCTCCTCTAATGTATGCGTTCGGAATTCCGGATAACAAAGGCGCATTAACATTTATATTTGCGTGAGGTGCGCCAATCATAAGTCACCGATACGCCGGAAGCGACTCCCTAAAACCAGACTTCCGCTAGAATAGCTGATGAGGGGTGGTTCTTTGAAAAGTGAAGGACGGTGCTTACTATAATAACAGCTGCGGGCTGTTAAGTACCAACGAGAGATGATAAAGAATTTAGAATGTGTTATCGATCCTCTCGAGATCAGATATATCTCTTAGGAGAAAGAAGATAAAACAAAATGAAGACTTTTCATGAGTAAATAAATAGGTCCTATAGCCGCTCCGTAAGGGTTTTTAGGAATAGCTATACTTTCGCCGGGGTTTAACGACCCTCCCGGTTCTTAAGTTCTTATTCTCAGTCTGTCTATATACCGTATATCGTAAATAGGGGTAGATCCAGGGTTGACAGGCAACGTATTTTGACGTGGCCTTTAAAATGGACTTTCTGGCCTTTCAATCCGGCCAACTAGGCACTAGGACTCGGCCAGAGCAAATCTCCTGCAATCTCTCGAGCGATGCAGGATCCTCGTAAAAGGTAATTCAAAGCTCGTTACTTTCGCTCTCTAGGAAAGAGAGGAGAGCGAGAGAGAAAAAACATCCCCCTCATCGTCATTCCGCGCTTCATCGTATGATTTGGATAATAAGGGATACCGGGGTACGTGCGTAAAATTGATAAAATAAACAGGATCCCTCTGGTTTCACCCCTCCTGGCTGACGTCACCCTCTCACCTCCCCCTCTCGCTTCTCCCGCGTTCTCGATCGCCGACTCTGATGATAAATACGAACTTTCAATGGCGCCACGCTCGGCGTTAACCCAGTAGCTCCGTTGATAAGTAATTCTGGATTTCTAGACGAGGGTTGCGTGAAAAATCAGGGTGCTCTTCTCCCGACGTCGACGGAATATCGAATAAGAAACGACGCGCGCCGTCGGATAAAGCGTCGCTACGCCTCGACGGTCCCTCCAACGTAAAATACGACAGCAATTCGATTGTCAAGGATATTTTTCTTTATTTTCTTCCCTCCCATCTGTTAGTCTCCGTTAGCCCTTCTTACTTTCTGCCGCTTCGCTCTCCTCTTCGTCCATCGTGCTCAGCAGATCAGACAGAGAAAGGAAGAATCTTCCAAAGGTTGAATCGGTCAGGGTGCGCAGAAGACCGTATAAACTTTTCGACGCGGTTCCTTAAACATCAACCGAGTCTAAAATTCATTTGACTTATCTCTGACGAAACCCGAATCGCTAGGGACGACGATAACGCTTCATCCATACCAATGTCAGACAATTCTATGGGGTTGTTATCTGCGAAAAGAATACCACCAGCGTAACTGATCACGCTGCTGAGCCATGACTCCTCTTATTCGCTGCAGCATCCCAACGATCTCTCCCTCCCTCCCCCCCGCCGTTTTTTCCCTTTCTTTCCGATTTCAATTAAGGAGATCGTTCGGTAAACGAGCTCACATTGTGAGCTGCCAAACCCGACCGTACCTTTAAATCAGTTGAGAATTTTATCTCATTCCCGAACCTCCTGGGATATTTGTGTGGTAAGTGGATGGTGGTTAAAGAATCTACGGGGATCTCATCTTTAATGGATTTATTATAAATGATTCTTGTACGTAACAATTATTGTGAGTGAAAACAATCGTATTTAACAGGCACTCTCGAGATACTTGTTTCGCTTACTATAGATTCTATTGTTTTATTGGCAGGTACGATCAATACCTATATAGAAACAAGTAACTCGAAGTTTTAGATAACAATTTATTGCGAAGATCCACTTATAATATTTCATTAGTCTACTGTAGAAGTAGTAAGGTAATTAATGTCGAATTATTTTTATTAATGTCAGTCGCTAAATCACACAACATTTCATTTACGGTGGTGTTAATTTTTAAAGTCCGAGATACCCACGAATATTTCTCTTTATACCTTTTTCTTCGTTTTATTAATATTTTTCTTGTGCAAAAGAAATCTTCGACGCGTGCTGCTTGCCTTCTTCGCCATCAAAGTCAGTTCCACCAATAATAAACGAAACAGTGACACGTGTAAGGTTCTCTTAAAGAAAAGGCACTTCTATGGAGATTTTCTATTTTTTTTTTTTTTTTAATGAAACTCAAAATTGAAAACACGGCAGTTCTTACAGTATCGGATTGCATAATGACTTTGCGCACTCACTGTATGCTATAAGTATAGAGAGAAAACACTATTGGGGATGATGAAGGTATTACCGATTACCTAATACCATAGGCTGTGTTATATGTATATACAATACGCCTTTTAACGTAAGTTACAGTGAAAAACATGAAATTGATATTTCCAAAAATATTTGCCTTCGGAAGACAAAGCCCTATCTTTTGTGCGCTGGGATTCATTTTGCTTTTCCTATTACATTTCTCTTATGAATAATTCGCAGATGCTAATAATACACGTAAATTGATATTCGAGATGTTTGCATTCTTACGAACACATTTGATTAGTGCAAAGGTATATTGATTGCGCATAATTCAATATTTATCTGCTTGTACTATGCTCATTTACGTTGTTAAGGCACTACAAAAATTGCCAATATTTTATCTATCATCTTTCAACGGAGAAAACGCTTGATAAATATTTTACTTTTCTTATAATTTGTTTTTTGTACAAAGCACACGAGATACACGTGTACATCCCCAAGATGTACACCATCGTAAAATAATTTGCAAGCAGTCGCATGAAATTATTAGTCCCCTCGAATTTTCAAATTCTCAAGAGCCATAACGTACTGACGGTACAATGTATAATATAGGAACATTAAAATTCCTAGAATTTCTTCAAAATTTCAATAATTCACCTTACTCTTTGTTACTATACAAAATGTGGAGGCATTAACGGTATATTTAACGGCAGTTTAATATAATTACTTTCTGTTACTTTCATTTTTCTTTTATATTCCAGCATCGAAGATTCATCCGTAGCACGGCTGTATAAAACCGAGTTCATTCGTTAAGGAATGAAAGCTTAATTTTTCCTACGCCTTCAACAATTCGACAGCTTACAACGATTACTCAATATCTAGGAACTACATGACCCCATATTCAATTGCATCATACTTATTTTTTTTTCATAATGAAAAAAAATGTTGATTCAGTCTAAGACCGATCACATACTGCTACAGGTCAACGATTGTTGCGCGTACAGCTTTGTATCGTCTAAAGTACAATTTTACTTTAACGGCAGTCAGTTACAGCTCGGCTATAATACCCTGCTTGATATTTCACGTAAGAATTACGATTTGTAGCGTTTAGGGAAAATTATGTATATATTCCCTTTATACGTCATTGTCCTTTCGGTGTTTAAGTATAGCCTTCCATATCCTGAGTTCGATGCCACCTCTATTAATATAGAGAAACAACGTGAACGTATTAGCTGTCAATATTGAAAACTAAGTGTACCATTGATTTTCGACCCACCTTAAATTTAATCTTCGAATATCGTCCCGGGTGACGTGAAAGAGAATATCCTCCAAGGTGTACTCCTCGTAGAGGAACTGGATACGAAAGAATACTTGTTATTAACTGTGCAATCAATTTTTATATTAAAGGCTTAAAAATGTAGTATTAAAAAATTAAGAAAGATTTACCCTGTCAATTGATGTTTCATCCACCCAAAGTTCTTGCAGCCACTCCGTGAGTCTGTTGTCCCTGTGACTGCTAGAATTATGCTCAGTGACATTAATTTGGGGTACAAAGACTTCTTGTGGGGAGACAACATTCCCATCGAAATTAGTCGAGTTGTAGCTGCGATGAGAAAAGAAGTACTGTCAGTTCCGGTATCGAGAACAATTACAAGTCTATCATCGACATGGTACACGGGTGCTAATGAACTTATGCAAAACACTTAACAACACTAAGATCAACATCAAAGAAGTGTTGAGAAACGTGATCCTACCAAAATATTATCGGAGCGAAGATACGAGGGTAACAGTGTCTACTAGTAGCTAGAAAAAAAAGGAGAAAGAAGAGTATCTCATAAATAAAATGTGAATCAGTATCTCTCCAATTGGCCTTTATCATAGCCGATCTTTATATTGATCCACGAATGGTTATATGACTTATCACTTGATTGCCCAGCTACAAGGCCACGCAAGAAATGAATCTCCATAAAATCACGATAACTCACCCCGATTCCTGTCTGGCTGTTCTCCTGTTGATGGTTTCGCACAAATGAGTCAAGGCACCGACCTGAGCTCGCTGCTCCTCCAGTGCCTGTTGCAGCAACGTCTGATACGATTTTTGACTCTCCAGCAATTCATGTAGCAATCTCATGTTCTCCACCTTAAGGGCACCCATTTGTTCGCGATACTCGCGCCAGTATTTATTGTCGACAGAGTCCACTGTCTTCTGGGACTTCACTGAGTTGACAGTCGAGACACCCGAAGTGGAACCTTCTTCAACTCCTTCGGCAACCGACTGTACGCGTTCCTGTCCCAGCAAATTTGCGCCCAACTCTGGAATGCAAAAGAGTTTTTTGATCCTCGGTGATAAATTCTGTCGCACTTTAACGGAAGATCAAACGAAATTCATTTTCACCATTATGATAACGCTTTTCCAACATTGATATATACTATATAGATTCACGCAGTGACCACTTGCTGCAATATCAAATCGTAGCGACTGACTAAAACTGAGACGCATTCACGATGCGAGGTCCCTTTATTATTGGTGATGACTTTCCATCGGGATATTTTTAGAGTTGACATATTAATATACTGGATCTGTACATATGGCTACTATTTGCTACACATGTCACGGTACGGTGCCGTAAACGCGCGACATGCCACCCATGTGAACCTATTAAGATAACAGGAGGTTCTACGCAATCTGGTCTAGAGTAAATGTTAAGCTGAGCTTCATAAAATCGCGATGAGAGATCAATTACATGAGAAAATAAAGTCTTGGGTGGTGAAAGTTTTATGAGTACTCGGAATTACATATTACGTTTCAGTAGAGTTTCTAAAAATCACTATGACTGAGTCATTGACCCAGCAGCATGATACATGCCCTTTTGAAAATGCAAATATTATCCTTGTTTAATTTTAAATTCAACAGAGACATCCTGATCGATAAGATCATCAATGTTTATAACTCACCGGGTGACAATTCTGTAATGGCAGCCTGAACAGCGTTTCTGACTAGATTGTCCAGAGCAAACATCCAGTGTGGCTTTATACTGTGCATTCTAAGAACTTCGTTAACAGCTGTTTGGAATAGGTATATTGCCAGATGAAGATGATTAATTGCGGTCGAGTCGAAATCCAGTTCCTCCTTCAACGTTCGGATAGCTGTTGTTATTACGTCTTGACTTTGTTCAGATATATAATCCCTTAGACCACGCATCAATAGCTCCAAGTGACTCTGCACACATGATAAAGCAGAGCACAAATAAGATAATTGACTGTACATTGTAAAAAATATGCTTCACCATAAAAGAAAAACTTCTCACCATACGCAAGACGGTCTGTCCAACATCTTGATGTATGCTTCTCATCCAAACTTCACAAATCTTCGCCTCGTCTTGACTCAAGACTCTGGTCAACGTCATTCGTCGTTGACTATCTTTCTTCAACAAATAAAATCCTTCCTGCTCCTCACCCGATTTCTGTCCTGGTTGACCTGGTACAAAAAATCTCATAAATCTTCAAAACTTCCTCTCACCGGTTGATCACACCTCTAAAGGGAATACATTAAAAGGAATATTGTAGACCTACCAGTTATTTCGACTTCCGGCGACAGCAATGCACCCGATGAGCTTCTTCTTGTCATCGATGCACCAGCAGTGTCCGTTTCACTGGTTTCTATAGATGGCGTACTTCCGATCGTACTGAGGACACAGATAGAATTCAACTTCAGTTTGGCATCTTGCTTGGTCAATAACATTCTTAGATATTGTAACTTAATATTCTTGCACCGTCAGCGCGATTAATCGTTGACTGTCTTACTGGCACCTTCCAGCTGACAAATACTTCACTAGAAGCTATTCAGCACTGTGCGAACTTAGACATGTAATAATGCACCTTACAACGAAGACGATCAAACGAACCTAATGATTACTGGACGTAATGTCATTACATGTTTTAAAAATACCAGTTCACGTCACATTGTCAAATTAATATTATTACTGGAGTGATAAGCCTTGGATTTTAAATCTACAGAAGCGCACATAGTTATACGGTAGGGGTTAGGTAGAAAGATTATAAATGATCTTGTCAATTCACCTAATTCGATTCCCTCTTTATCTTTAATTTGTTAGAAAAAAGGTTATAAATAAATCTCATGTATACCGTGAGTGTAATTCGATTCATTTGTACGAGCGATTCACGTTCCAAGTGATACAGATTATTATTCTTTCAATATTGAAAATTGTCTACAGGACCCTTTTGACGAGAGTACAGTACCTGTTAAAAGATATTGTCGCGGTAGGCATGCTGATTGGGGATAGAAGATGTGCTGGACTCCGCTCCCTCAGTGGGCTTGATTTGGTCAGCCCTCCGCTACACACCACACTTACGTTGTTATATATAATAACAATAGTACACGAGAGAAAGAATTCATCATTAAAAAATCAATTGCACATTCGACTAGTTGACGATTAGCTCAAAGAATAATTCTGCTGCAGAGAATAGATTTCACAAGGTATGAATCAAATATTGACAAACCATGTGTACTTGAAAGTCCAGCTTTCCATGTCTATTACAGGATACAGTTTCAGAGTCATACGCATTTCCACTCTATTCTTTTCATGCTGACAGAACCCCATCTTGACCACTTATTAAAGAATTGATACTAGTTGCAATCTAACAATGGTCTATGACAAATTTCTTCGCAAGCAAATTTTATAAGGAAATGTTAAATTCCCAACGTGTCTCGTGCAACTAACAATATGATACTATTTAAATTTGTTTACAAATGAGAATAGCGAATTGGTTTATCTACAGCCAAGTCAACCATCCTGCCCACATCCGACCACTGATTACAACATAAATTGAGTAATGCTCGTTCAGGCAATCATTTTCTAGAAATTAGAATTTTAATTTCGTGCTTTCCAACTACTAAATCATTCGATCAATAAAACAAAAACTAATTGAATCCATTGACGATCGTACAACGATGTGCGTGGTATTAGTAGCACAGCTTTTTTGTCATAGGGAGTAACGACAAAAAATTGTATTAAATTTTTTAAAGCAATTATGAATAAGGTTATAGACGATAATGGAAATATTGAAATATTGACAAATGTTTTATGAAATATTATTATCTAGCAGACAGATGTCACTTTTACTGATCGTACCCGGTATTTACCTGTCATCCGATTGAGACGTTTGAATAGCTGGGGCAGTCACGATGTGATTATTATTCGTCTTATCACATTTTCCTAAGCGCTCCAACCTCTCAGCTGGCACGGATATGCTTCTGCTGAAATCGGGAGGAGCAGCCAGTCTTGTCGTCTTTTTTTTCCTAGAAAAAATCCTCATTTTCAAAACCAATTTAGAGAAGTATATCCAAATTCTACTTACTCCGTAAGAAATGGGTCTTCCAGCAGTTCAGCAGCCGTTGCACGAACGTCAGGATTGGGTTCGAAGCAGCGAAGAATAAAACTCTTGGCTCTTTCGGATAATTCCGACGGTATCTCAGGATGAATTTTATAGTAGCCGACCTATTTAAATTTGGTATCATTAAAAGATTTTCCTAATACCAAAGCATCATGTTGCACTATTTCCCAAAGTTTGTACCTTAAAAACAGCAGCCTGAGGTGATCCCAATTCGATAAACGGAGGTTTACCAGTTGCCATTTCCACTATAGTGCAGCCAAGAGACCAAATATCTGCCTGTGATAAACATTCAAATTTCAATCGATTATAAGCACGTTAAATAATTATAAATGATTCGCTTTCTTCTCTCTCTGGCAGTGAACGATCGCTAAGGCACTTGCAGAATCACTGTGACTTTTCTACCATCTGGTTGAAATCTATGAGAATGTCTATACACTTTGAATTTCCTATACGGGATGAATATTCTGAGAATATCTAGAACGAGGTCAGCAACAAACTGAATACATGAGTATCGTTCCAATGCATTTCCCACCATATCATTACGTATAGTTGAATAGTGTCAGTTTTATATCCAATGCAATACATGCAATAGAGATATACAGTATGAAAAATATATATATAATATATATTGTCTTACTGGAGCACCGTAACCACGTTGTCCCTTATCAATAACTTCCGGTGCCATGTACTGCAAAGTTCCTGTAAAGGTCTCCGTGCTCGGGCAAAGGCCTGCCAATCGTTTGGACATTCCGAAATCTGATATCTTAACGACACCACTGTAAGTGTTGACCAATACATTGTCGCCTACGAAAGAATAATTATAAAAGTTTTAAATAAATTAATTAGCTTATGGATAATTCATGATTAGGAGCAGACATGTAATGTAAAATCATTGTTGGCGCTCCCCGACTGTTCGATATTTGCATGTTGCTTCACGGTCCGTACACAGCAGGAAATATAAAAGTACTAACACCATTCAAGCCTTACGAGGAGTTACGTAACAAAGAGCAATGAGAATAGTCTCATGGGAAACACGATGTTGCGACATACGTATGATCTTGAATTTGCATAATGCAAGGTTGATTATCCTACCTTTTATATCACGATGTACGATCTTTTGATCATGAAGATATTTCAGGCCTTCGAGGATCTGTTTCGTGTAGTATGATATAGTAGATTCATTTTCCTTCAACGGACCCCATTTCGATCTTAATAAAGCTGATAAACTGCCTGTAACATTATTGTTAAATGGAATTAGCACTGAGCTGCTGATTTCAAAAGATTCAATTATTCAGGAAGCTGCTCACCTCCAGGAACTTGTTCCATGAAAATTTTGAAGTAACCATCTTCACTCACGGAGCCTAAATACTGCACGATATTTCTATGTCTCAACTGACTATGCAATTTGATCTCCTCGTGCAGAGGCTGCACATCGCCCAGATTTCTCTCGCGAATCTCCTTTACGGCTATCCTCACTTGCGTATTCAGATCTCGGGCAGCAAATACGATACCGTATGTGCCTTTACCAAGTATTATGCGTTTGTTCTGATCATCTAATTCGTACTCGAACTGGAATTTTGAATATAAAGTGAAATTTTGTTCTTTTTCTTGCGCACAATAATGTTAACACCGAAATATTGTTGCAACAAACCTTCATACGCTCGTCGGTCATGTACGCATCCAAGTCAGTGACCATTCCTTCCTGATCCCGGGTCATCTCCAGGACCAAGTCATAAAATCTTTGTCTGCATTGTACAGACGGCAGGTACATTTGAAAATCATCAGAATTTTGATGCACGTACAAGAACAAACATCGTTCGTCCCTTTTGTACAAACTCACACTGCGAATCATGTTAGCCGTGAAGAGCCAGTCGTGAACTTGTTTGCAATTATTTTTCATATTGTCTAGACACAAGTTCCAAATTTGAATAGACTTTTCTTCGGCTCCCAGATTCACGTTTACGTAACTAGGCATTAAAATTTTAGTTGGCTCCAAGACCAAAAGCTAAAAAATCAGAAATGCGTGTGTGAATTATTGTATTCCGAGAAGAAATATATTTTTTTTAACTTACGGGAAACCGTATACTATCTCCAACTTCCGATTTTGTAGCCTCGACGAAGTAATCCATCCAAAAACTGAAAACTTGTTCTTCGGATGACACTTCGGCCTCTTCATTCTTTTTACGAAATCTGTCGATCAGTGTTATGTTGCCTATCGTTGATTTCAGGTACCTAGGCCAATATGATTATTTGATATCTTTGACCTTTAATCGATACATATCCCTGTTCATTAAATTCAAGGAAAAAAAACGTACCAGTTTGGTGGTTTCAATTTAAACATACACTCCGCCGCTTGTATGGCTTTCGAATAATCCTCGGCCAGGACACTGATTTCGAAAAATGTTGCCACGTCCCAGTATTCCTTCAAACTAGAAAGACTGCCCTTTTTTCCAATTAAATTATTTAGCACCATTCCGATATGTTGAAGCTCTTCACTCTTTGAAAATTCATTCCCTGCTATCACTAAGAGCGTCGCAAGATTTATACCGGCATATTCATTCGGTTGAACCTACGACGAACCAAAATATTAATCAATGATTTTACTATTACGATTTCCAATTGATTATTACCTCAAAACCCTTTCTGTACCAATGAATAGCATTCTTCAGACTCTCTTGATCCGTATGCCTACTCTCCACAAATTTATCCTTGTTGATCCTTCCACAGAGGCACAGCATATCCGGTACATGATTTTCCTTTTTCTCCAAAGCTTTTTCAATGACTCTCAATGCCGTTTCACGATCACCTTCCTTATTACGTCGATTCAAGGCAAACGCATACAAGTAACAAATGGCTGGAGTACTTATATAGTTTTTGTGATTCGGTACTGTTCGTAGATCATCGACAAGCTGAACCATTGCATCATAATCCTATTGATCCATAGAAAACAACACAGTTAATGCAGTTATTCCATTTTGTTCATCAAACAAAGAAATCATTCCTAATCGAAATCCGCATTTACCTGTATCTCGCGAAAAGAGATTAGAACGTTGAGCACAACTTCACCTGACAAAACATTCGGATCATCCAAACGTTTTCTCATGTTGTTTAAAGCTCTGGAGAGCTCTTCCCCAGAGTAGGTCTCGCGCGCCTTGCGCAAATCTGCTAGGAACTTTTCCTTCATATGTGCTCTGAAACATAGTAATCGCAATTGCAATTAGATCGATTGTTCGATTACGACGACAGAGTTAAACACGAGAGATTCCGATGGGAGCAGTTCACTGTGCAAGCAAGATAAGATAAAAGTGCATTACCAAGTGTTAAACACTCGTGCACTCTGGCGCAGGTTGATTATGAGAAACTTTTGAAATTTAACGGTTTTTAAATTTTGATTACTCCCCACTTTCCTTATCCAAGACTTCAGTTTTCTATTGCTAACCCTTGTCGCGTTTCTTGTCACATTAAGTAAACTCACTTCGATTGTACTTCGACATCCTGAAAGAGTTTCTTGAGCTTGAGCGTGAGGTGCTGCTTTGGATCTATCACTTCTTCTCCCGTTGCTCTGCTAGCTGCTGGACTCGTTGAAACGCAGGAACCACATTCCACAACACGGTAAGAAACAAATGTATAGTTGCCGCACGATAACTGAAATTAATCGATTATATTTTCAAAGAGTGATTCACACAGTCAACTTCGAAACTCTACTTTGCGCTTTCCTAATGACACCAAGTTATTCCAGCCATACTCATAACTCGAATTAAGAAAGCGCAATGAGACCTTAATGAGTTCATCTCTTGTAGGACATTTAAATTCCAGTGGCATCCGTCATTCACTCAGTTGACAATTGATCTACTCCAATGTATAGTGCACACACAGAATGAAGATATCACCAAAATGAAAAATACTGCGTCAATGGCGAATAAACTGATATCTAAATTCTCTGATTCAATTGACCAACACGCTACATAAATTATTGACATTGTCCTCGGGTTCACTTTTAAGTTAAAAATCAACAGTCTTGGAACTTTGTACTGGTACTGTTTTATCAGTGCATTGCCATCATCGATACTTCATCACTATTTAGCCTTTGTACAACACTCCCAACTCGTATTGTCATATATCATTTAAATTCTTTAACCGCGCGATTGTACACGGCGAATCAATTAGATAAATTTGCAGTTTTATCAAAGAACGGTAGTTACTCTCTGGTGCGAGCCACAACTGTCAACAGTAAATCTCACAAAACAATCGCGAATGGTTAGGCTGGTCGCATGGACGGCAGGCAGCATGGGTAATAGCTATATTAAGAACATGAACTCATGTTTTCCAGCTCCATATGGAGGTATTTATTTGGTACTCCTTTTATCAGATTAAAGAGTCGTTGCGAAACGCGGCATTCTCACATAAAAGCTCAGATATCAGACGACACCTGAATTTAATCATGAACGTTCATTGAGTTTCTTGGTTCTGTTGCTGGTCAGCAACGTGCTTCCAATGAACATAAGTCCAGAGACGTTGAACTGTTTTATTTATACGTCACAGCGTCAGGGAAGCCATGAGGCATAACGCATAAAAAGAACTTTATTAATAGGATCTATTCTGACAATAGATTTCTCAGTAGACATAGTAGGGCAGTTGCATATTATCAAGCTATTAATAACACTGTTAATTGAGTCCACTGCTTCGACGCCTATCCTGATTCTATCCATTCTAACAAATGGCCAAGGCCATTCAGATATAATTTCTCCCTCCCACGTGTATTCATTTATTAAACGATGCGTACGTTTATTCATACGAATCCAAAGTGGCGCAACGTCAAACTGAATTAAACATTTTAATCTTGAATCAAGAGTGATTTTATCTCCATTCGCCATCGACGAAATGTCACGCCAAGCACCAGTGATTTCAGAGAAGAAGGATCGTCGTTGCTATTTGGCAGCATGGCCGTTTTGTAAATTTGAAACGTACCTTAAGTCTAATTGTAGCTTCTGTGTCCATGTCATTGTACAACAGGATATTCTCTCTCATTCCGAAACTTTCTCTCACTCCCAAATGGTAGAACAACGAAGACTGTTGAAGTTGAATGCTCAGATCAACAACGGCGACATCCGCATTGTAAAATGTGTCCAGCACATTTGTTTCGCCGAAATCCAATTTCTCAAACTGCAAAGGGAAGCAAACAAAACACTCGTCTTTAAATTGTATGCGCAAGAATATTAATGCGTTAACGATTGGCGTCAGCTTACCTGTATGTGGTGCATGTTGGCGTTCACCAAGGTACAGGCTTGCCTCACTTCCTCAAGTGCTCTTTTACGTTGAGCAAGATGTTCAGGCTGCTGTAAGTCTAAAACACAAACGACGTCCATCCTGGGTCTTCCAGAAATCGTTGTGTGACCAGAGACGTCGCTGTGTGTGCCGACACTGTCGGTGCTGGAGATACCATCAAGGACTCCAGCTTGCACGACAGAGACTGCAGAACAATAAAATCAAAGGAAGTCTTTAGACTCATTATGAAAAACGTAGATTAAATTTTTCCACGCAATCAGTGATTATTTGTTACATTTCTTGACGAGGAAGTGGTCGACTAAAAAAGATAATGCCTACTACTTACACCCACGATACTTTGTACTTCCACATTTCTATAAAAGTCCAGGCATGCCTTATTATTAATCTAAGTTTTGCGGAAAAGATTAAACTTGATATACAGGTTCAAAAGTTAAAGCTCAGCTGAATCAAATGAATAACTGAGATTATATTTACTTAATGGAGCATCCAATTATGCAAAGTATGCTCCTAGTAATAGATTACTAGAATTCTATTCCAAGGCTGTATCCAAGCACGCTAAAGTATACAGGGATTAAGTTTGGAACTTTTGCTCAAGAATAGAAATTTAACAAGCACTAAATATTTTTATAGAATATATTTTTTGCAAAACTTAATTTTTCACAAACTTTGGTTTATACAATAAGAAATACAAATTTTATTGCTTTGTATAATATTAATATCATTCACTTAAGCATAAATATCATTGACGTATTAATGAACAGTATATTTTTCATGCTATTTAATCTGTTGCTCCAAAGTCAATAAAGCTTCTTGATCATTTTGTTTACAGCAATTGAATTACTTATTAACAAGTTAACACTCTTTTCCAGCACAGTGTCATTGATCATATTATTGGTAAGTTAAGCAGTCGAGCAATAGAACAAACAACCAAAAGCTAGAGCAAAAGTGCAATCAATTCAAAGCATAGCAAATATTTTTTTATAACATTAGTAGTTTTCTCAATATATAATCCTTACAAATAAACTTCAACCATTTTTATTAATATTTAATTCCTCTTTAAGCCACGTCTTGCCTTACCAGGCATTTCGATGACATCTCCACAAGTCGAAGGCATTTTTTCCTCTGTCAGGTCTATAAAGCTTCGACAGTGAATCCAAAAAAGAAATTTTGGATGTCACTGAACATTCACAGAAGTTGCCTCTGTAATATCACTGGACGTCATATAGCTCTCTGCAAAATATTTAATAAAATCAAATATATTCTTCGCATGCTCCTCATGGCACCAATCCCACTGACCGGAGCCATCCAAAAACATTTACATCAAAAGATTAAAGAGAAACCAAATATCCAGGTGTCTGCAGACACAAAAGCTATTCTTTCAGCTCAAAAATATCTTTCAGGAGAACTTTTGCGTCGCGATTCTTAAATAGTCTGCAGACCCCGATCGACATACTGGACTAATAATCACATAACTAAGAAACCATTTTCAATTATAAGAATACAGAAAACACGTTTTCAAGTTGATCTTGCGGGAAAACGCTTGTTTAAGCTAACGCACAAAAATGCCAGAATCAGAAACATTCACAGTTACCTATAAGAAAGTTGAAAGTACATAAAATATCGCGCGTTACCCGTACTGTACATGCGTTATTACACCGATATTGTAATGTACTTTTAAGGAAATGCCAATCCGTGATAAACGTGTTCGCAATCGATCGGTCGGTCTGATCAATTAAACGCACTTTAATACCTTGTACAGCGACACAGAAATCACCGTCCATTTCTTCTAGACACACAAGCTAAAAGTCGAGGTCGAGATCAGATGTTGATCGAACGTACGTTTCTCCTTTTATTCATAGATGGCGCGATATATTCCATTTTGTTGAGCTTGATCCTTACATTTTAAATTGTCATATTGTTGTACATTGTCAAAACTAGTCAAGATGATCGAACATGTTCACTGTCCGAACCGATTGTGATGAAGATGATCTCGTTATGGAACAAGATTTCATTCTTATGCAATTTTTTCTTTAAAAAATAACGTATGCAGTTAGGTATCATGGAATCATTACGGTAAAACTAAACAGGGATGACGCAAATCTTGGACTCTTCCTGGACTATCGACTGACCGCGAATACTCAGTTCGGCTCAATATTAAACAGTTAGCAAAATAAAGTAGGCAGTGTCAAGTACTTAGATTGCTTCAGCATTTATGTTGCAAAGTTGTTCCTTCTGAAGGTGAATATGACATTTATAGTTTAAATACTGTGCAACTTTAAAATTACTTTTAAATCTCTTGTGATGTAGCTATTATGTGAATTGAGTTGAATAATTTATATTACATTGTTAATATTTATTCTATTTAGGTTTAACTTGATGTCTTGGATCACTTTAAATATGTGGGTTCCTTTGAAACTGTTTGTAGCCATTTGGTTACTTGCTCAGGGAGCATGCTATGCTTTGGGATATGAGGATAATGAGACAAGCTCCTGCTCTCTTTCCGATGATCTTATTAAAGAGATAGAAGATTATGCTCCCATTGTTCATAATATTATCAATATGACAGTAAATGGTGCATATAAAAGATCAACATGGCAAGAACTGTCAACATTTGTTGATAAATTTGGACCAAGACCATCGGGCTCACAGGTTCTTGAAGACGCAATTCAATATATGTTGAATCGTTCCTTGGATGTTGACTTAGAAAATGTTCATGGAGAAAATGCTACAGTGCCTCACTGGGTCAGGTATATATGTTATACTGTTGTCTATGGGAACAAAAATATTGCAAAAATCTATATTTCAGAGGATCAGAATCGGCAACTTTACTTGAACCAAGAAAGAAGGATATCGCACTCTTAGGTTTGGGATATAGTGTTGGAACAGATGCCGATGGCATTACAGCTGATGCGATTGTTGTGCAAAGCTTTGCAGAGTTGAAAACCAGATCAAAAGAAGTATGATACACTAGAGTCGTTTATTTATTCATAATTATGTTTTGTATAAATATTTTGATTTTAGGTTCCAGGTAAAATTGTGGTGTACAATCAAAAATTTGTTTCTTATGGAAAAACCGTAAAATATAGATCAAAAGGAGCAACAGAAGCTGCAAAGCATGGAGCTGTCGCTGCTTTAATCAGATCGGTAACTCCATTCTCTTTGTATACACCACATACAGGAATGATGTCGTATGGTGAAAATGTCACAAAAATTCCAGCAGCATGTATCACCGTAGAAGATGCAACTCTCCTCAAAAGAATGGCAGACAGAGGTAACAACAGGAATCAAACACAATTTTCTGAAATACATCCTAATAAATATGCAAATTTTCAGGAGAACGAATCAGGCTGAATTTAAAGATGGAAGCACAAAACTATCCCGACAAGATATCTCAAAATGTAATTGCAGAAATAGTCGGTGTCGAGAAACCAAATAAAACTGTAGTGGTATCTGGACACATTGACAGTTGGGATGTAGGTCAGGGTGCCATGGACGACGGTGGCGGTGCATTCATCTCCTGGAACTCTTTGGCTATATTAAAATCATTAAATCTAAGACCCAAACGAACGATTAGAGCCATTTTATGGACTGCCGAGGAAATGGGTATAGTCGGAGCGCGCCAATACATCCAAGAGCATCGCGCGGAACAATCAAATTTACAATTCGTGATGGAATCTGATATGGGAACTTTTAAGCCCATAGGACTGGATGTAACGGCGTCAGGAGAGGTCATGTGTATACTGGAAAAAGTCATGAGGTTCGCATACTTGCCAATCAGTATGTTACTAGATAAATAACTGCGTTAATTAAACCGATGTTCAAAATTGACAGCCTCCTGACACCTCTTGGTGATATGAAGCTTCGCAGTCCTGCAGAAGGTCCTGATATTGAAGATTGGATAAATGCAGGAGTACCAGGGGCATCGCTTTGGAATAAAAATAACAAGTACTTTTGGTACCATCATACAAACGCTGACACCATGCTAGTCGAAAATCCTGACGCTCTGGATATGAACACTGCATTGTTCGCAGCAGTCTCTTATGTCCTGGCTGATTTGAGTTATGATTTACCCCATATAAAATAATGTAAATATATATTATTATAATACTGCCATGACATAAATGATCAACACGTATTATTCAATATATGGACTGAATAGATCACTGTATTTTAGCTTTTGTCTTAAAACCTTGTCCTCTACATCCGCACCGTACAATCATTCTCTTTGATTAAACTCTAGCCATCCGTACTCACCACATAGATACTACAATTATACAAGTTTTCTATATTAAGAAAACTCATGGTCCATAAAACTATCGCAGTCTCCAACGCCTAAAGATCTCTCCTTAAGATGTTATCCTATCGGTAAAGTGTCTATATTAAGGTATCTTCATCCTGTGTCTGAAAAACCATAAGTAACGAATGTTGGGAGGTTGTTCTCTGACTGGAAGTAAGCAGAGCGGTTTTTTCACCACCACTGCCACTAATGGAACAATCTGGCGAGCTGCCGTCAAAGGCCATGTAATTAGTAGCAGTACTACTTGTCGAAGGCATGTCATTCAAATCCGGAGATGCCAACGGAGGAGCCTGATTCTGTCTGGCGCTATTCTCCAAGGATACCAACTGCATACTGTAAGATTCACGATATCCGGAAGTGCTGGAAGTGTCCTCATCCCAGGACACATCAGATTGAGGATGAAGATGATGATGGTGTGGATGATGATGGTGATGATGATGATGGTGGTGATGATGATTTTGATGCTGATGCTGATTCTGTTCGTTGTTATTTCCCCTATCACTGTGACTCTGTCTCGTAGATAAACTACGTCTGGACCTTATCGAAGAGGAGTCCGAAGGGATGCTAAAAATCGACGGCTCCGTCGTCGAAGACGGTGTCTGAACTGTCGGCTGGCTAGGAGCGGAATCCGGATTTTCCAATTTAATGTGAGATACCTACAAGAAAACGTCGCAAGAAAATCATTAGGTATTTCACGTGAAGAATCTTACTATTTTTATCCATCGATTTTTCGTACACTCACTTCAACGTGACTCCTTCGACTCTTTCGTAGGCGGAAGGTCCTCTTGCTTTGACCCATAGAGCGTTGAAGACGTGGTCTGTCTGGACGAGAGTCACCGGAGCTGTCCTCGGTCGGACTGCTCGGACTCAACTGGCTCATCAACGTTTCCCCTGAGAAGACGATCGCCATAGTCTTTACATCAGGCATCGTTCTACGGTCTAGTCTACCAGTTTCTACTCATGCTGCTGTTCGAAGGTGCCTCTATCACTCTATAGACACTGTGATGAATCTTCGTGTGTTGTATGAACCGAAATGGTACGTGACTCTCAAGGCATATATCGCACGAGTATTATTAAAACATCTTTTTAATATATATCGTTATAGATGTCTAATCAGAAAGACATACTGATAGTGTCAATTGGTTTCATTAACAGAAGTCTATAAACAATAAATCTGCAAGCTACGTGTAAGATAATCATGCGTAACGTAAAATATATAATAATTAGTGTTAAATAGTGTACACACTCACACACTCACACGCAGACACACATGTATATATAGAGATATTTATATTTACATATACGTATATAGTACGTACAGGCCTTTACAGTTAGGTGACTGATGGAGAGAAATAGAAAGGGAAAAAAGTGATGAGTGAAAGGTGCGTATCGATAGAAGAACTTTTAGAGAAGGAATGTGCCAAACGGATTCAACGCTGCGGAAGGACAGGAGATAATTAAATTTCGTATCGTTCGACTTGCCTAATCGTTATTAATGACAGATAATTTTTTTAGAAAATCGAAGGAGCATACAAAGTTTTATTTTTTTAATCAAATCAACCCATGGTAACCTCAAGGAATAATTGATCCTTTATCGGTTTCTAACCCCAGGGATACGATATTGAAAACAGGTGTTCACCAGGACCTTGTGTCTTTCATGAAGTGCCGTTTTTTAAGGTACGACGACTAAGGACTAATGGGTTAATGGAGGGATCTGGGATTTTTACCTGACGAGTGCCTAAACTCTACGGAAGAGACAAAGCGCAGTTTGGACGTCTTTTGATGAGGTAAGATAGTGGGATGAGGCTTAACATTGTTACGTTCATCGCTAGTAGAAGATGGTTGGGATCTATCTGAAACATGCCACATTGAACGTCTAATATGAGGTAACAAGACGATCATCGCACAGTAAGACAGACCACTCCGCAGTAGCAGATAATAGTGTTCAATCACGTTCTCTACATCGTCTACGTCACCTAAATATGTTAAATTATTTTTTTATTTTCAGATGTATATTACGTGACAATCTCTCGATCATTACCTCAGAGATAAATTCTTGAAGATGCACGCGACATCTTCCTCTGCTTGTTTCCATCTCAAAAATACTTTTCAAAATTCATTAATCATCTACGACGTATGCACGACGTATTCACGTGAAATTTTTTTTTAATTGAGCACGCAATCGCCTCTGACAAAGTAATACAACATCAGGATAACCCATTGTGAACGAGAGACGATGAGAAACAGAAAGAGAGAGAGAGAGAGGGAGAAGAAAAAAAGACAAATCAGAGAAGACAATGAAGTCGTGAAGAGTAAAAGAGCTTAGAGGGTAGTTTTCAGTGAAGAATTTCGAGGCGAAGGCGTTCTTGGTGCAGAGTGGTTATGCAACGATTAACGGGATACCAACTGTTGGACATTACCATTGTCTAAATACTGCTATGTATAGTAAGTTCGGTGTGGTCTTAGGTAACGTTACAAACAAACGATAATGAGTATATATACATATATGTATATAATATGTATGTATATACTAATAAAATATAACATAAGGATGGTATACAGCAAAGAGGCAAAATATACAGAAGGACGAGTCAAATGGTATAAATGGTGGCATTTAATTGTCACTTTGAGGTCAAAAGAAAGTGGGGAACGAAGAAACTAAAAGCACATAAGGGAATTATTAATTTCGAGTAAATTCATAACGTACGATATAGTGAAATAGCATAAAGAATATACACACGTACAGGATATATGTATATCGTGAGAATAAATATAAAGTCACGTAGAATCGTATCTGCTTACCTCCTTTCCCTAGCTAGCAGTGGAAGCAACGTAATCAATCAATGTGTCAATGTCACGAGGGAATGCAGAGGCCCGTGCGTTTTCGAAAAAGTCCTCAGGTGACTCTCAACGAACGAGCACGTGCAATTGTCGATAATTATTTGTGAAAAAAATTCACTTAATTTGCTTGCGCACGAGCACGTTAGTCGTGAACGTGTCTCGCAACGGGCCTCGAAAAATTAATAAAAAATAACAAGAACATTGCGGATCGGACGGAAGATAGAAGCAATGCGACCTTATGCAAAGTGCGAGCATATATGTGTATATATATATGTATATACGTATGATAAAGTATCAAGTTTTTAAGTAAGATCAACCAATAAATAAAATAATGTAATCATAGACTCGTCGCAGTGCCGCATAGACAATGGCTCGATCCAACTGTGGTAAATTATTTACGTACAACTGTGATCTGTGATCATTGTGTCAGCAACGATACGCGATATCGATCCTTGATTATACCATTAAGATCGATATCATCGGATACCTTATTGTCCTTGACATATACAAACTGTGTTATAATTGCAATTATAATCAACAGCTTCCATCCCTTCGCCGATTTTTTCGAGTCTGGATTTTGTTCTGTTTGGTTCAGGTCAGGTTGTATCAGGATCTTACTAAGAAGTTAGGTACCTGTCTGTGTTGGCTGATCCGTATGCGAATCTCCAAGGCCCAGGTCGCTGCCTTCTCTTAACGTTGATGATCCTGCACTTGTGCTCGATACTGATCCTGTGTTCAAAGAATTCGAGATTTAGAAACTAAACGTTGTTGAATTAAATTAATATGCTGTTTCAGGTACCTCGAGTTGCGTTGGTCCCGACAATTATGGGAACCTGATTGTTTATATTGATCTTGGTTGCCGTATTGGGATTTATGTTTTGCGAATGAATCAAATGGGGAATCGATTGTGGAACTGGAGGATGCGATACTGGAGTCTCGGCTGGTGTCCTGTTTATGTGAGCTCTAGATCCTAGATCTCCCGTCAAGAGATCTATCAAGGACGGCCTCTGAGTTCTCACGTGCTGACCTTCGGTTGCATTCTGAGCTGCGTTTGGTGCTGCTGGGTGCATATCCACTACACTTCTCTTTGGCTCAGGCTGCATTTCGTCTGTAGACATTTATAGAAGTCGATGGAAAAGATGATTGAACTGCTTTTGCATTAGACTCACATAATTTCTTATCTTCAATCTCTTTCTTTAAATCCTTCAGTTCGTGAAGAAGATCCGTCAGTAAGGTACCACGGGATTTTGGTACTGGCATTGCGATTCCATTGATTTTCTTTCGTATAATGCTTTGCATGTTTCTCTCGTGTTCCGAAATTGGAGGCTGTCCTATCTTGTGAACGATGAAGGGTAACATCTGAATATAGAGCGCTGTACGATGGGTCACAACGAATTCTAAAAAGTTCCATAAGTGTATCGATGCTTCGTTTCGTTTGTTCAATAATCGCATCGTTCTCAGTACTTTCGGCCATTCTGTCTTCAATTCAGTTTCAAAGCAGATCGTCATGATCTTTAGGGCTGCAAAGAAAAGAATAGCGATAATCATTTTAATATTTTTTAATTAATTAATGAACTAAGGCCTGCTTTTACCTAAAAATGCTACTTGGTACAATGTCAGTGAAATCTTAGTGGGAACTTTAGCATCTCTGGCAGTGAATGTCAAACTTCCGGCTCTCATGTCAGCAGCTGTTTTCAAATTTTGTGTTGTGATTGGTGCAGTTTTTGCTGACGGTGGCCAAAGAGTGTTTAAAACAGCAGTCAAGGCAAAGCTTATATCGGATTGTCTCAACTTAGGGACATCTGAAAATAAAAAATTTATAGATAGAACAAGTCATTAATCATCAGCAAGAAAAGTTACCTTTCCTTCCGGTTCCAACGCGCAGAAACAAAGGTATTAACAAATTTAATAACATATTTTCTGTTCGATTTTGAGTGGCGAACATTGACTGTCCGCCGCATACGTTCTCCAGTGAGTATCCTTCCCCAAGAGAAATTACTTGAAGAGCTATAAGGCGTAAGACTGTTGAACAAAAGTGCTGAGGTGGAATTTGGCTCATGAGGGCAGCTGAAGCAGCCGAAGTCATCTCTACCAAGCCAGTGGTGTCACCAACGATAAGAGCCTGTTGTTTTATAATAGGAAACATTTAGTCACACGAGAATACGTATCTTTTCACTTAGGAGAACTGACCTGACAAGTACTGAGCAAAGTTTTCAAATGTTGAAAATGTGAAATGTACGGGCATTTTGAAAGTGTCTCATAAATGCCTTTCAACAAATCACCGGCTGCTTCCCAATCGGTATTCCTTCTGATCGATGCTTTTTTATAAATCTTATTAAAAGTCTTGTCTAATCTTCGCAGGATGATCGTCAAAGCTGGTCTCATATCATCATTGGCCCATTCGGTTGATGGTAGAACGTCATTCATATACCGTCTCAATCCTCGACATCCCATAGTCTCGGGATCGTACGGTGAAATTTTCAAGAGACTGTGAGCAATGTCTGCCAGTCGCTAAAAACGTTAAAAAATGAAATTTCATTCGATTCATAGTTGCAATTTTCTAATGGACGTACCACGTGACACTTGGAATCAAGAAGCTCGATAGTTTTTCCATCTTGAGACTTTTTGTTCAGTTCAACAAGTCGCACCGAACAACGCGCAACGAAATCGCCCACCATGTTGAGCAGAGTGTCTCGCGGTCTGCGAAATTCATTTTTGTGACAACTTTCTGCGTCTTCGTTATCACGATCGTACAAAATTCGAGTTTTTGAGTGTTCTATGTATTTATTCGTATGAGCGTCATCATCAAAATCAAATCCTGGCGAATAAGGTCCTTTCCCATAATTTCGTTGACTGGAACCTTTGTGCTCGGGACTTGATTTCTGTGGTCCATTGTAGTATCTGACAATAGAGATGTATTAGAGATATTTTCGTTGTAGATCATTCTTCAAAATTGTATACTCACTTGGTTAGTGCCTCGGAATTATTTACTAGTGTCTTCACTGCTATTGCTAATTGATTAATTATTTCTTTTTCAGTTTTACCCTCCTTGTTATAAGTGGGAGATTGTATCTGCTGTACGTAACAGGGCAAAATAGCCTCGAGTATCGTCTGTCAACATAAAATATATTTATTTCTATATTTTTTCCAGCACGTTCACAGCTGATTAAGGAAAGTTCATTGTTTACCAGCATCTGTTGTCCTCTGATCGAATCAGCTGCGAATGCTATCACCATTACACAGAGAGATATGCAATCCAGTACAGTTACCATTTCATTCTCATCGTGGTAACAAAAATCAATGGCTTTCAAGGGTTTCTCCTCTTTAACTAATTCTCCTATGTTGAGAGGATCAGGTGACGGAGTCTCCAAGCTCAATAACAAATTAAATAGACAGGCCGAAGGAACCTGAAATCCCAGAACCATGCAAATGAATTCAGCAAACATTTTTCTCTAACGATTTACCTTGTGTGCTTCTCCATGAGTACTTGTCTCATCGGTATCCAGAATGGTTGATACACTGCCAAACATTTGAAGAATGAACGGTTTACGATTCATCAGATAAAACTGCTTCACCGCATACTCCACGGTTGTCGTGACCAATTTGTTTGTCTGATGAGTTGAATAAAGTTGTAGCAGTGTAGGCATGATCAACAGATAGCCATTTGTCGAGAAGATATTCTTGAAGTTATGTGCAGCATTTATGTATGTGGCTATAACGTATCTGAGAATACAGGAATCTTCACTGTGAAGAATCACAGCACCGTTCAACACGTTGAGGAAGAGATGAATGTCGCCAGAGTAAGCAAAGTTGCCGGCCATTGCCTCGAACATTCGAGCTATAAGTCTAACCCACATGAATTTGTGCATCACATCCAGACCTAGTAATTCCTATAGAGAGTAAAATCATTCTTTCAATTCATTAGATGATCATGAGAGCCATGATTTTTATGAAGATACATACCCTGCCAATTTCACCCCCCTTATACAGATCCAGGTCAGCCTCCAAAGCCTTCCTGGGAAAAGATGGTAGCTTCATCAACTCCTCGTGAAGAAAAACAACCCTCTGAACCACCATATCAACGTTCTTCAAAATGGCCCAGGTCAACAGGACCTTTCCGATCTCCACAAACTTATGTATCAATTCTTGGCGTTGCAAAGCGTTGAAGGCTTCCTCGGTTTTCATATGGACCAATTCCAATTGTGGATATTGGGATCTCTTGAAAAAATAATAATCTCGCACGTACGACGAAGGATTGTGTATTTGATCTGAAAGATAGGGAAAATATAAACATCGATTTTACTAGGAGTTTCTGTCATAGAAAATATGTGATGTTTACGTGTCTTGTAATCCACAAGGAAATATTCGCGATGCTTTGATTCCTCAATTCCAAAAAAGTCTAGAGATTCTCGTAAAATCTGACAAAACTGCGTGTCCTCTTGAACCGGAAATTGGGAAGGAATTCCGCCTGCATCCGGATCCTGAGGACCATGAACGACTATCTTCTTTGCTGAGGGCACATTGGCTGTCAGGAGGATCGAAGCGTCGCACTGCTCCTTTCTCAAAATTTGTTTAAGATCCTTGAACATTATTCCATGAACGCTGTGCACCACCTAGTTAACATTTTGAAAAATAAATTTATCTTCAGAGTCTCTTAATTTTTTACTCACCATCCACAATATGGATAAAGCAGTTCCTATGAGTTTTTGTCCTTCTTCGTGGGGTGAACGCACATAAAACATCACATAGCCAATAATATAATTGTAAAGAGCAAAAGCCGCCTGTTGTGGTAATTTTGGTACAAATCTGATAAGATGCCTTAAAATTTTGAACATGAGTTCCTGCTTCTCTCTAGTTAAACGTTCCAGGACGTAACGTAGGAAGAGAGCACTATCTTCGACAAGACAATTCCAGATTACCTGAAAATTCAAAAAATATTGTATATAATAATTCTTAAAAATTTGTAAATATTCTAAAACCTTAACTATGTACTGACTTGATAAGCCACTTCGTAAACAGCGTTTCCGTCATCAGAAACAGCTGCATCGTCAAGCAGATTAATAATTTGCACTATTGCTGAACACAGCGAAGATGGAAATAGAGACAATGCTGATTGGCCATGATGTGAGGTGTTTCTAGGTGCAGTTTCACCAACATCTTCGTCACCTATATTTACTAAAAATGCATTAATCAATCGTTAAATTTTTAATATTCATAAGAAATATATCACGCTACCTTCGTCATGATCATCACCAACTGGACTCGGTTCATAAGCAGCCTGTACTGTAATTGGTATTGTCGTGATAAGGAAATTCTCTCGTTCTTCTCTCTTCTTATCGTCCTGTGCTTGCAGAGCTTTCTTTATAAGCTCTGTTTGCTGTTTCTTGCGCGTCTTGGTCGCAGTTACGAGTGATCTCTACAATTAGTAAAAAAAATATATTATTTATTTCTATTTAATTTATACAGCACATACGTATACTATATGTCTAGTGAATTATATTAAAGATTTACTTACGTGTCTCTCCTGATTGATAGTGACTTCCTCTACTTTGGTCTTGACCTGAGGCATCCAAGGTGGATCGACAACCGGCAGTGACTCGATACCAATTTTTGGAGAAGGCAAAGTGAATTCTATTCCTGGTGGCGGCACTTTGAAAGTCATATGAGCAGACTCTTCCATCCTGGGCCAGACCTGATACCTTAGCTTCCAAAGAACTTGAAATCGGAGAATCGCATTGATACGAACAGAAGTGCTGCTATGCTGAAGACCATGATGCATCAGTTCACTAGCCTGATTGGGTGCTCTGACTGCAGCCACAATGAAGAGGGATGCTGCGGATGCTGCGACTTCCTGATTCGATTCTAGCAGAAGTTCCCAGGCCACAGGAAGTACGTCGATGAACAATTCCTCCGACATAACCACCGCACCTTTCACTAAGGTCGCTAATGGAGAATGAAAAGCATCCTTTACTTGATTCTTAATGTACTTTAAAATCGGTGGAGGATCTTTGTTCGGTTCATCTTCTCCGTCGCTTCCTCTTTTGGCAGATTCTTTCCCACGTTCCGCATCTTGATCGGCCAGGTCCCTGGAAGAGTCACGATTACCACCAGTCAGGCGTCCTGACTGAGAGCCTTCCAGATTCTTCTCAATTCTGAAAAACAAAAGTCTTTTATTGCCAAAGAACAAGAAAACTATTATTGTCATATCTTACTTGTACTTCCGGCCTACGCTGTCCTTCCTTCTTACTGGCGAAACCTGCGTGCTTGTTTGCTCAGATACTTTTCTACCTCTTTTCTCTTTTTTACCATCCTCCTTCTTGTCCGTATCCAAGTCAAAAGTGCCAAGCCCATTAAGTATACCAAACTCTTCACCATAAATCTTGCGCACTGATTTTATCAATCTACCACTCGCTCGCATCTGACGTCGATGACAAAATGGATGACAGAAGCTCTGATGCGAGCAGTAAAAATTGAATGAATTCGCAACCTGCACAAGAACCTTCATCCAAGGATAATTTCTATTGGTCTCATCGGTATCGTTACTGTCACTAGGACTCTCGGGAGGTTGATCATCGCTTAAGATTCCTGGAGACTCTTCGCCACTGACTTCACCTCCTAGACCAGGCTCAGAAGTGTCACTCCTGTCAGACAGAGAACTGACCTTCCTCTTCGATTGGATAGAATCGGTTCTTCTCACAGCATCTAAGGAAAACACTTAATCAATATGAAATTTTTAACTATTCGGACGAAAGTATAGGATAATTGATGATCTTAAAAGAATTGCTCACATGCTTCGTATTCGACATCCTTCCCTTCCTTGGTACCACGACGTAGTTTGAGGCTTCTCCTCTTGAAAGAACCTGTAGCATTACCAGCTGTTCCACGACGCAGAAGAAATGGTCGACCCTGGGGTGCCTGTACACGTCTGTTCTTCTCACGTTCGTTATTCTGCGTCTCTTCTCCTTGAATAGTCACAGTAGATTTGCTACTCCCTTCAGACTCGTTATCAGGTTCGTGAAGAACAAAGCTGATCTTGCGTTCTAAAAAAAAATAAAGAAATAAATATAACGGGGATAGAATAACATGTCTAAAAATCTAAGACTCTCTGTTACCCTCGCCTGTTTCACGATCTCCTGCAATCGACTGCAGACTCTGTGCAGAAGTCTGAGATTGACCCATAGAAGACAACGCCATGCTCCATCGCCTGTTAGCTTCGCGACTGTACATTCTGTCCCAGGGTTGTGGACGTTCCTTTGTACATAACCTGCTTGACTTTGGCAAGGTCTGATAAGTCTCCCTGAGGAAGGCAGTTACCTCCAATAAAAGAACACAGGCAACGAGTCGCAGAGCCATCGGACATTGCGATCCGTAACCATTGATGCTGGCTGAAAACTCATAATTACATCCAGTATATGCAAAATTGAAAAAGGTATTGTATTATTTCGCCTTCTTACCCTCATCCAAAAAATCTTCCTCCTCGTCCTCGATTATCAGTTCCCTCTGCTTACTTTCATCGGACACCATAGTTATTACTTGCTCGACATTTTGTTTATCTTCAGCCAGCAACACTTCTAATCTGGAACCCAATGCTTCCGCCCATTGATAGAACAACTTCCCAGCTGCTCGTTGCAGGACGTGGGTGCGTCTCAAGCCAGTTGGTGCATTGCGATTGTTCATTGGTACAGACGGCCGAAACATTGGAAAATTCAGTTTCATCCAGGCTGGCCAATGGCCTTTGTTACATTGATGGACCAGGTGAGCACATTCGAGTATCATGGCAGCTCGGGCCACCACGGGAGCATAGGGCTACAACAATATTATATATTATATTTTGGTACCGATTTATAATTTATTTCTTATGTTTACCAGGTCCAAAACTGCTGCCATGAGGTGATGATCGGGAACGGATCCAGGTTGACAGGTCTCCAATAGAAAAGAAAACCTTGCCATGCCATCGTATATTATCGTACGTGACACCAACCTGCGTTCTTTCAGGACAACAAATTCTGATTCTCGTGAAGCTTCACCCATATCCATTGAATTTCTGCGGCTGAAATCTGTGCAGATGAATTGATTTAACTAATTAATTTCTAAGATCGAGGGGAAAAATAAAAGTCTTACAGCTTCCAGGCACTTCCTCCAAACTCTCCTTTTTCTTTCCTTTGCCCAGTCCAATTTTATTTAACTGATCCTCCATCCGTCTCTTCGCCTTTTGCAACGTCTGACTAACCCTACAACGCGCAACGCTGTGGATGAATTTGAAATGCGGCTTACACTCTGAAGTCACGACGAAGTCAATTTTTCAGAAATTATGTCACATACCCACGTCCAGTTCGCGAAGTACCCCGATAATATCCATGATAAATACTTGGTTGTCTAACGAAACTTGCTTCGGTAGGAGACTCGCTGCTATCGTGGCTGTCAGTGGAATCTGTTCTTCCATATTCCTTGCGGAACCAATTGACTAGATTTCACAATAAAAAAACAAACTTTACACTCTCTGATACTCAGTCAGTATAAATAGAATCTTATATTGCACTGACCAATCCCACCGATCTTTAATCTTGCTGACTTTCTAGATTTACTCATTACAGAGCAAGATTCACCCAATCCAAGATTGCGTTCACTTTGTCTGGGTGTTAGTATGTGATGCTTTTTACGTAAATTGCCTAATGGACTCTGACTGATCTTGGCATTCTCCTCGCTGAGTTCCGTTTCCAAAAGACTCTAAATCCAAAGACAATTATTTATCAACTTGGTAATTCTAATGAATTACCAATTCTTATAAGCCATGATATTTACGGCGCAGGTAGAGGAAGTGCTTCTTTTCTTAAAGAGAAATTTTCGTGTCCCCCTGTCATCTACAGCATAACACGAATCGCCACCCAGGTCGGCATTTTCGTCAAAATCCGATTGATGAATATGCCTAATGAAAGATATTTAAAAATATATTTAAAAAGTAAGGACTGTATATCAAGAAGAAATATCTTACCTGATAACCCTCGTGGTTTGAACGTTACTCTTACTTTTTTTATTAGGCCGATCAGCCGAGTCTAATAAACCACTAAGAGCAGTGCGCCGAAAGACGCCGCCATGAGCTTCCTTGACGTAAGTAATAAACTGCCTTAGGTCACAATAAAGCGAAATATTTTCTTGCGACTTCAGTTGCTTGAGAGATTTGACGAATCGGGTAACGAGAGGTTTGAAGACATTGCTCATTATTTGCCCCTCGGTTCCCCTCGCTCCACCAGCATTGCCACCCATCCCACAGTAAGCAGCTGCAGCAGCCACAGCAGTCGCAGCTGCAGCTGCAGTGGCTGCGGCAGCCGTATTGGCTGGTACACCTCCACTTCCGCCACCACCGCTACCACTAGCACTTCCGCCGCCAAAAGCTGCTCCGAAATTGGTCGCGTATCCACCCTGAGACGCCACATCCGGCGACTTGCTGGAACTTCTTTTCTGATCTGCAAGAAGAAGACAAACGCGCGACGAGAATTAAAGAAGAGAGTCCACGGCATTAATGATACTTCAAAGTTACTCACTAAGCGGAGATAATAACGAACTTGGGTCTACGCAGAATCCAACGTATGCATGGAAGAAATCCAGAAGCTCAGAGATTGGCTGTTCGCGAATCATCGAGCGCAAGAATCGCGAGAATTGCTTTGGACTTGCACGATGCAGTTTGCTCAGAATACTCTGACCCTGCGACCTGATGAAATCGGCCGGCGGCCCTCTCATGCCTTCTGAGCATCCGTGAGGACAGCCCAGATGCTTCAGTACCCTTATCACGCAATTCATCAGGAGACTGTGAGCCGTCAATTTTTTACTGCTCTTTCCGTTCCCCTCATTTCTACGATCTTGCTCATTGCCTGGAGAATCGTGCTTCCTCACAAGACTCTCCGTCTTCTCGCCTGGACCAGAACCTGCAGGTGGCCCTGTCAATTATTCAGTCAGAGAAAATGTCTTCTGGATCATCCCTGAAACACCTACCTGTGTTATCACTGCCTGAATTTTCTTCACGTAGGCATTGCTTCAAAACTCCCATGTCCATTAACAGTTCAATCAAGTTGAGAATATTCTCACAGACGCGAAGAGTACAGCAAGAATTATCTCTTAGAGCAACTGAATGTACAGCCTGCAATTATTTTATAGGTCATTTTACTGTAATAATGATAATAATTTCTTACAGTACCTTTAGCATAACTTGATAATCTATGTCTCCCTCCTTCGTTATATAACAGAGTGATCCTGGAGCTTCCGGAATTTCATCCCCTGTATAAATAATATTCGAGTCTGTCTGAGATCTGGTTAAACTCGGCTTCCTTTCTGATCCTGATTTACTGCCGTGAATGCTCATAGCATTCAGTTGACTGTCGATGGACACCTGTTGACAAATTCATAAATTTACGATTATGGTTTGATGTGAAAATATTTAATTAAAAAAAAAACATTTATTACACATGATTTACCTGTCTTTTCATGTAATCTGGTGATGGTGTCGGCGTATGTTCCGTGA
Organism: Trachelus stipa; assembly: GCA_036026315.1. Classification (NCBI taxonomy): domain Eukaryota; kingdom Metazoa; phylum Arthropoda; class Insecta; order Hymenoptera; family Cephidae; genus Trachelus; species Trachelus stipa. Next base: position 234,581 of record JAYRCB010000549.1, on the reverse strand, counting down.
CTGTGATTATCGGATTGGTACCGGTACAAGATTGACTGTAAAATCTACTTTGCTTTCTTTCGATCCTCGTATCGCCAATATATCTAAAAGGTAACAATCATACCGAATATTAGTAACGTCTTTCAATTAATAAAAAAAATGTCCATGCTATTCCTCGTGTACTTATTCGAGCACTAATCTCTACGTTCTTCTACTTCAGACTAATTTCATCGAAACCAGGGTTCGTAAGACCTCATGCTACCTCGACCTAACTACAGCAAGATGTCTACTCAAGAGATAAAAAAAAGGATACAGTAGCAAAAGCAAGGGATGTTGTAGAGGATGCCAAATATTAAAGTGAAACTTATATCACAAGACAGGTAAATTAATGTTTAACTACTAGAATGATCAATAAAAGGTTTAAAGGAATGAAAGATTTTCATAGATTTTCATGACGATTCCAATGAGAATTGTATTGATCGATGAAAATCGAGGTGAGCAAGCATTAATTAAAAAATTGCAAAGTGATTTGGAAAAGTGGGAGACGTCTGATTTGGAACGTGTTTCCGTGCTCATCAGCTGAAGCTGAAGTCGAAAAGCTCGAAGTGATAGGAAGAAGCGGAAGAAGAGTGTACCGAAAGAAGCTCATGTACTTCTTCGGTGATGATTCTGTGATTGAGTCATTGATGACTTACCCTCCCGCGGTCAGCTCGTCAATCAAGCAGCTGAGCACGAGTTCGGGGTGAAAGAGGCGAAGAAAAGTGAAAAAAAGAGACACACACAGAGAAAGTCATTACATACGAGTCAAATGAGAAATGGAGAGAATCATTAATAGCGTGTCAGTGTCATCGTTCAAGTAGATAATACATATATGAAAATCATTAATCTTCTTATCACCTATTTAGAAATATATACGTACAATATGTATTAATACTATATATCAGTCCTACGTCTATTGTCTATGACTATCTTTTATATTAATTGATTATTAAAAATGAGAAAACGCAGCCTTCGTAATATATTAAGTTAAGAGAAATATACTTTGAATACTTTAAATGCTTGAACACTTTATAAAATGAAATTTATTGAATTTAAAGAAAATTTCGTACCTTAGGCTTGGCATACTCTTCCCTTTTATTAAATTCGTGGGATGCTTAATCCTGTCCACGTCTTTTGCATCGAAAATCTTTGAAGAGGTCGAAGTGGGTCTAGTCAGATGATCATCTCCGGTATCCAGACTCCTGTGACACTCCTGTAACAGATTCAAAAAGCGCATTCAGTGAAATGAATGAAAAAATTAAAAATTCAAGTAACTCACCTGCTCAAATAATGCTTTTGGATCTTCCTGCCCAATTTTCTCTAACGTCTTCTCCGACTTGGAGAGTAACTTGGTCTCGACGAAGGCCTTAAGGTCAGCCATCTTCATCCTCTTCTTCGTCTTCTCACTGGCTCTTCTAGAATGTCGCAAGTCCGAGTCATTTGACTTGCGTGGTACATATGGAGAATCTGGCAGGGTGGTCAGATCTGTATGGACAAAGAGAAGCAGAGGTCATCGCAAATCATCTGCAGGACTGGACTAACGTACCTGTGAGTACAGAAGCGTCACGGGCTTCCGGTATTTCAATAAAATCCTTATTGGCTTCATCATGTTTGTTATTTTCAGGACTTTGATAGATGGAAACTTCAATCTTTGGAATTGGCAAAGAATTACTCCGACGACGAGGAAGCTGCTGGACCGAACTGTCCTCGTTGATCTCCCGCAGTCTACGAGTACCGATATAAGGTTATTACTTCATCATCTTTTGGGAATTATTTAAAAGATAGCTTACCGATGGTAAAGGAATTGCAATGCCCAAAAAATACCCTCTTCCTGCCACTGAGAAACAAACAGACACCTCAGCACTGCTACGTCCAAGAAGGTGGCAGCACATACGTCAATGATCACAGGAGATCCAGAAGAAAGTCTAGGTTGTCTTTGAGAAACTGTACCACCAGGCGAACTCTGACGTGCCAACGAACATTTCGATTTAGACCCTTCCACGTCCTTATCATCCCTATCATCCCTCTCGATCTTCTCCGTACAAATTGTTTTCTTTGCTTGATAATGTCTGCAGGTGTCTAAACCGGAAATGGCCGTGACCTGTTCTATGGTCAGGGTAGATTTCGATGAACTAGTAGTTCTTCCCATTGCAACATGAAATATGCTAGCTTCGCCGGCAAAAATGGTTGATATTTCCTTCACCCCGTCTATAGCCTTATCGGATTCACTTAACGAGGGTAATCGAAAAATGACCTAAAGACCAAAAAAACAATAATCAAGTACTCGATCGTTCCATCGTCATCATCGTCACATTCACTCACCACGTGTTCATCCTCTGTACTGGAACTTTCTTCGGGTATGGTTTCAGGAAATACAGTATCCTTAGGTGACGATAACCAATTGCTCTGTGATAACAGTATATTAATATCAAATTGGAATAATGGATCATGATGAGATAATATAATAAAAAGTTATACCTCTTCATCGGCCTGTCTACTAGACGGTGGTACACTCTGGTCAGAAAAACACGCACTGACAGATTGACTCGGTGGACTTTCTGTATCTACACCTTTGTCCATGGGTGTTTTTCCTATGGGAAAGCATACCATTAGTAATTTGTATACTTCAGTATACAAAAAGGAATAGCTTCAGAAGATTTTTAATCTTCCTTCACTCACTTCCCCCCATGAAGACGTCTTCGAATTGTTGCTGGTGTCTGGTTGCCTTGGTGGAACGACACCATAGAGCACGAGGCTTCGGACGGCAATGGGCAGTGAAGCATGGTGTGTCAGGATGGCGACATTCCCACATTGCCGACCATATTTTCAGGCCGTTTTGTAATCGATAATTGGAGTTGAAGTCAGACTCCTTCAGGTGATTGCACAAAGGGGCGAAGAGGTAAACGAAGAGCTGGAGGATGGAAAAAATTATTTTTTAATTAATCTTCTTTTTACAGGAGATTAGAAGATTCATATTCTTACCGTCATCGTGGGTATAGAGAAGAGATAGTAAAATGGATTGGAGTGATAGATTCTATGCTCAGCATCCGCATCTGCACACTCTTCGGCTGCATCCAAAATTATCCAATGAAGAGTGTACAGTAGTTTTGTCTCTGCAGCTCCAAAGCTTTGAAGATCCTTCCTAGATTTTATTTTATTAAAGATACATTTTTTTTTCAGGTTATCACTGCGTCGGCTGGCATAATTCCTGACCTGTTGTGAAGAAGATTTGCAGAGGCGTGAAGAACGTGGGGAAGAGCTGCTTGTATCAGACGCCATCGCGGCACTGATTCCAGAGCTTCGGTTAAAGATAACGATAAACCCGAGTGAAGATTTTGTACCAGAACTTTCTCGAAACACTGTTAAATCAGAAACATAATTTTCATCAATTGCATATTACATTCGCTGGATCATTTGGATCTTTGCTAATTTACCTTGCAGGCTTCTTTCATCTCCTGCGTATAGGATGGCGTTAAGAAAATATTGAATATCAATTAAAAAGATATTGTTCTCTACAACGTCCAATAGACACAGTAAAGGGAAAAAGAATTATTTAATATCGAAAAAAGTTTAAGAGTCGCATTGGTAAATAAATAATTTCCCTATTCTACATACGAGCGTACAGTACACAATGTGTTACACATATAACAAATGTCTGTACAGCAAAGAGAAGACAAAATTTTACATGCACGGCAAGAGTTATTTCACGATATAAAGAATATCGACGAGTCTCTCGTGCGTCTCTCACGCAAATTCAAATACGAATGCAGGTGGTTGCGTGATAAAGGCGATAAGCGTCTAAAGGGACCATTGAGCTTACGGAAATTGGTATTTAAATTATGATTCTTATCACTAACTAAATACCAACTACCTCTTTCATGTATTCTTATAAATTTCCTCGCAGGATCCATCGGAATTCTAATCTCAGAGTGCAAAAGGTCGTATTTGAAAGAAATCAAGATAATCGAAAAAAAAGGTTCAAATTTAAATATATAAAATATATTATATTTACAATCACTGCGAATTACGTGGGTATAATCTAGAATTAAAAGCTGTTATGGGACTAATCCCAAAAGTAATTGCGTCGGCAGGTCAATATCACGGGTCAGCAAGCAGATAAGCGAACTTACATGATGGCCGGGCGCGTGTTGACAGAACTGCAGGTGTCACGTGGAGACGGCCGCGTGGAGGAGGTCATTTCGTTAGTGCAGGTTCAGGCAAATCAGGCAAAATTCATTGGGAGCAAGGGGGTGGAACGTTGTGGTAAGATCAATTTAATATGAATTTAGGGATGCTGGGTCATTTTGGCCTGGAGGATAGGTTAAGGCGAAAGCGTACATTAGTAGTACTGTACATGTTATGGTCAGTCGCTTGGAACAATTATGCAATTATGTACAATACCACATAAAATTTTGTTAGCCTCTTGTCTTACAAGAGAATTTTCAAATTATTATCTTATCGGTCTGTCTCGTATTTTTTTGTTTTTAAAATACACATTCGTTTTACGTATGCTATTAGGTTTTATGTATGGACAAAATTGTTTCTCTGCTTCCTCTGGAATCTGGTAAATTTTCGGGAAAAATCGACGCTGACTTTTGGAACCATTGAGAGTTGGTTGACACGCAGGTGCGTAACGTGAAGCACAGTTGTTGGCAGCAACAATTACATCAAGCAAAAATGGACAAAAAGTATTGCTTCAGACTTTCTTATTTTTGTCACACATTTTTTTGGGGAATAACAAGCAAAATATTTATTTATTTAATTGTTCGTATTTATATGTGTCTCGATATTAATATGTATTTCTTTGACGTTAAAAAATATTCTTTTCACCTTCTTCTTCTTCCTGTCATTCATCACAGCCCTTGCGCTCTTTACATCCTTTCGCACAGTTATACACGTTTTTCTAACTTTCCATAAAAATGTATAAACAGTAAATCTTACCATGCACGATGCCTCGTGTAGCTTTCCTAATTTGGCACGAATAAAGGGACTGCGAAAGAGAAGTGTTTTCTTAGATACAGGAAGAGAAATAAAAAATATAAAGCTAACACAATGATCGAATCACTGATCGTATCTCATACCTTATCTGACGCCAGAGGAAAACCTGAATAGGAATTGGCAACGCCTGATCGTTCAAGCTATCGTCGGATGAACGTCGCTTCTCCATGTTGTTCTGCAATAAAGACCAGCGAAGCATAACGAGTCAAGATATAATCAGAATTCACGCCTACACCCTATTGCCTCAGTCACGAACATTCTGAGAGTTTACTAAATCAATTTGAGGAGGTGATTAAAGGGAAGAAGAAAAAAGGAGAAGAACACAAAAGTAACACGAAGCAAAGAAGCGAGAGCTACTTTAACGAAGTACCAACCTTGTTCCTCTATTCGTGAATCGGGCGAAGCAATTCCATATGGCAGAGTTCGTAAATGGGCAGGAGTCACCCTGGCCGAAGCATTTAAAGAAAGAACTGTGGAAATTGGAGCAAATGAAAAAAAATCTTTCCCAATGATCTCGAAGTCTATATCACTTTATGTCCTTAGGAGAAGCAAAAGTACTTTTTGATACGAAGGAAGGAAAGGTGAGAGAGAAAGTGGAAGATCTGAGTGCGTCGCGACGTAATCACGTGCCAGAAGAGGGGTGAAAGTGGTCTGGCATTTCCGTGGCTGGTAGATGCCAACGAGAGTGCCAGGGGAGGATGCACGCAGACGACATAAGCGCACGAGGGCGGATTGTGAACTGAAAGGGTAAAGAAGGTGGCAAGAGAGAGAGAGAGAAAGAGAAAGAGAAGAGAAGAGAGACGAATGCGCGCGCTACTCTTGGAAAATCCAATGCGCCGTCGTTCATCGATCAGTCGAGGAATCTGCTTGCTGGACCAACCCTACACTCGACGACCTAACCACCCTTCAGCATCTTCAGCATCTTTGCCAACCCTTAGGCACCACCTATCTACTCGGCCTGAAACGTGCCAAGATGGTGCGCGCGAATTGCGCTAGATGGACACTTTTGTGATTTTAGTGAAGGAATTTTAGAAATTTAGAAATTCATCAAATACTTTTAAGGGATACTACGAGGGACGTCAATTGACGTGATCGATTCTATAATCAAACTAGGTCTTTTGAATTTTCATAATTTCGTGCTAATTTTTTATCCAAAAAACTTTCCACGTCTTTAAGTGTCATGTCCATCTCGAACGTCACTTCATCCGCACGGGTGCGAATTTTGCCTTTTCTCTCTTTGCAGGGAACCGGATCAATCTCTATGCAGACTTCGGTCGTTGCTCCTGTCTCGCCAGCAACGCGCTTTGCTTCGTTGCTCACTGCTTTGCAAATGTCAGACCATAAGTCACGTTGCTTCGGATGAAGCGTTCCTACCAGTTGCTGGAAACTTTCCCAATCCATTTCTTCATTGCTGTCAAGGATTTTTCTATACATTGGTAGGACTCTGGAGGCTGGATCTACTATGGTGTCAGTGCTGACGGTATCGTGAGAGGAATCGTTATCGTAGATCACTTCGCGTTCGAAGCGCTCCAAATTTTCAATTTTTAAAGGATTTTCAGCACTACTCGATGAAAGTCTGGAATCTGGATTCTTATAAGTCATTTTCAGGCTTCCTTTTCGACTTTCTTCAATTTTTGTTGTAGGTGCGCTTATTATTATATATTGTTGCTTAGTCAAGCAACGACCTTCGTGAATTGGATCGTCGGTCAATTTTAAGGATGACTCTTTGGTGCCCCAAATTTTTTCTATGATTTCCCGACTGATGTCAAATGGTTTTAAGGAGGGTCCACAACAGCATGCTTTTTGCGAGTTAACTTCCGACTTCCTTTTAGTGGATTTTAATTTAATTGGTGTATCAATTTTCGTTATCAAATCCTGTCCGACAGAACGGTTTGATATTTTTTCTTGAATCTTTCCCGCTTCAGAACTCTCGTCCTTATATAATTTGTCTTCTGAGATTACGGAATACGTAGCACGATTTTCAATTGCTTTAGAAATCTTTTCCCTGACAATTCGAATTATTTCGGCTCTCTTATCGCTCGATAATAATTTCTCCATCGAACCGGACAATTCCTTATCGCCAACTTCACACTTCTTGGATTCCAAAGTCCGCAATATTTTTCCCTCAGGCTTCATCCATTCGCGTATCAAATTCTCAGCAGAAGATGAGCTGAAGGCTGTCGTATCGCTTTCTGGAAAATTTTCCAATTTCTCCTCGGTACAATTCCCTAAAGAAATGGCGTCATCGGATCTAAAGGAACGTTCGTTTTCGCAAGTGTCCTTAGCAACCGATAACATTGGCTCCTTGCATTTTTCCAATTTTTCACAAATATTTTTAGCACGTCCACTATCACAGAGCCAAAATCCAGCATCCAATTCCGAACCACCATCTCTGCTTGCATGTAAAACAAAACTCTGCTTCCTTTTATCAAAAATACGATTGACCGTAGATTTACCTGAATCTTTAAAAATTTTATTTTTATCCTCATTTTTATCGCCAACAGAAATTTGTCCTTTTGCCAGATATTTCATTGTATCCTTCAAAGGAGACAGTTCAATCGGAAACACTGACTGTACTTCCAATGAGCCAGCTGTCAAGTTTTCAAACTTTTCAGGAGTCTCAGATCCCGTTACCGGCTCCCTCCTAATGGCATCTACCTTTTTCACACGTTCATTTTTATGCTCCTCGGATTTTGGCAAGTCGCTCGAACGACAACGTCTTTTAGTTACAGCATCTCCACCCACACGAGGATTATTAAATGCCCTTCCCTTGGCCTTTTCTTGCGTTTCGTTACGCTGCCTGACGCGACGCTGCTTATCGGCGACGACGTCGGCGTCGACCTCCGGCTTCTTGATCCCCGTCTTGATCTTGGACTTGGTTTCACTGTCATTGACATGATTTTCGACATTCCTCTCGCAGGCGGCTCGTCTCACGCTTGTAGAAAGAGGAGGACGTTTCGGTAAAATTTCCACAGGACGACGAGCAGGACGTGGATTTTGAAAGGACGTTCCTGTCTTCCCTGACACTTCGTTCGAAGTGGAATCCCGTTCAGCCGCCATAGTTTTGTTCTGTATTGGATCGATAGTCTTTAAGTATCTCTCACTGTATCCTGCAGCATTCCTTGGTCCTGAGATTTCGGATAATTCTGAAGAAAATCGTGAACGCGTCTGTGCACTTGGTTGTATATCCTTTTTATCACTGTTATCCTTGCGCGTCGTTATTGATCTTTCATAGATCTTCAGGTAGTTTTTGTCACCGATACTTTTCGAGGATCTTCGATGATCTGGAGATTGCCGGTTGGATTCTGTATCGCGGGTCAATGTCCTGGATGATTTTAAACAGCTGATGACCCCGCAGTATTCGCACTTTGTGAGAGATTGATCTTTTTTCAAAAATTCATCCAGCTTCCTCTCGTCCCATCCTTCAAGTAGTTTCTGCAGCTTCAGTATCACTTCTTTAGAAAAATTATCTCTTTGTGACTTTGGTCTCTTCATTTCGGTCTTCAGTCGATCCAGGACCTTGTGAACGGCACCTAATTCTATGAAAGGGATTTTACCGAGATCGGAAGTTCCTTCTTTAGAAATTTGAGAAACATCAATCTTCTTCTCACGAGTATCGTTTGCTGTAGCTGGCTCCTCTTTGATTATTGTCTTCGATTGAGATTCCAAAGAATCGGTTAACGTATCGTCCTGATCCGATCCAACGTTATCCGAATTATCAGACCGGTAATGATCGCCCGATTGAGGAATTTTTAAGGGAACTTTTAATTTAGACATGGTAATATTATTTTTTATTTCTATCCTCCGATCAATTTTATTTTTTATTCCTGAAATATTTTCTTTGTATTTATTATCCAATGGATGATCACCATGTACCTTGTCATTCTCTGTTATTAAATTCAAAATCTTTGGAGATTTTGAATTCGACTTTCCCAGTGTAGATTTTGATTCACAAGCTGTTGGATGAATTATTGTAACTTCCACAAGATCATCAGGAACCAGTCGATTATCCTTAGACTCCCTGTATCTGTTCTCGTAGAGACTCTGGCTGACCTCGACCTCAAGAAGCAGCTTCACATTGTCTCCTGCACAACCGGTTATCTCTGATTTTCGATAATTCTCTTCGTTTACATAATTCAATATCGATGAGATCTCTGTTGAATCGAACGAAGGACAATACGCTTCCATTACACATCTCGCACGTGATTTGACTCGAGGACAAAAATTTTATGAGAGCTGTTGCATATCTTTGAGTCTAGGTTAGGCAATTGCACTGCATTTAGCCATGGCGAAAAGAAAATTTATGAATTTTGACATTCGAAATAATTTTCGAAATTTATGGAATCGCTCTTTCCGTGGAAAAGTTTGACAATCGAATTGGAAAAAAATAATAAATAGCAATTGACATCTGCTTTTTTAGGATAGATCAGGTTATCTGAAAAATTTATTAAAAATTTACTTGGAATTGTCACGAATGATAAAAAATAAAGAAAGCATTAGTTTCCTTAGAAGACGTAACGAATTTGAAAAAGAAAATGTCAATTTAAAAATCGACACAAAATGCACGATCGTATCTTTTGCAAAGAACCTGGTTAACGAAGTGGTACTGAAAGCCATAAACATTTTGAATGCTGATAAGGAAAAAGGTAGTGTGAATTAGAAAAAAAAAACAAAGAAAAGTTTTTTCAAAATATTACATTTTTATTTCTACGAAGGAAATTCCTGGAAAAACAAGTTAGAATCCATAAGTCAACATTTATCCATGGAGAAAAATCAAGACGATCTCGAATCGAAGGAAAACTATTCGCAGGAGAATCAACCGATCGGTCAGATGATGCAGATGCAGCTGCAAGATGGAGGCTGCGTTGATCCAACTGAAAGAGAACAAATTATTAAAATTGTTCAAGATTTGGGAAACTTACAGATTGGTGACTCGTCATTGGTGAAGCCAGGACTTACTACCTTAGAGAATCAAATTAAAAGAGCCGTTCATAATATAGACAACATGATCGTGACTGAAAGCAAGATATCGGAAGGTCAGGGAGATGTAGATCATCAGCAACTGATCGAGACGATCGAGATCACAGAAATAACAGACGACGTGGATCAATCAAATATAGAAGCCAGCGAATCGACGGATCGACTAGACACAGCAAAAGTGACCTCGTGTGTTCTGTACAAAATGATCGAAGAACTCGAAACAAAATCGAACCCGGAAGTAGGATCAATGAAATCCATCGAAACAATTTTGATTAATTCACCGAATCGCGAAAAAATAGCAAAATGGGAAGAGAGCGAAGAAAAATTAATACGAATCATCGAAGGATCGCAAGATGACGAAGAGCAAGATAAATCGGATACAGAAGTGTCATTTATGAAGTCGAATGAGAAGCCATCGTCCAAAACCGAATCCGTTTCATCATTGTCCAAAGACGTCAAACAGGAAGTAGTGGATGCGCCACCTGCCATCTCGATGATTTTCAATGACTTCACTGCCAAGTCAGACTCTGCTAAGAAACTAGGAAGCATTTCGTTGGAAGCCACCTCGAAATTCAACTCAAAAAAGAAAAGAAGTTTGGGCAGCAAGCTGAGAAGATTCTTTCTATCGACTCTGGGTCGTAAATCCGACTCGTGATCTGTTAGTGGAATTTTACCTCGCAAATTATTGAAATTTAATAAAGTTCAATTTTTAACTTCTTCGGTTAGAATGAGTCATTTTTGAGCTACCAAGTTCGGAATCGCCCTTCGCTCCCGGTTCCTCAAACGAAAATAGACTCGAGACTCTAAATTCGATTATCACTGACCAATACTCTGCGCCAGACATTCTTAGGTCCCAGTGGGCCTGGTCCGCACTTAGCTACTAGTTGTCGCCAGTTGCCAGAACGAATTCTGAATGAAACTGGATACTCCCAACTGACTGTCTTATTGTTAGTATTTGGTATCGCGAAGCTTTTACACCTGAGAAAAATTGTAGTTTCGGAGAAAAGCTTCCCTTCGGCTAAACTCGGTCGTAGTCGGTTGTGGCAGGAATCAGCTCGTGTATTTTTGAGTGGCGGATATATACTCGACAATGGTAGCTCCCGGCATCGTAACAGATCTGGCAACCCTGACACGAAAATACAATTGTCCAAAACGATTTACCATAGTGGTAGCACACAGTTTCACTTCGAAGGACGTTAAACTGTTTTTGGAATGCGTCGTTGCCAAAGTTAGATCTGAGAGGGTTTTTCGGCTGGGAGGCTGTGATTCTCGGATGACCCGATCGAGGCGCCATCTGTCGTAATAAAATGAATCGGCGCGGTACCTCCTAGTCGCACTTCTGGTTCAAACTTCGTTCAGGAAACACCCAGAAGCCGTCACACCTACCAAACAGCAATGGTGAGTCTCCTGTCCATATCGTGGATCTTTTATTAGTCGATACTGCAAATTTCTACTTTCTTTCGGACTTTGAATCCTAATTAAAAAAAGCAAGTGAAAGTCGCTAATGTGAATTATTGAACTTCGATTACGGTTTCCGGTTCGCGATAGATCTCGGCAATACACATTTTTTATTCTTCTAATAAGAAAAACGTATTCTGGCAATTTTCAACATTCGTATTACAAAATTTGCATTCCCCAATCTAATTAAATATTTTCTTTTATTAATTACAGGCTGATCTCAGCGCAAGGGATATCGAAAGTGAGTACAAAAATCCAAAGCTCACTTTACAAAATAATTCATAAAGAAAGGTACGGACTAATCCGCTGCTTCACTGATTCACTTCTATAAGAAATAGTGGCAAATGCATTGACACATGTAAACGCATAAAGCAAAAAGAGATATAAATCTTAAAAATAATAATAACAAAACGTTCATTAAAAATTACTACCGTTACTTTTCATACAATCGTGTATGGGAGTGCAACGAAGACTGAGTGAGGCCCTGAAAAATTTTTTTTTTAATTTTCATAAAAACGCAAACAGGTAATCTCTGACGTTATGTTGCGTAACGGCTTGTAATGGAAAACCGCAAGAAATGAGCATTCCAATTGGGGAGCGTGGTGTTCCGCAGCCAAAAATAGTTCAGACGCTGTTCTTATATGGCTCGACAGGGGTAACCTGAGCCACGTGTTGGCAGCCGGGGAAGGTGTGGGGATGACATGCCTTCAAGGGAGGGGGTTACCATGGCTAAAGATAGAAGACAGATATTTTCGATGAAGAGCCGTAGCACTCTTGCCTAATAAAAACAAAAAAAACGAAAAACCCTTACGGGATACGCAGGCGAATTATCTAGGGCAAATCCACAAAAAAAGATTTGGAAGTCAAAATTATTTTGATTATAAACTAATTTCTTTATACGACGAATGCTTAGCTCTGCATCGAAGTAGGAAATTAAATTTTTTCTTTTTACCTTAATAAATTAGGGGCTGAATTCGCCTTCTCCATCTACGATACCGAAGGCACGAACGTCATCGACGCCGTCGACCTCGGCAACGTTCTCCGTGCCCTGAATCTTAACCCAACCAACGCCACCATTGAGAAACTCGGCGGCACCAAGAAGAAGGGCGAGAAGAAACTGAAACTCGACGAATTCCTTCCCATCTTCAGCCAGGTCAAGAAGGATAAGGACCAGGGTTGCTACGAGGACTTCTTGGAGTGCTTGAAGCTCTACGACAAGTCTGAGAACGGCACCATGTTGGCTGCTGAACTCTCCCACACGCTCCTCACCTTGGGTAATAGAAAAATCCATAAAAAGCATAAATTCACTGTAAAATTACACATGGACATTAATCACGAGAATAAAAATATAAAAAATATCATTTTGTCTAGGTGAGCGTCTTACCGACGAGGAGTGCGAAACCGTGCTGAAGGATTGCATGGACCCTGAGGACGATGACGGTTTCATCCCCTATGCCCGTAAGTTATCAGTGGACCATAAAACAGGAGTATCTAGAAAAAAAAGATGATCAATTTCCATTAGAAAAATATTTCAAAGTACTCCCTTCCTCCCTGATGTAGTTTTGATTTAAAAGAATATTTAAACAGGAGTGAAATTCAGCTGTTTGATCTAGGAGTCGTGTGCAGTTCTTAGCAAGATGATCGATGAAATAATGTACATGGTATATTGTATGTCCCTTGTCGTTTGACCCTCGTAGGTCCCAGTAGATAAAAAAAACATCACTGACCCAGCCCCTTAAATGATTGAGTAACGTTTTACATTGAACTGCCAGTCCCGGAAAAGGTAGACGCAACCTAACGAATAAGCAGACAACGAGAACCCAACATAGAGAAGACTGTCAGATCCCAAAAGGAATTAACCAAGTACTACCCCACTTATTGCCCTTATGACCTTTCCCCTTATCTGTCTGATTTGCAGCATTCCTGAAGAAGCTGATGGCCTAAATCCAGAAGTCATGAGAAACAAATCATCAACCGTGAGTAAACCCCGTAGTATCCTGGCCTATATATACATGTGCCTATATGCTTATTCATGTGCCTATACACTTGCCTACATACCTCTTTGTCTTTCGCATTTCATTTCTATGAAGAATCTGCATCCGTGTTCCCTTCTCTCTTGATTTACTTCAATCTCTACAGGACGACACGGTGCAACCACCGAGGAGACGATGCTGACAATAAATAACAATCAGCAATAATTCCACTGCTTAAACGTGTCTTAATACCTTTCCAGCGATATACTATTGATATCTTTTGCTCTCATTTCATTTATTTGCATGATCTATATACTCTACGATCGATGGATCAATCCATTTGAAAGCTATGAGGGGTAATTAAAAAATAATAATAATCATTCTCGCAAACTCTGTCGCTTGGCATCTTCCAATGACTCCATCCTGACGATGATCGATCTAATGCAATGTTTGTGCATTGATTACAGCGTTCCTTCGTAGAATGTGTGACAAGGCGGCAGCAGGAGCCGATGACGATGAATAAAAGATGGCCGCCAATCAGGTCGCGACGTTCATCCATCACCGAACCGAAACTGAAACGGGACAACGATTCCGTCAACATCACCGTCGACGAAGGATACGTTTATTTTATTTCATCACATTCGCCAAAGTTCACTTCCGCCGAACAGACCAACTCGGCGTTCTTTCGATCAGCGTTTTTTTTTCTATACACATCACGCAAAAAGGACACTCACCCTGCGTATATTTATATGTATACATGATGGATCATTATTATTAATTTCTGACTTCTACGGCCACTCTAGACTCTAGAACTTAGAGGCGGATATATAATATCTATCTTATAAATTGGGCAGCGATGCCTCATCAGCAATTAACTGGAAATATTTAAATGCAACGTCTGTCATCGGAACCACAACGCAAAGACATTGCACCCATTATGGATACCGAAATGGACACGTTTTATTTGGTTTAGCACACTGTTGTACTTGTTACAATTATATTAGACGTATCTCAGCACTGTATTAAGCCGAATGAAATAATTCTGTTATTTTACTTACGTACTATTATTATTACTGCTGCTGCCACTAGTACAATTACTTTAATAAAACTGGGCTTCCGCGTGCTCGGAAGTGACAAAATATCATCGAGACCAGACAGGACCAGAGGGATTCCTCGAGTGTACCAAAACAGCGCTGAAGGAATAATCAGAATTCAAAAAAATCTCAAGAAGATCAAAAAAGTGAAACATGTATTGAAAATTTTTTCGTCTACTCCGCAAATTTACTGATCTCGTAATGGCTGCCTACTGCTCTACATATGGGTCATGTGTCATCGGCCTAAATACAACATCCCGTTTAGCTCGACATTAGCCTGAATCAAAACCGCCGACAGCTCCACCTGAGGAGAGAAGTTTATTTTGTCAGATAAATCTATATAGATATAACGATACGTCATTCGCATTGAATGATATCGTCTCACTACTAGGCATTGACATTCTCATTATCAGATATCGGCATCCATCGAAGAACCATCTCTACCGAAGACAGCGTCTGGTATGATACTACAGTACAGTCAAGTGCATTCTATCGCAAAGTATTCGGCACTCTTCTCGTTATTTAGATGCTTACAAAGATATTATATATTTAAGAATAGTAAAACATGAGCGATTGGTACACAACGAGCAGCTGCGTAGAAGCAAAGCGAATCGTGCAGTTCCGCCGATCCTCGAGTAAGTTCGTGAGGCGCGGGCGTGGAGCCTTCGTGGATGCTCGTGAGCCCGGCATTTGGCCAGTCCTTTTAAACAGCTCGTGTCAAACGCGCGCGCAGTGGATTGAATTCGGCGTGTTTTTCGAAGCTTCATCATTGCGCCAAGTGTGAAAACGGCGAAGCGAGTGTTGTCTTCTGTTGGGAAAGGAAAAGTCTGACTTAGAGTTGTATCACCGACGAGCTATCTTGGCTCGGCAGGAAGATGACGGACGTTCAGCAAAAACCTGCCGTCGAGAACTTCGGCGAATCGGCACCGAGAAACAGACTATCGCAAAATCCACAAATTCAAACAGGTTGGTAGATGACCCTTTTATTGAAAATCAATGTTGAACTATAATTCAGATATAATAACAGGGCGGAGAGGAATGGCGCGTAAGCGTTGTGGATCACGCGATATTCCTATGTTGAATTTTGTCGTATATTAGCGTAACTTATGAATGAGGAGCGTCAGTGACATTTCAAGTTCGAACAGGTTGGCGTACGAAAAATGCATGTTATTAAATAAGACACAATGGTCTTATGATGAATTTATGAGTTCTGAGGTCTCCCGGGTAAACTGTAAAATGACTGGTAAAAATTGCTAGTGTCTCGCCTTGATATTTTTGGATGTTTACTCTCTTGGATTTCTGCGTTGAACATGCATGCTATTAAATGGGCTTAACCGAAATACTATTGCCCTACATATTAATGTCTACGTACTCAGGAATGAAGTGCGCGGTACGCAGAGATGTACATATACTAGTTAAACGTTCTACATAATTCATACTACATATTACTATAGCATAATTGTATATACTAATACACAACGTATATCTATTGTAAGATCTAACACGAGTGGAGCATACTGCAATGATTGCACCACGCATAATTTCCTAGAGACTGCGTCAGATATTCTTCAATTAATGATGCAGCGTTAAGAGCAGAAAAAAATTGAAGTAGAGATCAATATGGATAAAAATGGTTTCTCCTGGCCGTAAAAATAAAATAATAATTGCATTGTACTTTGGCTGTGATAAAATTAATATAGAGATTGCTAAGAAGGCTTTGCGTCGCGTTAAACGTAATTTCTATCGACTACGTATAAAGAATCTAATTGGTTGTTGATTACAAATGAAATTAATGCTCGCTTCCAGGAAATCAATTAGATTTGCCAAGACGATTAAGGACACGCTCTAAATTACAGCCGACCATTCATGGTTCGTGCATTAGGCTGCTTATGGGTTGAGATGCAAAAAATGGTGAAGAAAAAGGACTGTGAGATCATTAAAAAATTATGTGGTACGTTCACGTTGATGAATTGACGATAGTCATCGTTCGTGGGCGTAAAATAGGGCAATTGAAAAATTGCCTGGGCATCGTGCTCCTATATTTGGAACTATTAGAATATCGCGAATCCAATTCAGCTGGAGTATTCATGTAGATATAGGTTTTACGGGATCCTTCGCTAATTCGTCGTCACCGTCCCCTGAGGCATTACCCACATCCGCAAATTTCATTTACTGTAACGACCTACGCGAGGGATTGATAATTAGCAGGCGGTATCTTTATCCTGTAAATTTTGGACTGATTGAGATAAATTGCTAAAATCCTTCAAAATGATGTGCTCCCGTTTTGTCTTAATAAAAATGACCGGATCGCTGTACTTGGTACCTAGCAATCAGATTATTAGAATAACACAGAATTAGTACTGTATGCATAAAAAAGATCCAACCGCTGGGTACTAATAATCATATTAGATACGAGTCCGTGACTTTTGACTAAGCACTGACTGTCCCACAGTGACTCCTAAGTGTATTCAGAAATTTCTTGCCTCTAGAGATGCGTGCGAAAAATTCATATATGCTTTTGAAATGTCGCTGACCTAGAGAAAAATAAAAAAAAATTATTCTATTGAAGGATCGTCTTCATTTCTTCACTGGCATCCTTAAGGGACGTCGACACTGTTTTTACGTAAAAGCAAACCATCTCATACATAGTTTCTGCACGTATGCGAATCTATACATAATTTCTATAGACTGTCGATCGTGTAGTTGGTCACGTTCTTCCGCAAGCCGAGTACTTTTTTGCAAAGCTAACGACGACGATGAACCAGGTAGACCCTGGTGCCTCGCTCCGCCTATCGACCAAACTCTCATCATCGACCGAGTCCACCTTAACGAAATCCAGCCGTAGTACGGAATCAATCGTGTTGCCCTATTAACGCGTGAAAGTAACCCTCATGCCGGGATCCTCGGAATCGTTCACAATGCTCACCAGCCCTAACAGCTGGGTTCACCGACCCGAGGAGACTACGGCAAGCTCAGAAAAAGCTGACCCGGCAAAAATCGTTGACTGGGTAAAAAAAATACAGAAATTGTGACTGCTTACGGGCACGTATTTAAAAAATATTTTAGCATTCTGTTATCGGTGCGTCATTTTAGGTTATGTAGCTATTCTAGAGCATCATCGTCATTTCTTGATTATGCAATGTTACCAGTCGCAACGCTGGTCGCTATGACGTCTCCTGACCTTCCGCCGTTACGAGGTATGCTACCTTGGTCCAGCAACTCGAGATGAGACTTGGCAGATTTTTTTGCAAGATTAATTACCAGACTCACAATTTTGTACAAAAAGTCAACAAGGTGCGTCTCTTCGAATGGCATGCATAGAGTAGACTCAAATGTTGATTGAGGCGGGGAGGTCTAGACCGATACCAGCACATACATACGTGGTACATGTTGTAAGAGACAGCTAGGCGTCCTGATGTAACCGAATGTGGAACGCGCGCTGTGGAATTTCACTTTGTACGCAAAGCTAGGCGCTCTCACCTTTACAAGTTCGGCGCGTTATCGTCGATAAGGAAACCAGAGAGTCGATGAACTCCGACCTCCTTCCCAGTTTTTTTCTACCTATCGACTGCGCTTGCTGAGAATTTTTTTTTCAAATTCGAATACTCATGATCGGTATGATTAAATGCAACGTGCGCTATGAAAAGAAGTGTACTGAATTAGAGAGGAAACTCATATCATTTCTGATAACGTAATCTAGATGTACACAATCGCATTACGTGATATACAAAATATTAATAGACTTTACGGAATTATGTGGGCACTCATCGATAAGGAGTGATAATATTTACAAGGTGCCAGGAATGCAATGATTTTATTTTTGATACCATCAGATACTCTCTTCTCGTCTACCTCCTTTTTCATCTCTTATTTTTCGAACTTGAGATTAATCATCATTTGACAGAACAGCCAGATAGATGCAGACGAGTTCAGCCACGAACGAAAAGTCTGGACCACGAATTGCGCGATAATCGATGATGTCAGACTCTAGAAACGAGTCTCTCCTACGTCATCACGATCATCGTCATCATCATCATAATCATCATAATCATTACGCTTCTGGCCAACGTAGGTGCGGCCAATCCCTCTCTCCCGAATCTTTATCATGGACTCTTAAAACTCTGTACACAAGTATCTCTAACTTGATTGTAACTGTTAACCAAGTCACGCAATAAAGCGACACGTACCTTGACTAGTCAACACTTAGCAATTTTGTATACCAGTTGCGAGTTGCACTTCGGTTATCATCGGGCGACTTCGGCCCCGCTCGGCCAAGAGGAAACCCGAGTGAACTTTGTGAGAGGGTTCGCTCTCCCATATACTCACTAGTCGGGAGGGTTGCTTTTCCGGGGTGAATCTTTGTGCGCTGGTAAACGACGGGCTGGAGTCTCGCTTCCCTTTGTGAAGCTGGCGAGCGCGTTGACGCTCAGCGTCTCGATAAGGGTGCGCGTGCATGTGCCTTACCGCGAAGGACCAGAGGGACGGGAGGGAGGATGGACCGACAGGGAGGCTGGGTCGGTACGTGAGCGCAGCCAGACTCGAAATCGATAATAAAACGGCGCCTCGTGACGCAGCATCCCTGCTCCACTGAGAGAGAAGTCGTGCGCGGCGCGACTTCCGCTTCGACCGTGTACGCTTAAAGTTAACATCCGATTTGAAATCTTTTTTCTTCCTTCCTTCCATCCTCTTATCGTTCGCTCCTTTTCTCCCCTCGAATCTTTCCTTGCAAGTAAATTCAATGGGAAAAAGAAAACTTCGACTGTATACTATCTCTGACCAGGAGTACAGTCAGTCCGACAAATACGTAAGACGCGATTGGAATTTAAATGATTTTTCACCCAGTTTTATCATGCGACTTTTTTTATGCACTCCCGAGCAAATTGGTTGGCCACGATACAAGTGAAATCCACTTAGTCATCGAGTTCGGTCCTTTATTCTTTTTGATTGTAGCTCCCTAGAAACTCGGCCTTGTACTACCAGGGACGCCAGTAACACCCAATAGGTTCTTCTTTAATCTCTGCTGGACGATCGATCGTGCTAACGCGAGCGAAGGTAATGGCGCACCCTGTCACTCATTATTACTGATCTTAATGTCGAAGCGTAACTGATTGTCCAGTTACGGGTATCGCCTTACCGATAACTCAGGTCGCCCGTGTACGGATCTGCAGTCTCTCTGCCTAATGGGCCAAATCCGACGCGGTTCCCGTCTGCGTGAATTGGAACGACACGCGATACCCAGCAGTTATGTCGTTCAATGGAGATGCCTGAGAATGTGAAACAACGGCCAAACCCGTCAGCCGAGTCTTACCTGGGTAAATAATTACCTGTGATATTTTCACTATGAAAGTCGATGACAGCCAGATTATCGGTACTAATGAACAATAAGAAAATGGAGAAACGGCGAGTTTGACCTTTCGAGAGACACTGCCGTCGCGGTGCCAGGCGTCGTTCCGCGTGCTGAGAATAGCGGCGTCAACCTTTTGGATCCACCAGGTTCACGCGCCTATCAAACTCTTTCTCATACTCGTCTTGTATATACGGATTCTATCCTAAATTCTTGAGAGCCGTATAAATAATGGCGACACGCTATAGGTCGGTTTCCTGTTGAACATGAAATGCAATCTCAGGCGAATCCTCTTTCTCTCTCCACCTTGAGGATACGGAGCGTTCACGCACTCTTGTAAAAGAATGGACTATTATTCTCATTATTCTATGGGAATTCGTGCTATTCCGTTATGCATAGGAGGTCAAGGCATGACGTTAACGTCGACTTGGTAATTGCTGGTTGCAACCAGGATGCATTTCGGAATAGCGGTTGTACCTGCTTCTTCACTCGGTTTGGTCCTTCATCAAAGAGATGGTTGACGTTGTTAATCGAATGATGAACTGTAATGAGAATCTGGCATTGAAGATAACTCGTATAGACTATGTGGTAGCGTATGCTGTGGTGATCAACAGCTTCTCTTAGAGATACCATCTTCTTGTCACCGTCTAAACGACTTAACGACATATTGTTCAATACGACCTGAACTCTCCTTGTCCCAATCGTCACCGGTCACTGGTTACGTTTCGGGAATATACTCGTCCGGCTGCTATATAACGGAATAGAATACTCGTGAAGATTTTCAAGTTACGTAAGGATCACCCCAGAGACACGGACGGACCAATACTCGGACAACGCCCACAGATTGTCTTGGTCAACAATAATAAACTTTTCTTGAGACATACGAAAATATTTCTTGGACGTGTCTCGTGTCTCCTGGATGATAGTCTTGTTAGGCATGTGGGGTGGTAAAGAAGATACTTAGTTGGTATCAATAACTACCTAGAAATTGCCGACCATCGATTCCGAGGGTTTCAGTCACTTCAACCACTTCA
This sequence comes from Trachelus stipa, assembly GCA_036026315.1. Lineage (NCBI taxonomy): Eukaryota > Metazoa > Arthropoda > Insecta > Hymenoptera > Cephidae > Trachelus > Trachelus stipa. The sequence goes on along the minus strand of JAYRCB010000549.1, from coordinate 213,682 downwards.
GCCCACTTCAGACACATCAACCCTACTTGGACAGTAAGGCCTTTGAAAGGTTTCCTCTAACGTGGATTAGATGTCTTGGTTTACGTGGTCGTCCATTGTCTTTTTTTTTTCTTTTTTTTTACAAGGTTGCACCAGATATTAGCTGCTGGACATTTTTCGTGTAAAATTAATTTAATATTTTGCAGAGAGGTTTATCCACTGTGAAACTTCTTTACCGACCATATCGACCCCCTATGACTCAACCAAGTGGAATCCTTTAGGTAACGCAAAGAAGATCACCAGGTGGCAGTACCCTGACGAAAACTACTCTAATTCCCTAGTTTGGTTGAGACATGGAAATCCACAGGACGCCTTTAATTATCTGCCGATATTACAGAAGCTTAGTTACTCTTTACCACCGGCATTGTGTTATCGGGTACACCGTGCTAATCTGCATAAACGACTTTTTACCTGACACATTGCTATTACCCACATTACCAGCCACATAGCAACTGCCCCAGCACCTGACCACTGAAAATAGCACCTGAAAATTGTTCCATAGCACTATGCCACAGTGTTATGTCCCATCTGACAGTTGTAACGTTACAACCAAATGATGGGTTTTGGTAAAAGGTTAAAAAACGACATCCCGTTTTGAATTCTTATCAATATAACAAGAGACAGTGACACAACCGTCAAGGTACATCATTGGATAAAAATAGCCCAATGCGTAAGACTAACCTCATGAATATGTAATATTGCCAATAGACAAATAGATATAGTCCTGTCCTACTGAGACGCAGGACGATGCTTCACTTGACTGGTATAACTCAAAGATCCCTCCTTGCGGACAAAAGTCAGCCGTGTCTCCAGGCGCCGTCTCTGCTCTACCTAGAAGGGCATCCTGACTAGCACAGGGTGAGACCTGGCGATGCCCGTGCCTTGGGGTTCCTCGTGGATGTGCCTGATCGATCCTCCTCGGGATGTGCACGAGATACCTCCTTCTTGGAAAATCCAAGTTTCCCCTAGTCCTTCTGCGTATTATAGAGAGACAAGGAGTCGAGAGGATTTTTATTCCAAATTCAAATTTCAACCTAACCTAATCTGGATTACTTGACCCACTTGACCTAGCGTCACGCGTCACTCTTTCACTCGTTCTTCATCCTTCTTATTTTCCTGAGCGAATCCCAGCCGCCAGAAATGAGGTTAGGATTTGTTAGCTAACATCGCGTGACTGTATAGAGTTGTTCAGCAGTTACTGTAAAACATAAAGTAATTATTGGTAAAAATTTTTTCCGAATATCCTATCGCATACACGTCTAACCTTACTTTCCTCTTGTTTCAGGTAAGAGAGATTTGAAACCGAGCAGCGTTAGACGCTCGCAGTAAGTATTTACCAAGTTACTAACTCGTTAATCGATATCAGCGCCCGACGGAACCGAAGCAAAAGTCCCTTTCATCTATTCATGGCGAATTCCCCTGAATGGCAACTTCTTTATGCCTGAGGAAATTCTTAATGGATGGTTTAATTGATTTTCATAGCTACGAACGTGTCTCGAGTAGCACACCGCAACTCTCGTATAATTGGATCCATGTGGTTTCAGCCTGTAACGTGGATAGACGAAACGCTCGATACGATGACCATACTGGAAAAATATTATGGCTACGTTCGGTCTATAAATAGACTTTATCTCCGTTTGTTAATATTTCTATGTAAAGTACACGTGTTTAGAAAAATTTTCATATTATTTATTTTCACGAATCTTCCACAAATGGCGCTTAGCAAAAAAAAATAGCGAGTGAGACGCATTAAGTTAATGGCTACAAAATTAAAGTGGATCCGAAGGTGCGACTGCTGGACACACACGGGTTTATCGGACACGTTACTTTTGGCGCACCTAGAAAACTAAAACTTCTCTCCCGATGCGTTTTCCGCCTCTTCTACACCGAAGCAATGTCATCACGCATATTATATTGTTAAGTAAAAGCCCTGTCTCCGGTATGAACTTTAAACACGACAGTGCGACAACGTTTTTACAAAATGAAAAAGAAAATACAAGTGGAATCCCGTGCTACACCTACTGGTTTATATACCGGCTGGCCTTGAGTGTATATCGTTATACATATAGAGCTACAAAACTAAAAACAGACACAGGTCAGATCTGACAAGATAATTATCATTGTTAAACATTAATTTAACCAGCATCTCCATTACCTATGTAATATTTCTATCTAAATCTCTGCAAATTGGTTAGAGCTTTTATCAACTGTCGACTGGACGAATGTACAAGGCACACCCTGAAATGAGATATTCTCCAAATTGCACGCACCCTGTATCCTCCTAGAGATTGATCCCTAAATTTCACATATGGACATATCGGCCCGTAGGAAATTTCTGTAGGTCGGATGAATAAAATGATTCGATGGTTGATTTAAAAAGAAGTATACAGCATTAAAAAAAATAAGAAGCAGATATTAGAACGAGATGTATACAATGGGAGAGTTTGTTTCTCTCTCTCTCTTTCATCCTCTCCTAGCCTCCTGGTTTCCTCGTCTTCACGGGAAGTCTCGGGCTCGTGGGTATCGAGTGAATCGAGTTGGGTTGGGCGTGGAGCGCAGGAGCAAAGCCTATATACAGGACAAACGTAGCTATAGACGGATATACGGACGGACAGACCTACGGAAGGACGAACGGACGATAGAGGCTAGTAGTGCACGGGGTTCGAGCTACCAGTCGACCGTCTAGACACCCTAGTTGACGGACGGAAAGAAAATCGCTCCCCAGGTAAGCGGACTCCTGGCTCGGTTTGTCTGTCTACCGCCCCGACTGAGGACCTGGCTGCCTAGGGAGCTCACTTATTATTTTCGAAGGATCCAGGTACCTGGGGAAACGCCTATCGGGATTTTGTCAAAGAATAATTTGGATTGTGCATTTTTTTCCTTGAGAAATTCGTCTCAACGTGCTGCAGTGATAATTAAAGGTATTTTTAATGGTGTTTTTAGACCTCTTCTTTGTACGGTGTAGAGACGGGTGCTGGTACATAAACGTTCTGGATCCTTCGAAATCCTCGGGATATTTTGGAGTCCGTAAGTAAGGATCATGGGTTGATTTACCTTTAGACACGTAATCATTTTCTCGTGTATCAGATTGCTTGTCATTATCTTATAGATACCTCGTTTACTTATCTCAATTTTATTATGGTATCCCTGAGATAAGTGGACTTAGGGAGCTTGGCTACTATGTAGAGTATTCACACGTAATACTTGTCACAATAAGTATTAAATAAATAAGCGCACGAAGCATGTAGGTAAAATTGTCAATTTTCCAGCACGCAGTGAAGTGTCGCTCGCGTAAAGGAAAATAAAGAAAGTCGCGATAAATGAAACGAACGTTAACAAAATTCAAGGTAGAACCTCTTCGGTACAGTCTACGAGGAATATTCGATTGAAACAATGACGCAATTATACGGGGAAAAAAAATAAAAATAAAATATCCAAACGACCACTCACCATTGGCATAAAATGGATGCAGGAAGTCCGATACGCGAAAGGATAAGAAATCGCAAGATCTCGCGGTCCGCCATTCGTGACAGTTCTGTGTGCCCATAGGGGTGACATAGGACAACGTTCCCATAAATAAATTGCTAGCCGACATTAGATAAATGAGCAGCACCGAGCACTAGATCTATAAAACGTCATCAGGGTATAAACGTGCCATTACCCTCCGTGTCAGCCAACTTCCAGCCAACCTGAAAACTTGAAAACAATAGAACGCAACGACTAAGAAAAATCATAATCCACAAGCCCCTCTTGCCTCCCGACGGATATCGCGGCGCATTTTCACGCACGACCCATGCAGCGTGGAAACGTCGCCGCTTGTAACCTACATTACTCGGAATTCCAGCTCGTAAATCATTAAAAGTGCGTGTCCCATCAATTCCTGGTACCACGCACCAAACCTACCAGCAACTGTGCGAGATACAAAAATCAATAGACACGTTAAATCTTTTCGAGGATAAAGAAACTGAGAGAATCCTTACGTTCCCGTTGTGTTATAATGAACTATGGTCGATCAACGTAGTTCGCCTAAGGATATATGGATGATAGACTCGTCAATTTGTGTATGAATATATATATATATATATATATATATATATATATTTTACAGTTAGTCATACATAAACTCAGTCGATAGATTGGAGCCTATACTCGTGCAGTTCGCTAAAAGATCATTCGTATTTCCATGCAATTTCTCTATTTCCTCGTTACCGAGTTTCGGACCCCTAATCAAAGTCACGTGCATCCACCTACTAACGTAACAGGGATGTACGTAATTCGTACATGTAACGTATGTACGTAGAATATACTTCTCTACGTAAAAGACTCGAGTCGAACACGCTCGGTGAGCCGGATCAATACCGGCAACCAATCGCACTTGCCTACTAGTCAGCGGGCCGTATTCCATACGGCCCGTTTCTGCTTTTTCCAACTGATGACAATCGCCAAAAATTCCTGACCAGTCGTCCCATTGTTTGACGTTCTTCGTGTCAAATTTGAGCCTGACACTTTAGCTGCCACTTTAGCTCGTGTTGTAAAAAAAATTTCTTTAGGAACGCTAGACTTTTTTAGCGTTTTTTTTAACGTCTATTATTCCCCCGACTGTTGTTTCACCCACGTCAATGGTATCGTGGGTACATATAAGATATGCAAAGTTAGACTGAAATACATGGAAAAGTCTAGGGGGACTCACGATGAACCTTTTCAGACCTAAAGGAACGTCGATCCTGGGTCTGACAAGTTGGGCTGGGGGTCGGAAAAGAGCAGGAAAGTCTGGAGGTCGACGGAAGGTTAACGGTCGAAGTTCGTCTCGACACGCAGACTGTTACGTTCACCCCGTAATCTTAGCACAAAGTAAGCGTGACTTGAATGAAGTCACGTCTGAACATCGCGAACAAATATAGACCGTTTATTAATCGAGAAATGACGATAACAAAGTGACTTAATTAGACCTTACACGTGGGGAGGTTTCGAAACGTCACCTCGGCCTATGATACGTCAATCCTGCCGAACGATCGGACGACGGCTGTGAATTTATTAAATTCCCCGTTCGCAGCGATGCTACGACAATCGAAAGGAATGAAAATTCGTGTCCGTCAATTTGAAAGTTCACGAACGATGCAACCGAGTAAAGCAGAACGTGGGAATTCGGAGAATTCGAAGATCGTCGGTAGTGCAATCCACGGCTAACGAGTTTTCAAAGAGCGACACAGTTATTATCGCGGGACACGAACTTGCTGGGAGTTTATCGCGATGCCGATGGAATTCGCCAAGGTTAAGCGACGCCATCCACATGCACAAGCCGTATTCGCAACGGCTGAACACAGCGACGGGCATTCTGCTAGCCAGAAGAAGGAGTCCCTCGAGTCAGGGTACCCCTTGCACCCTTTGAAACCAAACCTAAGGTCACTTGCATGCTCCCCATATATATATGTAGATTCCATACACCCCGTAACCTTCGAACCTACCACAGTCACCCTTTCCAATCTTTTTCTTCAACGTACAAACTTACCAATATACTTATACAGATTCGTACAAGCCACCCCCACTCTCAACCACCCTTACTTCGCATCCCTTATTTTGCTGGCACGTGGTACTCACACGGCGTTCGCACGCAGTACAGTATCGTATGGGTATTACGATGAGAACGCCTAGTAATCAGTAGAATATTGGTATAGGAGCTTCGACGCACTGACTGTAAGTAATCGTGCGTATATGTACTACACATGACACTGTAGGTACTCTAGGTATATTTCGTATATCAATTGAATGCTAGTATAAGGCTGGTTCACTGATAGCGACACGCGGAACGAAAATCCAAAAGGCCGCGACGACACGTAAACCGTAGAATCACGAAAGCGGCCGAAGCTATCACGCACTCAGGATCGGAAAGAGCAAAAGCAAGTTTGTTGGCGAGAGGAAAGCTCATGCCCTGTAAAATTCTCTGTCGTACGCAACAGGTTAATGGAGAACTGTCTCGGTATTGACGGAAGGTTCAGTTGACCGCTCTGTCTGAGATAAAGCAGTTGTGAGAAATAAAAAGATTATCCAGCTGTACTCGCGAATGGATCCGCAACAGACGCCAAGAGCAATGGCCGATCCGGTAGCCATGAAAGGGGAAGCTATGGTAAGCAGTCAGTCGCTGGACGGATTTTCATCTTTCTTATGAATTTTTTTGTTGTCATTTTGAACAACCATTGGTAAGGTAGATTCTTGGCTCGATCGGATCAGTTCGGAGAAAGTTACTACGAACAGATTATGGATTCGATGTGCGTTTATAAAATAGAAAATCGACGAGTGTATTAAGGCAGCATTAAGCGGATCGGAATGTCGATAGTTCACGTAGGTATTCCCGATCGATCACAGTAATAAAAGTCTAGGGCCGAATGGAAACGGTGGCAGGCACGAAGAGAGCTCGGTCGAGGTATCAGGAAGCTCCGTGCATTACGAGGAGAGATCGATGGGCCCGCAGCCAATCTTCTCTCACTCCCTTTTATCTCTATTTCTTGGACTGCCTCTGCGTAACGTCGTTTTAACACGATTTACAACGTTTTGTCTCGTTTTGAGTCGAAATCGTGTGAGTGGAGGCCCCTGCGAGGAGTCGAGGGTTTGATGAGGGATGGGTGGGACCAGGGGAAGGGGGCGACAGTGCTTGACGAGGGGTCATGCTTCGAAATTCGATTACGCTAATCGAATTAAAAAGCACGTATCCAAGCCTGGCAGGTATACCAACACTTGAAAGCTAGCTTTACTTTTTCAAACGTCAACTTTTCCGGTCAGTCTCTCTTTAAGCCACGGCAAATTTTTTTTTGAAGAAACGTCAAAAATACCGGTTTACATTGTGCGATCGAGCAGCGTGCAGCAACGATCACTTTTGAAAGGAGGTGTAGAAAAATGTGATTTGAAAAATAAATATAGATACGGATCTGGCCGTTTTGAGATATTATCGTTCGATTGGTGGATCAAGGGATCTACGGGTTGGAAGCCGTCTTGATCATTAAGGATGGGTTGGGTAGAGTTTTAGCCTGCAGTTGGAAATAAATGTTTTGACGCAGGTAAAACAGAGCCCGTCGCTTCCGCCAGCGTTTCAAGCCAGACCTCAGGGTCCGCCATCGCCCAGATATCCTCCAAATAATGGACCTACCGGTGGACCTCGTCCTCTAGCAGGACAACCGCCGCCTCTGCGTCGACTGGACAGTCGATCCTCCATCGGCTCGGTAGGACCTCAACAATTCCAGACAAGGCCAAATTTCGGTCCTCCTCGTTCTCCGTCACCGGGAAACTTCACTCCGAGGCCGACGCAGCAGAACGCACCAGGTCCTCGCTTTCCCCAAAATCCTACGAGCGGTATCCGACCTGGTCCGCAGAGCCAACAGCATCCGAGGCCTCCTTTCGGACCTACCGGTACTTCTCTTCAACGACCACAAAGAATTTCATCGTTGGAGTCTCAACCTCAGAATCCGAACTTCTCCTCGAGTTTCGAGGGAATCGCTTCTCCGCGTCCTGGGGCGGAATCAAGGAATGCCCCTAACCTGAACGACGATCGACGGAACATCTCCGAGCGTTACGCTCTTAACGATAGAAAGTTCATTGGCTCGTCTTCCGTCCTTGAGAAAATGACTGACCTATCCCAGAAGATCGATCAGCAGGAGATCAAAGCTGAGAGGGAGGCAGATGATGGCACCATTAAAAGAAAGCCGGCAATACGTGGCAAGGATCAGGACAATGAAGATGACGATGACGACGTTGTCTTTGATTCGGATAAGAACCAGAGTAAGGAGTGGATTGTAAAAAAGTCCCAAGATGAAATTGTGCGACCTGGGACAACCGTGATACAGGATCGTAAGGACAGCACCGAGACCAATGGGAAGCCACAGACTCCTCGTCCAACGGAAGTAATAGAAAAGGAAGTGGAGCGACCGGCTACAACGGAAGTGCAGAATGAAAACTTGACAAAGGAAACTGTCGAAATGGATCAATCGAAGAGTCCTTCCCGGAATTCTTTGGACAAACAGGAAACTTCTCGAGCGCAATCGAGACTTTCGACTGCTGATGATATAAATGGCAGTTTAAATTCCTTCAGCCAGAAAACTACTCCTTCGTCTACCTCACCTGCAAAATCTGAAAAAATTTCTGCTGAAGACGAGACTGTGACTGGTGGTGCTAGCGAGGAAAAAAATTCTGAAAAATCTGAAACGCCAGTGTCCGAGGAAAAGAAGCGTAGCAATGCGTCCACCCCGGCTCCGGAAGTAAACCAATCCAAATCCCCAACCCCGGCATCACCAAAGTCACCGAGTATCATTTCGAATCGACCAGAAGAATCCATAAAACCACCAAGTTCACCAAATTTAATATCCAGTGTAACCGATGAGTCACCGAAATCACCAGAACCCGTAGTGGCGCCATCCAATCCGCCAACTGAACTACCAAGCTCACCAAAATCACCAATGCCCTCATCCAATTCTACACCTGAGCCACCAAAATCAGCTGTCGCAACGTCCAATTTCCCAAGTCAACGTCCACCATCAGGCAAGTCCGTTGCATCTCCGAGTACTCCTGGGACCCCAATTCCATCAACCCCAGAACACAGAGAGAGTTTATCTGTTCCTGGACCCGCGTCGCCTTCAAAATCATCCCAAGGTAGCATTAAGGGCTTTGATAATGGTCAACGAAAATCACTTTCACCAAACGCGACTCCGCCGAGCAGTCCACTTTCTCCACCCAAGTCACCAAAGACACCAAAATCACCAGGAAGCGCAAGACTTTCGGATGGTGAAAAGAAAAGAGCGACCTTCTCCGAGGAATCCATAACACGAAAAGAAAAACAGGAGAAAACTCCTGCGAGTGGATCTGTCACTCCGGATGAATCCTCCGGAGGAAAGTCCTCGACAACTCCTATAGGGATCGTTCGCCGTCCGCAAACTCCTCTGAGGGTTGACAAAGAAAAATCACCAGAAAAGAAAACGACGTCAGCCCGAGCAAAGAAACCAGGTTCATTAATCATCCATATTGAAAATCTACTTAATCAAAAATTCAAATCATTCCCTTATACAGTCAATTATTCAATAGGGACTATGCTTCGGTTCCTCAACAAAATGTTACATCAGAATATTTTTTAGAGCAACTTAATACTATATAAATAAAGTTCATTCCTTCTTCAATGCTTTAAGGATATTTCGTTTCTTTCCCCAGAACCCGAGCACCACAGCAGGGCAGAGGAAAACACAGCGAGAACCAACGTAAGTATTTCAGCCTTCAAATATTACCTTTAAAATATATAAGGATAATTGATCAATTGTATAATTCAATTATATAGGGAACAAGCACAAATGGCATAGCAGGATCCCCCACGAAGAAATCGCCCTCAAAATCCAAGGATACCGGAAAAAGATCAACAGCAGCATCCCCGACCAAGTCACCGAGTAAGTCAGCAAAGTCATTGCCTAAAACGCCAGACACTGCGGCATCAGCTGTGCCTACAGAAAAGAAGAGTGAGTACAGAGTCTATTAAAAAAATTATAAACAAAAGAGAACGGGTCCTTCCACGAATGATTTGTCCCCAGAAGTTCCCATGAATAAAGTTCAGGTTGGCGCCGCACCCTCGCCCAACTTGAAGACAGTGCGATCGAAGATTGGATCCCTGGACAATGCCAGCTACAAACCTGGTGGCGGAAAAGTAAAGATCGAGAATCGAAAATTGGATTTCAGTAAGGCGCAACCAAAGATCGCAGCGAAAAATGAGAAATATACTCCCAGCGGTGGTGATAAAAAGGTTCAGCATCTCTTTTTTTTCTATACAAATCAACAATAAATTCCTCATAATCCACGACCATTCCCACTCTATCTCTGGTACAGATAACGCAAGTGAAGCTTCAGTGGAACGCAAAGCCTAAGGTGGGTTCGCTGGACAACGCGACGTACAAACCAGGCGGTGGCGACAAGAAGATAGAAACTGTGAAGTTGGATTTCAAGGACAAAGCAAAACCAAAAGTTGGTTCAAAGGATAACGCCAAGCACGTACCAGGAGGTGGAAGCGTAAAGGTAATTCAAAACCGAAAAAAAAACCTCAATTTAGAAGAGAAGAAAGATTTCATGGTTGACTGTTGAAAATTCGCGAGATTCCAGAATCTTCTGTTACTTCAGGTTTTTGATTGCTATATTTTTCTACTCTTAACGTCAGCATGCTATCGTTTTCTCTATATGCATCCCTCGATCCTAGTTCGCTAACAATAGATCCAGTTAAGTCGAATATTTGTCTTCTATTAACAAAAAATGAGTACGGAAAGCAATGATGTCTCCTGCCAGGAAGCAGAAAACCACATGTGGATTTCTCAAGGAGTCTGTACGATGCATCCACGACGTTATCTTATCTCAGCATCTGCAAGTTAACTAGGGCAGGTCTAGTCTTAAGCAATAGACATAATGCCGCAATCTCAAAATTCCAACAGCTCAATGAGCAGTAAACGCTTGCCATGTTTTGTGACTAAATAGCTCGCTCTATAGCCCAAACGCTCAAACACTAAATATCACATGGCCGATATGTATACTCAACGATGATCTCGCTTCGTTCATCGTCTCTTTGCGACGTCATAATTGTCGTAGAAAGTGGACATGCTTAGAGAAAGAAAATGATTGCATGAGGAATGCCAGGTGTATACCTTATATGTATACAAATCTCATTTGTCTCGAATTTTATATTATAATAATCGATGTAATAATTCATAATCGGATCCACATTCAATGATCACAATAACGATCAAATCGATAGACGCATCAAGCGAAACGTGACATGTGGAAGATTCGAGCCGTCATTCTTAGTACGTATTTTAAAAAAACAGAAGAGAGACATCTGATGAAAACTGAACCCAATGCAGACCGGAAACACACACGAAACACGACATTTAAAATTAACCAGGATGTCACTTGTAACACCTGCTATTTATTCTTTTTGGGTGTTTAGTCAACGGCGACGCCGCCAAAGACGCCGCAGGATATCAACGAGGACGTAAGTAATCGGTATATCAAATCCTTACGATAGTCTTTCTCTATCCTACGGAAAAGTGTTTCCTGTCATTCGAGAGACTTCGTGGTTGACGTTCACTTCCGTTCACCAAATTCCCGATATTCGATCGCATCTCGATTGGCACGGACACTCGTTCCAAGGAAGAAGACATTCGTCGAAGGATCTGCACTTCCGCCTGCATTACTTGAAACTTTAATATTACGCTGAATTTCTGCACGTGCAATATGCTCAGTGATTTTCTAAGGTATTGATCGTAGTCAATATATGGATCGGGAAATGTTTTACAAAAAGATAGTAATGGACTTATTAAAAAAAATTCATATCGTATCTGGTAGGACCAATGCCTTTAGAAAAACAATCTGCATATCGATCAGCGTTACAGTAGAAAATAATTTATTACCTCCGGTACGGATTCCCGCACGCTTTACTATACGTATATCTATCACTATCTCTGGTAAGTATAAGCCATTGCACGTGAAGGGTAGTTACGAAGGAAGGGTAGAAGTCAGAAATAAGGAGGCTAGCCAAGCATGATTTCGCATGTCGAGGGCGAGCAGATCGCTTGGTAACAATTGGTCGATCTCAACTATTAGTTCGTTCCGATCATAATAATATAGGGGCTCTATAGTTGACTGTACTGTAATATCTATATAGTTCACTCCCCTCTAACTTCCGTCATACTTCGAAACTGTGTGTCGGCCGATTGCCGTGCATGCTTTCGAGTATGTATAGGAAAAACAACAAGCTCTGACACAAAACACAGATAATTCTCAAAGAATATGTCAGCTGTTACATGATGCGCGCGCAGCTTTGAACGTCATTGCTTAAGCTCAGCTTCCGCTTTACTAACAATACAAATTCACTTTTCGTATCGCTATGTATATGATTGCGTATTTATGCACTCGAGAAAATACGATTGAATTAATCCATATGGGTGATGCTAGATCGAGACGCAGAAGATCGAGATCAAGGCGGAGAGCAAGGTGGGATCCTTGGACAATGTGAAACACAAGCCTGGCGGTGGCGACAAGAAGATCTTCAGCGACAAAGACTATTTGCGACAGACTGGATCTAACGTCGAGAGTCTGAGCAGTAGCGGTTCTCAGGTACAAAGTTAAAGTTAATTTTAAAAAAGAAATTTTAAAAATTTCACCAAAGAAGACCAAAAACAAAGTCGAAGCTGATCTTTGTGTTCCTTTTTATCGGTCTTTCGACGTTTCTTGCAGTCTTGGATCTTCTAATCAAACACTGCATTATCAAAGATGGCTTCTTATGATTATCTAGTCGACTTCACGTTTTGCATGTGAACTCCACCGTAGTTGATAATCAAAAATGGAGGGCACTACTATTTTTCTATGAATAATTTAATCCAGGCTCCATTCTTGATTCAGGCTTCCGGTATCTTTGGTAGCACGATGCACGTCAGGTGTCTTGTAACTGATAGTTATAATATCCTTCAAGCTCCGTCTCCATGTCCAATTTGTTCTCTTGTCCGGACATTCTCACGATGAGTTTCCTTTCAGACAATAATTTATCAAGTCAGTTAATTATTCAGGATCTAAGCGTATATATTTGTGCTGCTTACATTAGTTTCCTTGTTTCTTCATGGCGCTGAACTTCGTGACATAGTTCTAGATTGATCTCGGTCGCTGTTCGCCTTTATTCACGGTCTCGTCAAAGATACATCTTGATGGAAAAGTATATCGGAAGTGACGTCAGACAACAATACATTTCGTTGACACGAGTCACGTATGGCCAAAGCTTTAGGTGGACAAATCAAAGACGTGTATGAATACAAGTGCGTGGTGTGTCTGTAGCTTGTGAAACCTGCCGCACGATAACCTTCTGATAACGTCATAAGCAAATTAATTGAAAAAAATAATGAAGTCCCTATCAAGGACGAAGCTCAGGACTAACCCATTGAGAATGAGAGATCATGTATCCAGTTGCGTCCAGTTCTTGAAATTGGCTAAATGCTCGAACGTGTGTTGTGTGTCGCAGAGCCCCGTGCCACCAGGTGCGATCCAGGAAGCCAAGAACGGCCTGCCTACTTCGGACGAGAACCTCAACCAGGAATGCTAAGTCGCCATCTTAGCCCCTGCTTGCGTTTATATTCACGTTCACGTTTCCCACAAAGGTAGCTCCGTCGCTATTTCCCTTCGGAGCATCTTAACGTCGCAACGTAGATTCCGGCACTCCGCCAACGTCCTCGAGGATGAATACTTTCTGCAAGAAAATTTCACACCTGGATTTTGAGGTTAAACATGAGGATCTACCTTCGTGGTAGTACAATCTGTCAAATGGTATACGCTTACTGTTAAATTCACAAGTTGCTCCTCGAGGATCTTCGCGGATTGGCGAATCACAATCCTTGACGTTCGTACGACGTGGGATTTTAATAATACCAGTGTGAAAATATAATTAGTCTGACGAGCCGGGGATTCATCCAGATCGGTCGTCGTTTGACTAGAAGATCCATACACGTGCACCAGCAGCAGAGCAGAGGAAAACCAGGACCTAAGAGCGAGATTTATCTACAGACCAGGGATCTCGCGTTTTTAAAGTTCACGGAATTAACTCGCAGCATACTCACCAAGCCGCTTGTAAACGCTAGAGAGAAAGAGTGAGAGAGAGAATGGATTGAGATTAGAGATCAGCCGATGACGCGTAGCATTAAAAAATGGCCGTGAGAGTTTTTGAACGAGATGAAGACGAAAGTATGAGTATGATGAGAAAAACTCACGTTAATATATATATAGATAGCGCCACGCGGTCCATCGACTGGGAGAAATAAAAAATTGACATTGGGTTCCTCGCGCGTTTCCCTTTATCGTTTATTATGCCATCCAAAAAGTCCAAGTCGGATGGACCAGGGTTCACATCTCAAATTGGGACTAGCACTTCCTGTATAATGGAAAAGACCAGAAGGACAAACGGTTCACTTGAGAGAACGGTGTACTTGAAAGAAATTTAAAAAATGTACGCCGCTGGTGATAGCTAGTTGAGATTCGTAGCTGGTAGGGTTTAGAAGTAGCGCGCTTATGTCATTTTTTCGTCACAATACCTTTTGCAAATCACCCAGTCGTCTTTTCCTTTTTTTAATTATTTGTACAATACGGGAAAGAGATCAGACTTTCGATAAATCGACAGCGAATACGAGATCAGAGATTGGGATTGAGAAATGCGAAAGAAAAAGCATCGCAGTCGCGCTGATTTTTTATATTAAAGTCAACTCGTGCCCGGAGGAGAACCTATTGGCGGTAATGGCGAAATCGATAATGCATTTATCAGTAATGCCAATCCAAATGCGATCACCCTGACCTTATCTTTAAGGATCTTTAACCGTAGGGCCGCCGCCATGTTTACACGTAACCCAAGAGAGAGAGAGAGAGAGAGAGAGATAAAGTAATGAAAATTTTTAAGCATGTATGTAAATAGGTAAGGTGGAACGAGGAGGTCACGTTACGGAATGTACCTACTGTGTTACGTAATGTAGGAAAATTCGATACGTGATATTCGTATTTTCAGAGATACGTCATTTTGGTATCTTTACGTAATACTGAGGCAAGACTTGGATTTAGAGAGTTAATATATTGGAGATATTTGAAGAAGAGCGAGGGTCGGGTCGAAGAAGGTTAACTATGCGGAAGAAATTAATTTCGAATTGGGGGAGAGTGATGAGGATGAATTATCGTTGGAAAGTACACTCGTGCAATCACGTCACAAAATGTCTTACCTACGTCACTTGTTAGAGACTTTTTCCGCCATTATAATTCGCTAGGAATAATAACGCTGTACTCGCTTCTACGTTGATTATGTATTTCGTTCGAACGATTATGCGATATTAAAGGTGAAAACACTAATTAATACCGATTCGTATAATTGTCTCAAGTTACCACTTGGTGCGAATGCTATTTGTTTGTCGACCATCCAATATATCTCTTACGATTTATTAGATATACTAATTACAATAATACTTTTGTTTTTCAATTTAATTTCTGGCACTTTTCATTGCACCCAACCAATAGACTATCATGAATATTGATAGTGCGTATCAGTAACTCATTGTTAATAAGGTCTTTGATATTGCGCGAGTAACCGAATCGTATTCTTGAGCTTGTTTCACCTTATTTTTAATTTTGATAGTGGAAAATAATTAGCACCACGTTGTTCACGAGCAGCTTGCACCGTTTTGGTGCATTTGCAGCATCGCAATGACTACCGTTCACTGTCACGGTGAATCGAACAATCAAGGTCAGTCTGCACACACCTGATTCATCCACGACATTAAATCTTAGAAATTAGACGATCCAATTATATTGATCGTATCGTATCTAACACCACTAGTACCACTGGTATAATGCACTATAAATTATTCGATGAGCACTCTGGGCAATCCCAGACGTACGAGGTATCACGTGCAAAGGATGAAATTGCAGTAACGTCCTGAAGGTAAAAACCTACGTTCTCAGGTGGAGAATTCCATAAGCGCGACAACCGGGAAAGACAATCGTACTGGGCCCGTTAAGGAAGCAAAGAAGAATTCCCATCATGAGCCTCATCCTCCTCCACCCACACGGAGTCCCAGTCCTACGTCAACTCCTAGACCCCAGAAATCGAATCTAGCCAAGACACTGGAGTCCAGCACACCCAAGAAGGTGACCATTGCCAAGGAAGAGGATGTCGTAGAGGAGCCAAAGAAAACTAAATCCAGAAATGTCCTCGAGAAAAGATCCCCCAGGTCGCCAACTTCTCCACGGCCACCAAACAGTCTCCCCATTAAGTCCTCGGAGAAGACGTCTACGGATAATACAAAGAAATCGTCATCCCCAAGAGACTTTCGTCTACCTAAACTAACAGCTTCACTACTGCCCGAGTCTAATATTCAGGATCCAGTGATTCCCGTACCCGGACCCGAGTCGAAAATAGCTCTGCCGAAGCTAGTGGAGACCCCTCCACCTCCGACCAGAACCGGCGGAATGGCACAATAATAAATTTACGTCAAATACTCGAAGATGAGATACGGGTATCAATTAAATTGGTCTGATCTGATCTTGCATCAGATTGGCTGCCTTCTGCATGTGTCTTCTCGGAGGAGAATCTTATGTTCCATTCGTAGCCATAAGCATATAAGGAACGGATCGTGACGATCCTAAACAGGATGAACGGGTCACCTAGTGTCAGAGCCATAATACTATGTAGAATATTGAGTCACTGACATTTGGTTAACGTTCAATACTACACTAGCTGTATCTGCACTATCGTAATAGGTATGCTATACTCAGGACGTGGATTTCTGATTGCTCAAGCAGTAGTCGTTGCTTGATGAACCAGTTAAGGGACGATCTTCCAGGCAGCAATCTGTCCCCCAGCACCTGGGGAACTCAGGAATATCCCGACCCCCATCTTCTACTCTGTAGAAGATTAAAATATGTTATGGAGTCGTGGATTATGTTAATTGGTGTCCTTGAGTTTTACTAACCAAGTACAGCCGTATTTGGTTCCTATGACTTCATCCTGCACCCTTGATAATTCTATACGAATCCTTAGGTGGTGTCGCATTTGTACTACAAGCTTCTTACACGATTAATTCTTACAAATAATAAAACAGAACAGAACCTCAATATTCAGCAACGGCGTTTATTATTATCTCGAACAAAGTTTGTTAAATTACAATTTAGTTAAAGTCATATTAGTTTTTATGATAATCGCACGGTACCTGTTGCACAATGGAAGTTATATAAAAATAAATGGGATCGCTAGAGGAACACGTCTTGGCAGTCGGCTTAGAGACTTTGTCCCTGCTCAGCTATACAATTAGCTCTCTTTTCTTTATGAGCTTTGAACACTACTGACATTGGCCAGAGCAAATATAAATGCATCAAAAATAGTTATTATTATTTCTTAATAATTAGAGTCATGCCAACTGAGATATTTTTCAGTAGACTTTCTAAACTCGAGAGATACTGCTCTTAGCAGATGCAAAGTACTATGAAATATAATGAATAAACGGACTCTATCAGAGTACTAAGGTCAGTCTTTCTTTGGTAATGGTGGTGGTACTAACTTCACACCATTGAAGTAAGGATGGTTCAGAGCCATCAAAGCTGTTATCCTTTTATTCGGATCATAGGTCAACAATCTCTGTAAGCAATCAGAATGTATCTGTGTAAGTATATTTCCATATAAATAGTATTATACCATTTTTATCTTAGCATACCGTAAGTAAATCTTTGGCTTTAGAGTCAAAGGATGGAACAACTTCGTCGAGACTTCGTGCATCCCATCTGGGAAACATGGACTTATAATCAGGAAGTTGCGATACACCAGGCCAAACAGTCTCATCTGGAGTTCCCAAAGTTCGAAATATCCTGAAGAGTTGATCTATTTCTGCATCTCCAGGGAAAAGGGCTCTCCTTGTTGCCTATTGAAATAATTGTTTGTTTGCAATCATTGGTTCTTAACATCTGTGTTATTACCTTTCAATGGCACACCTACCATTTCCACAAAGATACAACCAAGACTCCACACATCCACTGATGAGGAATATAATTTGGTTCCTAAGAGTATCTCTGGAGCTCTATACCACAATGTCACAACCTCATGTGTGTATGTACGTACAGGAATTCCAAATGAACGAGCCAAGCCAAAGTCTGCTAATTTTATATAGCCCTCATGGTCAATTAATAAATTCTGTGGCTTTAGGTCTCTGTGAAAGACTCTATGAAGATGACAGAATGCAATTCCTCTCAACAATTGCCACAGATAACTCTGCAATGACAAATGACTCTAGCTTCCTAACAAAATAGACAAAACTTTCGCAGCAAACATTCAATTACAGTAACTACCTTAATAAGGGCAGAATCTAGACCAGTTTTACAAGAGTCTAAAAACTTTTTGAGATCTTGTTGCAAGAATTCAAAAACGAGGTAGAGATGCTTATCACATTGTGCTACATCAAATAATTGTATGATGTTTGGATGTGCAAGCTCCTTCAACAGGGATATTTCTCGGATTGCAGTGGATGGTACACCTTCGCTCTCCCTAATCAAAACCAAACATTATTACATTCAACAAAAAATATTCCTTAACGTTGCAATGTTATTCTGTATGTTATAATAAATTAGATAACAAACTGTAATACATCCTTCTTCTTTATGTCTTCCACGCTATTAATTAATACATCCAAAGCATACAGAATAAGTTAGCAACTACAAACGGCAATGCGAAACGCTTATTCCCTGTGATATACAACTATAAGAAACATTATCGCGAACAGGTAAACGAAACATTGCCGCATTTAAAATAAAGATTCTTTGATCAACTCACAAAACTTAAATACCAGGCGAGCATTGCGCGATGGGACAAGCTGAATAATGTGGTGCTACGAGGATATAGTGTAACGTGGCCCCTGCAGATTCAGCTGAGCCCAAAGTGCGGGTTAGCGGATGTGTTAGCGATGCATGAAAGCGAAAAGCCCACTCGTAAAGGAAAGAAAAAAAAGGGAATATCCTGCCACTCAAAGGATCAGATGAAAACAAGAAAAGGATAATAAGTTGGTAACGCGTGATTAATGACAAAGTGCAAGAGAAATAAAGAAAATGAGAATATTAGGATTTCGAATGCATACTTGACCATTCCGAAAACTTAAGGTTAACTTTATTTCCACATTATTACCGTTCACCCACTCATGAAATCCCTGAAACGCATTAATTAGCCTCATCTTTAATTTATGTTAACTGCATCTTAAAACGACCTGCCAGTGAAACGACGCACCGGCGACATCGAGACGCTTAGCGTCGCGGACTCAGTCACAAAATAACAATGTATAAGCCGGTCTCGATGTATGTACACTTAGCGTCATTAATGTCTGGACTTACCCATTGAATTTGTCCATTTAAATTACATGAGTAGGACAGAGACAAAAATAGGTTTATGGGGGCCAGGACGCTGAGTGTACATCCAAAAAAACCATAAAAGTTAGACGCTCTAAGAAGAAAAGAGACTCATGATGTAATATTAACACATACGTTTCCAGTCGTATTTTCTTAAGCGCCACCATTTTTCCAGTGAGCTTGTCCTTCGCCTTGTACACAACGCCATAAGTCCCTTCGCCGATTTTTTCAATTTTAACGAAGTTATCCATAACCTCTATGACTCGGCGGCACCCAGCAATCAACTGTTTCCCGCCTCGTCCTACGTTTCACAAATCACTTGGCTTCACGTAATTCACTTCCTCACTCCCAATCCAAAAATGGCCTGCAACGTGTTACACGCTCTACTCACGCTCTTTTTGTACGAGATTGCTGCCCTTGACGATTGCAGCCGATTTTTCCCGTTTAGAGGATAATAACGCTGGATATTGCTATCACTTTTAACAGGGACCCATGTCAATCACCTCCACATAACATAATACAAATTCATACGTAATACATGACCTGCGTTGCGGTCATTGCCTCACTCGACTGGTTTATTCCACTATGTTCCACTACCTTGGCTGCCACCCCATTTTTAATTTCATCAAGTACACAGTGGCCATCTTTCTTTCCTTTTTCTACCGCGTGAAAGATCTTTGCTTTCTGAATAGGAAGACGTGAAAAAAATTGGTACTTTTCAGTGGATCATTGGATATAGTACCTTGTTTATGGATGCGAATAAATATTAAGATTTATTACAATAGACTGAATGGAATCCACTCTGATGGGGTTTCATATCAAAGTAACACGGGTTGTGATTTATGGAAATTAAATCCCTTCTGTTTTCCCTCTTACCATCGATTTTATTTTGCGACAGGATGATAAACGCACAATTCATTGTTTCGAGTTCAATAATGGTATCCTTAATCCTAGAATGCATACACCTTTTTTTTCTTTAAATACACTGAGAAACATTTTGCATCGAGACGAAGCGTCGCTCCGATATGCATTCCAGGGTTAATAGCAATATTTGTTACGTTATGTTACGATCTCAAAGCATTACATTATGATACACGAAGTTGGATCTGTTTACATGCATTCGTCTTTTTTTTCTTGCGAACTCGAAAAATGTCTTGAATTAAAATTCATGACACCAATGGACGACGTCTTATATATGTATATTTGTTTTTTAATCGTTTTTGCCTTTGCGCAAGTATTTTAAAGGTTTTAATTTAAAACTGAGACGTTTGATACAGATGTAAGAAGGAATGCTTACGCTGAGGACCTCACGTAAAAGAGAAGATACGGGGTCGCTGAATTTCGAGGATTTGGTGCAAGCTTCTCCTCGAGCTCTCGAATGTGTATTGCCCTGACAGCCTCGTCGTCACATTCCAACCACGTGCCGGAATGTTTACCCCTACGGATGCCGCAGCATTCCATACTGCGACAGCCGTTTCTCACTAGCGGCTCCTTGTTCTCAGTAACGTTGGGCTTTGGTCGGAAGTACTTGAGTATCCCAGGTGTTCGGTCTGAGACAGGTGCGCTTGACGTGGAATTACTTTGTCCAGAATTCTGTCGCTTTCCGTCCCGATCACATCGAAGATACTCGGACGAAGCGGATTCGTCCGGGATTCTCGTGTAGGCAACGTAGTGCCCAGCTGTCATAGTGGCCCCCTGATGCATGATCACGGAGTACAGCTTGTAAATGTGTCGAGAGTCCTTTTCTCGTGCTGATGCAACACGTTGTGATTGATCGGAGCTGCACTCTTCACAGAAGCATTGAAGGGTCAAGGGTGTCGGCATGTGGTTGTTGATCTTCTCCATAGAGCTAAAACCGAGTAAATTTCTTCGTGTGGTTCTTGTACGAATTTACACGAATATTTGAATCTTAAGGTAGAGGAATATCCTGGATCTTACCCAGCTGCTGTGGAAAATCTTTTGAGCTGTAGAACGAGCAATCTAGGTAGCGATGGGAAGCAAACGGCGCGACGAGCTTCATTGTAGCGTAGACAGCGTGCGCACCAATACTTGTCTCTTCCCCACAGCAGCTCACTAGTCACCACAGCACGTTTGTATACCTCACTGCTATCTATTGGAGATCCTGACTCATCTAAAGCAACCAATATTGCTCGGAAACATTCGTTAGGTAACGCCTTGATTTAACTCATC
This sequence comes from Trachelus stipa, assembly GCA_036026315.1. Lineage (NCBI taxonomy): Eukaryota > Metazoa > Arthropoda > Insecta > Hymenoptera > Cephidae > Trachelus > Trachelus stipa. The sequence goes on along the minus strand of JAYRCB010000549.1, from coordinate 192,538 downwards.
GACTTACCCTTTTCGCTGGATCGATCTGTATCGATCGGAACGCAAATATCGCAGAAAGTCTCCTTCCTCTCAGTGACGTGTTCGCACTCGAGACACGTTGTGCGAAGGAGACTGACTCCTTCGAAATCTTCTGATATAAAACACTTCTTGCTTTCTGGTCGTTGAGCGACTACGTCACCGTTACTCTCAGGAAATTCCGAGTACCCATTCTCGATCGGTCTGGAAGGTACCGCGACGCCGTTTATGTTTGCTTGGATGATGGATATCGAACTTCCTTTGGTTGATACTTTTTTCTTCTTCCAAGACTTGCGAACGCCTCGCTTACCGGAACTACCTTCAGATTGTACGTCGTTCACACGTTCCGAAGAAAAGTCCAAAGCGCCTCCATTACTCGTCTGACCGAACTGACTCTCTCTATGCCTAACCAGTAATTGAAACGTTTCTCTGATGTTGTCTAAGAGGCAAACTAATAACTCGTGTGCGTCTTGCTGCTGATTACCCTCAAATATAGGATTCACTTCTCTAAAACAAGAGGAAGCTACTGTAACTCCGAATACAATGTACAAGATTAAAGGGTGCATACCTGAGGGCCTGGAGAAAAGCGTCTGGTTGAAAAGGTTCACTGCTATCTCTTGCTTCTAGGACTCTTAGAGCCATAAACAATTCGTGAAGCTTCTCCGTCGCTACCTGTATTCGAGGCTTACTAAGTTCTCCAGTGGGACCGGCTAATGCTAAAAGATCCTTACTGCTCCAACTTCGACTACCGCTTGAGGTTAAGGATACTCCGGTTCTACCTAATGAGGAGGATTTAATCTGTCGAAAGAAACATTAGGATAAATTATGTTGTCACTGGATCGTTGTACGAATCGTACCTTGGTTTGCATTTGCTTGTCAGTCAAGTTGGACAGATCCGTGGCGAGATGGTGTAAATTGTGCAGAAAGGATGGTGCAAAACGCAAAGTGTAAATCACACTATTTAAGAAGCAGGTGTTACCAAGATTGCACAATGTCGCTATTCTCAATCCTTCAGAACCGCCGCCCATGACGTCGCAACCGGGATCTTGATGATTGCTCAGATGATTTCGATAGCCGTTTAACATTTTTCCTTCACCTTTGCAACATTTACCACTGTATTAAGGTAAACCATCATCCATGGAGTAGGAAGCAGGCTTACCACGATAGGCCGACCGCTTGATGGTATACGCCGATGTGTGCATAACGCGATCCCGTTATGCATAAGTGCACTGGATTCGCTGCCAGTACCGAAATATATATATGATAAGTAATCATGGCAGTACGCGTCGGTGATAACGCATATGGCGAACGGCATATCGTCGGTGAACCTTAACGCTCTCCATAGCAGTGCTGAAAATAATGTGGTAACACTGTCCTTACCGTAAGAGAGGGTTTGTTTTTCAAAAAGGCCCCCTCTGCTAGTAGTACGAGGGGGCTGAGAGATAATCTTAGGGGTGGTACTCCGATGTCCTGACAGAGACAGGCAAAACTTTTTTCTTGGAGGGATCGACCGTTCATCTGTCTCTTCTTCTGCTTCTAATACGGTCATTTTCCAATAACCTGAAAACAAAAGGAAAGTATTGAGAATTATGGAGTCTAAACATGCCATGGGGTATCTAGAAAATCCTACATGTAGCATTTGATTTTTTGGAAGTTCCAAGAAAAGAAGCATATGTGTTAGAAATTTTGGCACACATTGCATAATAATTGCATATTGCGTGACGACAGCTGATGGAGTTACTACATGTAAATATCAGGGCAGAGTGTGAAATTCTCGTTACTCACGTATTACCAGGTTGAGGAGTCATGGAATAAATAAAATCTCAATCACCGTTACTTGTCTGAAACACACCGCACGACGATATTTTATAGAGAAACAACAAGATATACGTGGGCTACATTTCTATCTAAGAAACTTGACAGCTTTCAACAATTTTCCAATTGCCATATCCCGTTTCACCCAATATTGTGTCTTCTTAAATAATACGCGTTTGCAATTTTCACCACGACTCGGATCACGGTAATCGCTTCGATGCAATCCGCCACTTTCATACTTCACATAGATTGTATTCAACATCCACAAAATCAGAGATGAGTAGGGAAATGCACAACGCTACGGTTTTAGGCAATACCAAAATCATAGCGCTGAATTGTAGCAGCGCGTCTGGAAGTAGGTTTTTGTGATCATCGCCTCCGTCGTCAATGCGAATCCCGACATAGCCGAGCTAAACTTGAACACGAAAGTGTAGTTTGGCGGGCAGAGGTTCTCCGCTACTCGCCGCTGGTTCCCAAGGCAACCTTTAGAAGAGACCGGGAACTATAGAATTTCTCAAGAACTTTTTTTAAAGACAGTGCGGTGCCAACTTGACAAACGCGTAGCACCTCAATTTTTGCAAAATGTTTCATTAGTACTAACTTCACCTAGGTAAGATAAAAGCATTCCTACAGAAGGCCGGTAGTGACAATAGATTTTCTGGCGCTTGGCCCTCTATGAGGGCATAAAGCCAAAAGGGAATAAGAAGAAGGAAGAGAGAAGAGGAAAAAAATTAGTTGCACAGAAATATTGAAAATTCGAGAAATTGAATAAAGCTTTCCAAACACTACTAAATATTATTGGATCTTGATTTACTTTCAAAATTTATTATAAATATAAAGTTGAGCCTAAATGAAAATCTCGGATCATATACGGAGTAGATAAAAATTGTATTGAAACTGTATAATATCCGAAATAAATTAAGTTCAACTTGAAATATTAATAAATTAGGTGTTTGGAACATTAAAATAATTAATTAAATCAAGAAAGTAAAATATTAACACTTAGAAACCGGAAATTCTGGCCAAGCATATTTATAAGCACTAGAAGTTGCCAAAAATTGTGTGCGCGCAAATTCGTCGCGTAGGGCTCGGCGAGTGGGAGTAGGCAGATGGTGGGGGGAGCGCCCGGACTCGGAGCGCTCGAGCGCTCATTCTTCCTCGAGCCGGTCTCCTATACTGGTCTCTTGGAAACGCACGTCCCCCATATCCATTTCCAACCTTCTTCTGCTTCTGTATTTACTTTTTCTTTAATTCCTTATTTCTTTATCTTTCATTCTTTACTTTCTTATTTATCTCTTTCCTCATTTCTTCTCTACTTTCTAACTTCTTTATTTCTATCTTCCTTTCTGCCTTCTCGGTTCACTCTCTTCTCTCTAATTTTCTATTGTGCTTTTCTTACTTTTCCTATTTCCTTGGTCGGGTCGAGCATATTTATTCGAGTAGTTATATAAGAGTAGTCACCCTGTTAGTGA
>JAYRCB010000549.1:0-188816 GCA_036026315.1 Trachelus stipa | reverse complement strand
TCACGTACCCTAGCCTTACAAAACTTTTTTTGACTCACTTTTAGACCAATATGAATAGATATATTCAATTTCATCAATATCTCAACGGAATTTAATTAACGACGGTACTACCTTAACGCAGGCAGGCACGAGGTGCTGGCTTTTCTCTTAGTAAATCTTATCGAGTTTACACTGTGCACTCGAATTGAAGATTGCAAAAAAAATATTTAGTCAATATCTAATGAGCGGACCCGTTCTAAGGGTTGCTCTGGTAATCAGCAGTAAGTTGCGGAGAACCTCTGCCGGGCAGGCCGTTTGTGAATTATCGACGCAGGCGATGATCACAAAATCCTACTGCCGCACTCGCCGCTCCGATTTAGCGCCATGTTTTTGGTATCGCCTAAAACCGTATCGTTAGGCATGTTCAGCAGAAACACCACTCATCTCTTGGCTAACATATGAACTTTCGTCTCTTCTTTAAGTTTACTCTCTGCGTGTCGCTTCATTACGCCATCTATATAAAATGGCAGCCAGTTACTGGCACATATCCCCCATTGGAGATGCAGCCATAAGGAAAGGAAGGAAGGATATAAAGTGGCAGCGCGTCAACAATGCCGAATAACTTCTTGACGGAAATTAAATATATATTTAATAATTAATTCTACACTGATTCTTCAAGAACACCATGTTTCCAGCGTTCGCACATCTGTCCGCCTACGACAGGCACAAGAAACTTGTAAATGATTATTTTGCGCTGAGACAAGGCTCAGCATTATCTTTAAAACGAGACACGTATGTACAAATAGCCAAACATGATATTACATTTTGTTATCAAAGCACGATTATTAGAAGAAATTTTTAGATTTTTAATTTTGAATTCTTATCTGTGATTTACACCGTTTATTCTTACGATATTTCGCGTAAAATAAAAATAGAAATATTGTTTGCTTGAACACAAGCAACTCTTGACGTTTCGGCGTGTTTCGAGGTCCCGAGACAAAACAGACTATGACGTGATTAAAGAGAATCACAGATTTCTCTGGGATGAAGAAAACGATGCACCGGATTCTTGGGAAGCTCGGCTCGCTAAAAAATATTATGACAAACTGTTCAAAGAATACAGCATATGCGATTTAACGTACTATAAACTTAATAAGGTAAGTAATCAAATGCAACAAGTGTCACGTGAAGTTTATACTTTATATTATTGATTATTGAATATTTGCATAGGTTGCTCTTAGATGGAGAACAGAAAAAGAAGTAGTAGTGGGCAAAGGCCAGTTTGAATGTGGAAATAAAAAATGCCAGGAGAAAGAGCACTTACGATCCTGGGAAGTAAATTTTGGATATGTGGAACATGGTGAAAAGAAGAATGCTCTAGTAAAATTACGTGTGTAAATCATAATATAAATTTAGCTATAATAATAACAATAAATACTTACTACAATACCTATTATTCTACAAGGACTCTGCCCTGAATGCTCACAAAAACTGAATTACAAGACCCAAAAAAGAGAAATCAAAAGAAGAAAGTCTTTGAAGCGCTTGGGAATATGCTCTCAACCTGAACAACAGACACCTGGTTCATCCAGTGAGCCACAGGTCACAATCAAAGTCGAGGAGGAAGATGAAGATGCAGATAAATCTAATGTTCCAGAACAGAGCACAGCTACTGAATCTGAAGTTTGGAAAGAAGGCACTACGAAGAATCAAGAGAAATCAAGAGAAGAAGAGTTTGAGGAATACCTTGCAGATTTGTTTCTGTGAATTATATGCAAGTTTGGAAGCTCTGAAGTGTAGTGGAACATTCCATCTTGTTATGAAATCTTATTGATACAGCATCGATTAACATTCACTGCTCCACAATACATTACAATATATTAATTTATTCAAAATAAAACCAATTTCTATACAATCTATATTTAAAATTTTATACAAATAAACTCAGAATGTCTTCCAATTTTATTCTGTTTTGCATGTTACTCGCGCTACGCATTCAATACAGTTAATTGATTTCAAATCGGTTCATTTATTCTTCTTTTTAACATTCTGTCAGGTAACAACAAAATGTAGAAACTACGTAAATTTAACTTTAATGTCTCATCGAAATCCTACGTTTCTAAGTTATTGTTTAGCTTGCATTATCTTTTGGCTCATGCTAACATTGCCTGTCAAAATTTATGACAACACGAATCTGGTATAAAAAGGACTAGCCTAGCGCGTAATCTCACTTCATGTATTGATCATTAGATTTGTCTATTTTCAAAATTCCAAAATTTAACTGAGCGCTAAGCAAAGTCTAGATAAATAGCGAACTAACAAATCAAGTATCCAGTAGTTCATTCATAATTGTGCGAAGAAAAACAATAAATTTCGAACATAATTATATATGTATATGTATTTATACCGATGAAATATTCAATAGCAAATAGCAAAGTCGTTGAGTGCGGCAATAGATTGTTAAACGAGCTGTCAGGTATGAGGTAAGTTTCATCAAGATTATTCTGAAAGAACAAATCCTCATTGTCAACAATATTACATTAAAACGTACTCCTTGCAGTAATATATTTCAGTAGACCGATCATTTCTAAATTTACGTCTATTAATTATAAGCTCATGAGAATTTAACGACCTTGTTTACGTGTACAGAGTACCTATTAATACCTTTTTCTTTAATATGTACATGAACAAACAATTTTTTAAGAATGATATATCTATTTATATATACATCTATCAGTAATATTTTTCGTATTGTCCGTTTGGACGCGACGCAGTGGACAAAATCTTATGGCATGGAAATGTAATATATGTATATTGCTGCTAGTTGTAATGTTCATTCTTTTACGAACAATATTCATATATTTGGGTTGGGGAATAAGTTCGTAGCGTTTTTATATTAAAATCTTTGAAAAAACGCTACGAACTTATTCCCCAACATAATAGATATCTATGTATCTCAAACCAGGTTTTTCTTTACCTGCGGAATATTTTCTTCGATAATATTATTATTATTATTATCGTCGTTATCGTCATCATCATCGTCGCTGCCATTGCTGCAGCAATCATAGCCGCATTTTCTTCTATTGAGAGGGGAGAAAAATCTTATCTATTCAATCCCCTGAAAAATCAAGGGGTCCACTGGACAACCGGAGTAGCAACACATAAATAATATAGGGGAATGGAGGCTTTCTAAATTACTCGCCGATCGCTCAAATAAGGAATAAATCAGCGATTAGATTTAAAAACATACAGCCGCACGCGAAACGCTCGAATATCTATTTCATACGGTGACGGGAAACTAGCGTTCAATTGCAATTATTTTTTCGCGTGCACGTTTTCAGGTGATTTCCATGTTTCTGGGAGTCACTATCCTCGTCGCTGCAGTCTTCGTCGTGCGTGTGTGTAACATTTCGAGGAGTTTCTGGTCTCGCGTGAGGAATTTGATTATTGGCGTGCTCCACCTCCAGAGCTCTCTGCTGGATATAAAAGTTCTTTGGGATAAATTACACTACGAGCAATTTTTCGAGATCTGAACAAACAATTTCTAGTGAAACTTACAGCCACTGGCCTGCTGTTCAGCTCTTCCTCGTCGTCGGCAAGCTTGAACGTCCTAGAGCGACTGATCATTGGAGTCTCCATGACAAACCTTTGCTCGTGAGCTACCGTACTCTCGTGTGGCATCTTTAAAAATAACATTTACAAGGAGTATAGACGTAGAAAAAGATTAAGTTAAATAAACCGCACTGGAGAATATATTTTCGAGATACTCCTGAGAGACTTACCAGCATGGCGGGTGCTCTGAACATGTACGAGAATGGGTAATAAATGAGGTTGAGAAAAGTCGCCGCATAGAGATCGGCGTACCTGACTACTTGGCTACTGAAGAAGGTTTGTCTACTTCCACTACGAAATAGAGAACCCATCATTCCGTATGCGAGGTCCATTTTGTGCGTTACGTCCCGTATGGACGCCCGGAGTTTAGAAATGTCAGGTTTCTCCTTGGTGCTACTGTCTAAATTTCTGCGATCAATAAATTCGTCAATAAGTATATTTATCCGGAAAGAATTTTAAGCGTCAAATATTTTTCCACGATCTGTACATACTTGTACATTTCTCCTAGCATGACGTCTAGACTTTGAAGCTCGGCAAACAGCTGACACTTGTCGGTCCAGACATGAAGCTCCTGGACCAATTCAGGAACAATGAGGAAAGTCCTCCAGCCTCTAATTTTCTTACTTTTCAATATATCACCAAATATGTGATCGCCAACGTACAATACGTCCTTTCCTTTGGCGCCAATCATCTCGGTAAAGACGTCACAGGAACCGCCCGAATAAACTTCACCTGTTTACAAGGACAAATCAGTCATGATTTCCCCCCCCCTGTTTATATGACACAAAGTCGTATAATTTAAAACTAATAACGCCCCACAAAAACCCCACGTTAACATAATCAAGTAGAGATATATAATTACCCGTGTGAAGTGGACCTTTGTGTGTTCCCAGTTTGAGAGCTCCCGTTCTGGTGTTTACCTGACGTAAAATGGTGCCTTCGCCAAAGAACAGTGGCTTCCTGGCGTCGACGACAATCGTATCGAAATACGTCTTCCAATTTCTGTGTGGTTCCTCGGGCTGTAATTAAACGAATATAATAAGCACACAGCGACAATCAATTGTCACTGTATCATTAGAAGCTTACCCTGGCGCCATGGGGAAAATCAAAGAGATACGTCATGATCTTGTCAGTGAACATGTAATCGCTGTTAGTCAAAAGAAAGACTTTCGCACCGCTTTCTCTTATCCTGGTGAGAAACATCGGTAGCCTTTCATCCTTCTTCACGTACTCATCTAAATTTTCAATAGTCTTGCTCTTTAGATCACCCTGCAGATGAATCCAGTCCACGGCGCTCCTAACGTCCTGGAATATACTCTTGAAGCTCATAGTCAGGTCGCCCTCCTTCACGCCAGTCTTTTCACGGGTAAATTGTGGCGAGTTCGTGAAGAAGTCGATTAGACACGCCAGCAAATAAGTCTCCGGTAGATTGAAGAGCGTGTTAAGTACGTAAACGCGAGATTCGTCCAATTGGAGAAATTTATTTGGGTAAAGCTCGTACACCTGGGAGCTGTAAGATATTTCAAGACAATTCAACTTTTTTTTCTGTCTTAACTAACCGACAATCTTCGGATAATGAAAAATGACACGAGAATGACTTACTGTTTGAGAAATTCAAATCCGTGTACGCAGACTAGAATATTTCCATACGCATCGACTTTCAGTAAATTTCCATAGAGAGTATCGAACCAGAGTCCTCTTACTGGGAAACTGGGATCATATTCGAATGCCTTGATTTCCTGAGGATAACCCAGAGAGACCAGTCTATCCTTCAGGAGATTAAACCCCAACTGTTCGTACTGCGGGGATTTATATTCTGAAAGAAACGTAAAAGCGTTCTTAATAAAATTTCTTCGCGATAGAAATTATTTCGAATAATATCGCGAAGAGAGAAAAAAAGAAAAATCTCACCCGCCAATGTGTAATCCATGTCGAATCCATAGAATTTGATATTTTCCAAATGAAGACTTCTATTCACGAATATTCTGCAATTAAAAGTACAGTTTGGTTAGTAAACCTTATTTTTTACTAAATTTTATCGATATCCCTCGATGACATCTTAAAGTTCGCCAAATATAGAAACTGCCGTGTGACGTTTACCAGGCTGACTCTTACACACCTGTTAATCGCATGACTTCGTGATAACGACGCTTGAGATTCCTGACGAGAACGGTCATGCAAAATGTCATTTTCAATATACATGGGAAATCTCATAAATCTAGTTAAGTCCGAATCGCTCATTTTCAAAAAAATTTCACGTGGCAGTTCGATATACAAAAAATGTTGCGAAACAAGAGAAGCCAAAGAGTTTCTCGAAACAAAAGCACTGAAAAATTCTCCAGACAAAAAAAAATACTTTTGACAATCTCAAAAATTACAGTTTCAAAATCGAGAGACATTTATTTTTGTTTTTGGAAACGTACCTGTTGTTTTCCAAAAATAGCGGATCGTAGCCACGAGGCAATAGACGTTTGGACATAGCTAGTCTGTTTCTTTAAACCGTTCCCTTAAAGAGGCCTTGAAATTCGAAATTCCTTAACACGAGACTATAGTGTCAGAATTATCGGAAACAATGAATTACACGATTTTTTTCGAAATCAAGTAATTAGTAAGATAATCAGGATGAATTTAAAAAATCGATAACCTTGACTAACATTAAAGATTCCCTGAAAATGTCTAAGGGAGATACGTAAAGAATCTCGTGTAAGTATAATCTCTTATCATGAGAGAGAGACATGACGAACCCTGTATCTCTTTTGAAGAATGCAGATAAGATAATGCAAATTAGTAATTATAAGTCAACTACTACCGAGCCCTTGATTAATAATAATTAACATTGAGTTTCAACCCTCTATATTAATTAAATTCTAACTAAAGTCATCTGTACGTATTTCTTCGTAAATGTAAAATACACGCATGAGACAAGTTGATAAACGTGAATCGCGAAACAGTCTCATTAATTACCATTATGCTTACAGATTTCGCGTAACACGTAGCAATTTAATTAACGAGATTTTCGTCATATCAAATCTCGTTAGACAAAACCGAACAATCGTAATCGATTGGATTGTTTTATCTGGTAATTAATAAAAAATTATTAAATAACGAGTATGGAACAGATCACGAGAGCATGTAATTAATATATCCTTATCTGAATTACAATTGACAGCCAGTAATTCGAGCAGTGACACGTTATCGGTATACAGATCTGAAAGTGAATTTTTTATAATTTTTAAAAATCCACCAACACAATTATCGCGACAACAAGAGAAAATAATGACAATCAACTTTTTTTTCATAAACAATAAGTATAATCAAAGTTTTCAACTAAAATATTAATAATTGAAAAATCCCCATCGTACATGACAGGTTAACAGACATTTCCCTCATGACTCAATGAAGCGATGTCAGTTCCTCTATCGATTATGACGCCGAGACAGATATGTAGGTCAATTATGGCAAAGCTCAAAAGAATAATCGAAGCACGAAAAAGTCTAGTAGCCTAAACCTAAGAATCATACAAAAAGAAAAAAGATTAAACTTTTTCGTAAAGAATGGAAGTCCGTTCCTCCCTAAAGCCGGTAATACACTGAGGCAAAGGCATACAGAAATTGAAGATCGGTTAAGCTTCTTGGCATTAAGCAGCTAGCCTTGGCTCTATCTTCGTGCCAATATACATATTTATCATATATATCGTGCCAATATATATACATATATGTATCATATAAATCGATAATTGCTGAAATGTAATTAAAATCGCCTGTCACTCGAAAATAACACAATACCATTGAAAATTAGATCGACATCTATAGCTATACATACGTATAACTTTATGACGATAGTTCAGTTTTCGAATAATAAAAAATAAAAAAATAAACCAGTACAACAAAATATCGTATTACCAAATAAGTTTAAGAGCGTCAGTCCATATATTGCGCGACAAGAAAAATGATCACAATTTTGAAAAACGTGCATCGATAATTTGACGAAGTGTTTCGCGTAAGCAGACAAAGTAAAATTAGAAAACTTACTCGTTCAGAGCATAAAGACGTGAATTAGCGAATTGCGCTGCCGGCATAACCTCTTCGCCCATATCCTTGAGCCACATATTAACGAAATCTTGGAAAACCATTAAAAATTTTAGGCACAACACGCGCTCCTTCGCAACGCCGATAAAACTTTACTTCCGGTTGTAAGTATCGTCGAAAATAAATAGCCAAGCAGTCGTGCACTGTCGCGTGTCTGAGGAGGAAAAAAAACATCAGAATAGAGACTCGATGAGATAATATTTTTTTAACCAGACGCCTATGTCATAGGTTCTATACGGTTGTGGGTAAAATTTATTTTTACACATTTTTATATGCTCTATATGGCACAAGACGATATATCGTTTTCAAATGAAAGCCAACAATGCATTGCGTCGGTACACAACACCTACTGGACATTGCTTCAGCCTTCATAAACCGTTCGTCATATTTTCCACTGACCTTGTCGAAAAGGTTTGCACAACTCGTCAAATCGCATTAGAGAGCAACAGGTGGTTGAGAATGTGGCAAAGCACTTAGTCGCTCCGTTGCGTACGCGACGAGATTTACCTTCGCAGGGATAATGCATTGTGGATAAAAGTACGATGGAAAATTGTTCAAATACAGAAAGAAGCTGGACTTGCGTGAGAATTAATTGGAAGTTAAAAATGGAGATTTTGATTTAATAAATATTATACAATCTCTATTTAATAGTAATTATAAGTAATTAGCGTGCCCGACGATTAAAAAGACTACAGTGCAGATTAGAGCTGGCTTATTAAAATTTACTGATTACAACGATATATCGTCCAGGATATAAATCAAGACTACACTATAACGAAGTTATGTTCGGTATAACGTACACGTGTATGCAATAGTAAAAGCTCAGGAGCGTATACACTAGTAGCTATTCAATGGTCAAGCGCCTACTGATCCCCACCAGTCCCGTAAGTCTCCTGATATAACCTAACGTTGTAATTCGACTTGTTCAGACCTGTCATTTTCCACTTGGCGGATCGGCTCTCGTGTTATGCGAGTGACTCACGTTATCGGGGCAATGATTAGCACGCGTATATATAAAATTCTTAGATATACTGCAATGATGAAAATTCAATCGATTCGTGTCGAGTGTCGAGAACGGATCGTCTTGTCAAATTTTCGTATCTTGGACCACAAACGACTTAATTACATATTCAAAAGACAAAAAAGCAATAGTTAACGACTTCATATGTAGATACATTTTTCTCATACGAACATTCAATACGTATTTTCATAGGCAGATTGTACAGCTAAATCGTGATAAGAAATTAAATGATGTGAACGAGGTTTTACAGCGAAGTATAGTAATCGCAATGTCAAATACGAACTCAAGTAAGTTCTTAGAAAAATATCTTTAAGAATATATTCGAGAATTCATAGCGAGAGTAAAATCACTTCCCATATTCGCTCTTTGAGGTTTTTAGAAACGTGACGCAATGTAACGCAATACTTGAGTAATACAAGATTCCAGGAAAAACACGTATCGATAGTCTGATAGTCTTGATAAGTACCATGAAGATCCTAGGAATTAATTGTGTACAGATGCAGGATTATTTAAAATTAAAATGTCGGTCAGCCACTATTCGTATACAGAGTCGTTCGCGACAAGTCTGCCACCTGAAGTTAGCCTGTGCCTTTGATATCGATGGTAAAGCCAAATTCAGGTAGTCAGTTTCTACAGCATTACCCTATATGTACGTTCTTCAAGGATTGCCCATATGGTTAGACGATGCCGATGAATATTAATCAACGATACATTTAATGAGATTCCAATCACACTCGTTCATTAATTAGCATAGAAGTGAAATTAAAAATGACATCGTGAGAAAACAATGATATATGAAAAAGGAAGAAATAGAATTGAGAATTTTTTTTGAAAATCAAAGTTTGTGGATGTTTCTTGACCGTTGAGATTCACGTGTCATGTACGAGAGTCCCAAATATTCGAAAGAAAACCGTGCATACGTTTTGAACGGCACGTATGCAACTCATAGAGAAAGTGATGTATCTCAACGTCATATACATATATACGTATATGAAGCTTTGAAAATACAAGACGTTATATTATAACACTATTTTCTATATCGTATAAAAGTGTCTTCTCGCTTTTTTGAAACTAAGCATGAACAAACTCAATCCGAAGATACGCAGCGTGATATGATATCGGCGACGCATAGCCACTAACGAAACACCCGTTAGAACGCCGTGACACGATGTCTGCACAATCATGCATAATTGAACGATAGCCCGAAGCTGAATGAAATTCGAGGAAGCACGGCGTGGACCTGACGTACGTTTCCGTTGCGAGAATAAAATATGGATGTTAGACCTAGCTGAGATCTCAGCATAAATTACGAGTTGTAGGGCATTTTGGAGTGAACGATAAAATATGAGCAGCCGAGTGAAGTTAGCCGTAGGTCAAAATGAAATATGTATCTCGATAAACAATGAAACGACCAATGACTGTATAGTCTAGGAATTCAAATTTTTCTCCGTGCACAACTTCACGCCTGTTTGCGAGCGACTTCGAGAAGTCGTTCACTTACGTGTATCGAATAATTCTCTTATATTTTCTCACGATTATGTTAAGATATTTGTTTATAGACGATCTGTTTTCAAAGAACCACTCGACGTTTTGAGTAAAACTCTCGAGACACTCGAGACTATAATTATTGGATTTTCGTGTGTTTACGTAATTACATTAAATAAGAGAAATTTGTCATCGACGAAATTACCGAGGGGATCGTTAAATTTTATGGCAATTATTAGACAACGATAAAAATACATAACACGCTGATTCACGTGTTACCCTGTGCCCGATAGCTAAAAAGATGAGTTGCACAAGAGACAACGAATGAATGAAAATGTTAATACGTAACGCATAAACATTTTCCGTAGCGAGTGACGTCAGCGTGAATAAGAAAAATCAATGATCGCAAAGCTGCATATACGTTGATACTTTTGAAAACAGGACGCACGGTAGATTTCAGTAGAGTCCCGCGGATCGTTGTAGCACGCATGCGCATGAAAACTGGTTTCCCGGCGACCCACACGAAATCCGCATTTCTCCTGTGGACGCGCCTTAAAGTCTTGCAGATACTTTCTGGATTTCGTTCGATTCCAAAGACCCACGAACGCCATATAGAACCAACAATTATTAACATTAACATTAACCTATCGCATACCTAGGCCATTAAGTTATTACGATCGCTTCCCGAACTATTTGTAAATTATTAGTAAATCGATAATCCATCACTCTAGTCAGTTTTATCCAGTTTTCAAGCTTGTTGCTCGGCATAAATCATGCGGGCAAATAACAAAAAGACAGATATCGATCAGATTATTCTGCCTCCTACTGACTTACATACCTACGACCGTCAGAGGCAAATATCCGAGAGGGTGTCCAATGCTGTATAAAACAACCAACTCGACATTCCTATAACGATTTTGTAACCAATCTCAGTCCAGAGTAATTACGCAATACGACGTAGGAAGATTGATTCAGTGCAACGGACAGGCGTGACCGCCGATATAGATAAATAGACGAGCCAGAAAATTTCAAACGCAAACGTCACTACGATATAGTATAGTTTTCGTAAAAAAAATTTTTTTACAAAATTTTCTATAAAAACTTAACATTTTAGAAATTTTTTTCCAAAGCAAATTCACGATCCAATACAAATTCATAGACCCTTATCTTGACTACTCTCCATCCATGTCCGAGAAGAAAGCGAAAATCAAAACCGTCAAATTGCATTATTGGAGAGCAATAAAAAAAAGAAAGAAGCGATCCTAGTCGGTAAAACAGTTTCAATTACTTTTCAACGAACGATTTCGATAATAAAATAAATTTGACACTCCTCAACATAATCATTTACATGGAATTGGTCGATAAAATGAAATTCAGCAGTTTCAGGTATTAATTGTCAACGAATATTAAAAAGTACCTCAAACAGGATTAATAATTGCCATATATCGCATATGTATATTCGTATACGAATAAACAGCGCAAAAGGATCAAGTACGAATTCGAGATTTTGTCTGACTTACAAATTAGCAAAGTCCATATATAAATGGACTACCAACAAAACTAGTACAGCCGTGTAGCTGTGATCGAACAGAGACAAATCTGGATCTGGACATCTTATAAAATCGTCTTGGCATCGGATTTACGCAATTCCACAAATACACCGAAATTTCGAAGAATTTCAAAATTATTCCCGTAAATCCAATTTACTCCTGTCATGCGCAAGTAAATGCGACAGCATTTCGTGAATTACGTCTCGTAAAATGATACAGGCCGATTCGCATATAGCGCACGTTAAAGCACAGGTATATAGAGATCGATATATTATTTTGAACATATGCCCACGAGGGTGCGCGCGCATCTTTTCGAATTTCCGTTCTGGATGTCTGCCAGCGATTATCGATATCCTGGAAGCATACGCGACCAACGTCAGCCAGCTCTCCCGCTCTGCTTAAAAATCGTTCATTCTTTTTCTCAAGAATAAATAAACCAGGACTAGAACATAAATAAACGGGATATCTGATTACGTCAGACAAATCATCAAAATCGACATTGGATTACCGTTAGGTAAATTTTCGAGATTTCGATGGAGAGAAATAAGAATTACCAATAAATCTATATATATACACACATATGCATATGCATATATATATATGTATATGCATACCGTCGACGTCTCGTCTTATATTGATTTCCACACAAGTTCCAATGCCAGAGACAATTGACGATGCAATAACATTACCTATAGAAACATCCGACAAAAATGTACCAGTTACATTTGACAGGTATGATAGAATCAATTTAATTAATAAATAATTAGCAGTACCGTGAAGTTAAAACTGCATTGGAACACTAAGGACCTTCGAATTTATCTCTTGAGAGTGCAGAATTTTCGAAAATTCTTATACTGTCCGTGAGTGCGAGTGAGACCGACTTATGAGCACTGACGTGCGTAAGAGAGAGAGAGAGAGACGGACACACCCCGTTACCCTATAAATAATAGGAGTAAGAAAATATATATACTTTTCGAAACATGCCTTACTCGCGTATTACTAAGAATTTCGAAAATACCACTGATTTCGAAAACCGTGATATTACGAAATTACAGTAATCCAGCAACAGAAAGTTCATCCAAGTACCAAGGACACGTAAACTTTCCATTGAAAGCTTAACACGAGGATTGTCAAGCAATACGATAAAAGAGCGCGACGATCAAAGGAATCTGCCGTTAAACTATCGTAAAGAAATTAAAGGTAAAGCACGCGATACAGAGTGAATGAAAAAAAAAGTTCGCGCTGTCGGTGCGAAATATTTGCACGTCCAGCGAGTGCGAGAGAGATAGTAAGCGTAACGCGCAAGGCAAATTGATTTCCGATCAATTTTATTAGACGCTTAATAAAGTCAAATAAATTTGATCGAACGGTATCAACAACGATTCTCTTTATTCGTTGCTGTTATCGATTCCCGTTTCCCCTCGCCACCCCCCCCCCCCACCACCCACCCTGCAGTTTCAACATAATCACGTTATCGGGAATTGTTTGCCTTGTTTCCCTTTACCGAGTCGTTGCGTCATTCCTCGTTGTCGAAGGAGCTGTTACTTTTCCGTCATAGCTGACGTAAAACGTTTCAACGCTGTTGTTTGCAAATATAACGTGATGCAATGAGTAAACGCACTCGTCGAACTTCGAACCTGTCAGTAGCCACCATTTTCATCGTGTTTGAGAACAAAGAGATTATCTTGCAAATTTTTCCCTTCGTCCCCCCCCCTCCCCCCCCCCCTCATCGACCCACGATCATTTAAATCTTGTCTCATTTTCAAAATCTCATTTATTTACCTGTGACCGATTTCACGCTTGTCTGTTCTTATACGATGCTCGCCCTCGTTGAAGCTGTCCAGATCTTGCTCGCTACGGTCGTTCTTGGTCAGTTCCATAACACTGGGTAATTGTAGGCCTAGGCTCGCGTGACATAGAGACTCCTCGGGGAAGACGTTCATGTCTTTTGGGAATTTCACGCTCTTTCCTGTACCCGTCAAAGACAATACGATCGTTCATTTCGCTCTTACACGTGGAGGAAGAATACGGAACCCGCAGGTCGTCCGTTGAGAAGGGAAAGAAAAAAAAGCTTGAGAGAAAAATGTCAAAAATTTCAGGGATAGAAATTGGAAAAATTTCGGTATTCAAGTAAAGAAAGACACGGAGGTCTTAGTCAAGCTTGTACTTGGGTCTAAGAGTGGACCTGTAGGTATGTGACAGGTCCTGGACATGCGGTACCTGGGTCACGGGTGATTTTTGTACTTAGAAAAATTTGATATTGACTTTAAAAGTTTTGAGGAGTATCGCAATACTTTTTATTAATTTTTACTCGTACTTTTTTTTTTCGTAAAAATAGATATTTTTTCAAGTCTGTGAATGTCTAATAGGCAAGATGGCTATCGATAGGCTGTTAAGACTTAAATGATTTACCAATACTGTGCACTGGTGCGACGACCACGTTCATGTTTCTTTCATAACGATTCATACTGCGCATCTAACACACACAGTCACGTAGAAACACGATGTTAAGGCAACAAGGAATATATTAAAAGCACGACCGTCTCCTTGGGAAAATACGGAACGAATGACGATTCTTTCGTCGCGTAGTTTTGGTAAGCCATTGCGTGAATGTGTTTTTTTAAACACAAATAAGAAAAACATCACGCGAGATAAGCACTTAGCAACTTCCACAAAGGTCATTTGCAAGTTGATAATTTAATGTCAAGAGTAACATAATAATGATGGCCGATTGACGTTAAACGTGGTAAAGGACTATGAATCGTATGGTAGTACCCCCTGGTGAACGTTTAAAACATTAGATTTCGCGATTTAAAACTTTTCCACCCATCTCGTAATACGCATGAGGCCATTGCATGTCGCGGCGATGGTGGCCCGTTAAAAATAGCCAAGAGTTCTACGAAAAATCAGATAACTCTTAAGTATACTAGGCATCACGAAAAAAGGTAATATACCTAGAAACGATATGGCAGACTTTCGAGGTTTATGTCTTCAGCGATCCTCAATATGAAGATTGAGGTTAGATTTTATAAAACCAAACAACGATGCACTCGGCGACTGCATATGTCAAAGATTACGAGACCCACTATCTGATGAAAAAAATCTAATGGAAATTGCATGTTACTTACGTAAGCATTCATTTAATAAATATTCGAGGTCCATTTGTAGCATTGGCAAAGTCGTAAGAGCGAACTTAGGAACTTTTCCTCGGGGGTATTTTAATCTTTTATTTGTTTAAATTTATCATATAGGTCGTGGGTCAGTTCGAGGGGGTCTGCTGAATGCTGACGTTACCGACCAAAGTATTTATACAGCGTGTATCTGAGTGATCATAGATCAGTTTTTAACAATGCATGTAACAATGGAAATATTGTTTTTTCGAAAGACCTTTTTACCGAATCCGACAAGATTATCTTGATAACGTTCATTAGATGGCCTACTATTGAATCCTTTGTGATTCGCCATGTATTACCACAAGAGGTATTTCAATTACGATTTAGTAGCCTGAACGATGTAAAAGTCTTTCTGGAATACAAGTCGTTGACGACACTCGTGCACCGTGTTGAATCAGTAATGTGTTTTTAGAAAGAGTGTCTATTTTCGTAAAAGAGTAGCCTTTAACAATGTGTGGGTAGCAGGCGGCTTTTCGTGTGCACGACCCTGACAATTTTCTGAGTTCAGGGGGGGAATTTTCTGATAGCGAATCGTTCAGCTTAGGAGGATTTTCTAGAGGAGAGTTATCGGTCAGGATATGACTTTAGTAAACTTGAGTTTATTATTTTATTATTATAATTATTATTTTAATTAAAAATAATAATTTTTACGATTGCCATAACCTAGATTCATTATAATAACTTTTTGTCGCGAGTGCTAATAAAGAAGCTCAGACAATTAATGATTATTAATAGAAAGTTAATTAAATCTGTTTCTTATCGAGTTTCCGTTAGATGAACAATGGAAAATCGTATTATGCCGTAAATTCATTACGTAGTCGATAGTCTGATAATGTTATCAGTCTCAATTTTATCTTTTGAACACTCAGGTTTGTTTTTATCAGAGTATTATGGCATATGCTCGTTGAGGAGATTTTTGCTGTGGTATAAAAGAATCAAAGAATTTGAATATTATATTAATTTATAATGGTACCTCGTTAATGATACTCGTGTCTGTGTTTATTTATGCAATCATTGACTGCGTTTTATCAGACGCTCAACTTGCCAAGCGTTTCATTCAAAGAAATAACTTTTGACCTGGTTAACTTTGTCAAATCTAATGAAACTCTTGATGGCCTTTAAACGTTAAAGGTCTGGTCTTACTAATTGAGATTAAGAATAAACGAGAGTGCACACACCTTTGGCTGGCTTGTCGGTACCATTTCTTGTGATAACTTTGATCGCCCTCGTGTTGCGGTGTGCTGGGATAAGAATTGCACTGATCGTCGTGAGAATTGCAATTCTCTAGATCCATGATCATCTGTAACAACAGAAATAAATATTCAATTGGATAACAGTCCTTTAAGAAAGATGGCGGCGGCTATATCTTATTGTCTTCGTTTTAGAATCAGGGAACTATTTAATTGCATAAACTGTCAATTTCTTCGCTTACGTGTACATAAAATAATTTCAGATAAAGAAGTATACCTATTTGGTACGATCAAAGTTTTGTCACACGATGAAGCAACTGCGTAAATAAAGCAAGCACAATGTTGAAAAATATAAGCAGCATCTTGCATTGAAAATGTTACGTGTTCTAATAATTTATTTTCAATGGTGATCACGTAAATGAAAAAATTCATATTTTGTATAAAACTAAATCATGCAAAACTGTTTTTTGCTAAAAAAAAATCAAGTATATCGAAACAGCCGCTTTGAACATCATCCGGTATCTATTCTTGTGAATTTAATATTATACGTAAATTTATATACGAATAATCAGCAATTGGAGCATCATTTATACCGAGGGTCATGAATAATTGTGAATTATTGGATGATTAGTGATCTTCGAAAAAAAGATAAACGCTTTTTTCGGCGTGTTTGTAACCTTTGTGAATGAAATGCGTGCGTTAAACTTGCATAGCAAAGTAATCACGAATCTCAAATGTGCTTCTTATTCGTCAGCGGAAGACGTTGATTTACCTAACAATTATGTTGCTTGTACGAAGACTCTTCACAGGTCCCAAATGTGATTTGAATGAGTTGATTTGCCTCCCTTGAAAAGTAACCTATTGGTCGGTGATCTGTCATCGGAGCACTAGCGAGTGGCGAGATATCTCAAACGTTTAGAGAACCGACAATCAGTACACCCTGGTGTTCATTTGTAGAACTAATATTGTGGCTAACGAACACGCAGGCAGACCAACTTACAGATAGAAATGGCGGTAAATAGATCAAATTCAAATTTTGGGTTTCGTAAATAACGTGCTCTTTTTTTACGAACATAACATATATTTTATACGGTGTACCACTTTTTTACGAAATTGAACACACGATTAGGATGAAATTTTTGGAATCTACGTTAATAGACAGTGAAATGAGAGGAAACTCAGCAATATTAATAAAATACGAACCTTTTAGGACACATTTCACTCTTGCTAATACATTGTAATAGTTGCAATGACAATAGTCATGACTAATTGTCAAAGTGAAATGATAAGCGTTTTTTAAATATTGAGTGTACGCTACGGCGCGAAGTGCAATCGTAGATTCTTCTAGGTGGTATAGGATGGTGTATCTATTAATCGGCGCGGGCGTAACGGACGCGTTGCAAGTGACAGTTTAAGTTGGGTATACGTTGTATGGATAATTAATGTAAATGATACACCTGCCGTATTGTTGGAGCACGGGATAGACGCGGAGAAGTGTCGTCGTCGCCGTGGTCGCCGCGAAAGGTGAGAGCCGTAAAGGCGCCGTAGAACTTGTTCGCCCGTGGCGCCGTGCGACGAAACCCGTCCGTCTGCTGCTGCCCGAACGCTGTGAAAACCCGAGGTAAAAGCCCGATTTTCGTGTATCTCACGAGGCTCCCTACGCCCGTGGTGTTCATCTCGTGGCCGACGACTCGAGGAACGCAGACTCGGGACCCTCGACGTTCGTGGCAATTACGTTGCATCGGTGGTATTGCGTAAAATTAATCCGATTTAGGTGACCTCGCTACGACATAACCTCCAAACTAGCCCGTTCACAGTTACAGCTAGTCACATCGAGCAACCCGGGGCTCTTTCCTGCCACTGCTACTAGTCGCATTTCCGCATATATACACTTGTTTTTCCATGTCGGGAATACACAAAAACGCTGTCGAGGTCACGACACTTGGATGATACTTGTCAATTTTGTACCCGCGGCCCAGCCCATTTTTATCAACGTGCGACTCATTTAATTTTTCTACAATTTTCAACGGATCTAAGTTGTTGACTTTATTTTTAATATATTGTTGTTGTGCTTTCTTGTCTTCTTTTATCTTTGATCTTTTGACTATATCGTATATGTATTTTGGTAAACCGATTTACGGATAGGACATAACCTTCAAGTCCATTTTCTTTAACGTTTGTCGTTGTCGTGATAATTTCAAATTTTGATAAACTGCTTTAATCGCTTAGTATTATTAGGCCATGAAATAATATTTTACATAAAGCTTGGTGTTTCGTATGCCTTTGTAATTTAATGAGCTTTCTTCTACTACAGTGAACGATTAATTCAAGTTGTAATTTATTACGGGTGTAAAAACTTGATCAACATTTATTTTTATCACCGAAATTCCATACGTGTCTTATACATATTAATTATTTTATAAATCTTCTTTATTACGTCACGGTCAATTGCACAAATCTGCATGTGCTGCTTTTTCGTCACACTTATTTACATTGAAAGTTATGCCTTTAAGTTATAAATCACATACAACATATATGTAAATTTATGTACACTGCATTGTTAATCTAATTTACATTCCTCGTTTGCACTTACATTCGTATTCAAGTGTTCGTTCACGTATGTTATTATGTAATTATTTATTTTATGTATTCAGAAACATTGAAAATAAGTTATCAAATAAATTATTACTTCACGTAAAACCGTTTTATTTTTTTCTATCATTTTACCTTGTTTGACACACATTGCACTCCTGAATCATAATGTCTTATAAATTGGCAAAGAACTTTTTGTTTAAATCCCTGCATAAAAATAAATAAACGCGAGTGCCTCATTCTTTCAAGATATTCGAATCATTGACAATAATGAAGCTGACAAATACACTTTGCATGACAGACAGAACTATTTTTAGAAATTAATTGTTGCCGGTTCCTCTTAACGTTCTCGCCACGGAAATTTATATACATGCCTTCTATGCGTGCAATTTAACATTCTGCGCGTGATAACATTTGACCTTGTTTTGACCCTACCTTAAGAATTAATAAAACTTAAAAAATTGACATAATTAATCTTAAAACATATGTAACGTTATTTTCAAAATGAGCTCGATCCTTGATTACATCATGAATCACGAATTATCAGTAATAATACTATCGGCTTAATTATTTCAAAAATTACTATATATACTTAAATTATAAATTTTGAATTTTCATAATACTGATAAGCAGACAATCTGATAAAAGGTTACTGATTCTTTTTCGGAACAAACGATGATTTTATCTCGATCTTAATCTTAATCTTATCAATTTACCGTCTTTAACGATTTTTCGATGATCGTTAAAGCGATGGTGTTTTAAAACGCCAGCTCTGGAAACTTCAGTGAGTCCCAAGAATTAAGAGATTTGGCGAGAAAGAAGAAAATGAACACTCAAGCGTTTAGCCTGGCAGAGAGGCTGATTCCGTCGACATACGTCCAACAGGGATTAAATTCGAAGAAGGCACGCGAAAATCTCATAAGACACTTTATCGAGCACGTGAGTATCGTCCAACTAGGAAGTAGAAAGAGTAATCGATGTGAATTGCCTGAGGAGCTTATTGCTCTGTATTTATATTTCCAGCGAAAATGGCCAGAAGAAGGATGGGACGACGCAACGATAGAGGCATTTCTATCAGATTTATCTCAGATGGACAGCAACAATTTTCCATCAAATTGCAGCGTGGGAGAACGTGAGGCAAGAATAGTATCCAATATTGTGGCACGAAGACATTTCCGGATGGGTCATGGTATAGGCAGATCTGGTGATCTGGAAGAGGTTCAGCCAAAGGCTGCTGGAAGTAGTCTTATGTATAAATTAACAAACGCCTTGGTGCTAGACGTAATCCGCTATATGGGTAAGAAAGAAGAAATATTTACTTTTAATAGATAATTATGATACAATTTTTATTACCAAATTAGGAGTAAAGAGTATAGCAGGATGTTTTGTTTCCCCAATGGCAACCGGCATGAGTCTGGTTCTCTGTATGTTAACATTGAAACAAGACAGACCAAGAGCAAAGTATGTTCTGTGGCCAAGAATCGATCAGAAATCAAGTTTTAAATCAATAATCACAGCTGGTTTGGAGCCTGTGGTAATAGAGATGCAGATAGTTGGTGATGAGCTGAAAACTGATATGCAGAGGCTGGAGGCTCAGATGGCTGCGTTAGGTGAAAGCGTAGCATGTGTCCTTACAACGACAAGTTGCTTCGCACCAAGAGCTTGTGATTCTGTAGATGCCATAGCATCTCTTTGCACTCAATATAACATTCCACACTTGGTAAATAATGCCTATGGGTAAGTAATCCCTTTGAGTAATCTCATTTAGTTTAAACAGCTAACCTAAAAATACTTCAACTAAAAGATTGCAGAGCACAAGGTGTATGCATCTCATCCAAGAAGCCTCAAGAAAGGGACGTGTAGATGCCTTTGTACAGAGTACAGATAAGAACTTTCTAGTTCCTGTTGGTGGTGCTGTAATTGGTGCATTCGACAAGAGTTTACTTGATAGAATCTCAAAGATGTATCCAGGTCGAGCTAATGCCAGTTCCACAATGGATGTCATGATTACATTGCTCAGTCTTGGCATGGCTGGTTATAAACAGTTAATTGTACAACGCAAGGAGACCTATTCGTACCTGAAGGAGGAACTTGGTAAACTAGCAGCCAGACACGGAGAAAGACTTTTAGATACCAAAGGCAATCCAATTTCCATGGGTATGACACTACAGTGTCTGAGTCATCAGCATGATAATAAGCAAGTGACAATGCTGGGTTCTATGTTATTTCTCAGGAGTGTCAGTGGCACCAGGGTTATCACAACAACAGATTCTAAGCACATTGTTTCGCACAAGTTTGAAGGTTTGTAGAAAAGTTTTAACTTATTATTTCCTATATATTACGTCCATGGGAGTTACAGGAATTTTTCTACTGGTTGATATTCAGGTTGGGGTGCGCATAACAGTAATTATCCAGTCCCATATCTAACGGCTGCTGCAGCTTTGGGCATGAAGAGATCAGACGTTGACGCTTTTATTCAAAGATTGGATAAAACCCTGACGAAGGTTAGACGACGTTCCGCACCCGTTACACCAACGGCATCCTTAGCTGGTTCCAGTATCAATGGGGATGCCGGTGGTACCGGAGGTCCAGGAGAGTCAAGCACTGCTTCCACCAGTCGAGCAAGCAGTAAAGACAGTCTCCGGAAATGAACCGTAATCAGCGCAACTGGCCAGTCCAACCAGCACATTAATATAAATTTGTAAGTGTTCAGACACTACGAATAATCGACGTCGCGTACCCCTGAACTCAATTCTCATTATATAATTTGAAAACATGAGTATCGAAACAATGAATTCATTAAACAGCCACTTTCTACCTTTTGTAATTAAGATAACCAGTGTAAAGTGAAACTAAGTTTATTAAGATAACGTATATTTGGAATTACTCCTTTCTAAGGCTTCAAAGAAATGTTATCAATAATATACTTTGTTTAATAACAACGAATAATCAACAGGGGTACATATCGTTTGAATGTGCTGATTAGCCTGCCAGCTTGCGTTGAGATATTAACAATTTATCACAAGTGAGTAAAACAGATGGAGGGATTTAAAATTATCGTCCTGATAACTGGTTGTTTCTCGAAGGATCGAATTTAGAAACAGGAGAGGGAAGAGAATCAATAACAATGAATCTCGTCTGTATCCGATAACTGATTATCATAAGAATCCCATCTCTGTCAATTCCATACGTGGATCAGATCCAGCGTCCATTTTTCAGTCGGTGAATTTCTAAGCAATATTTGCTGCTCTAAGTCTAATCTAAGACATTGTCAAGGCGACACAATCTACGACGAAATCGAATCGTTCTCACGGTTACAGTCCATTAAGTTCCAGAGCTTCGATTAGAATTCTCTGCATCTGAGTAATTGTTGAATATTCTCTTATCACATAAAAGAAACGACAAGTCACAAAGCCTCATCGTCTTTCTCAATGCTCTGAACTGGAGTGCATCTGATGATTTATCTCCAAGGGAATGTTATCTTCTTCAAGAACGATTCAATGGCGTCCACAACGTTTCTACTGCTTAGTCAAGTGGCGTGGGAAGGAGGGGAGGGCTGCCAATTTAGCAAAGTAAAGCAGGGGAATGGGTATTAGGTTTTGGATTGGGGTATCATTCGAGGACAGGAGGCTATTTAGAGGTAATACTCTGCGGTGCAAGATAATAACGCATGACTTTAAATTGGGAACATCCGAGAGAATGAATACGGTTAAAATAAAAGATTTCTATATGAGCAAAGAAGCCTTGCGAGTAGATGAACTCTCATTGGATGTTCCCAAGCTTCGTCTCATATTAGAAGAAGAATAGAAGTGATTAACGATTAGACGATGAAATGAATGCAAAGACACGCAAGATAAATTTCACTTTAGGAACTGCATGGGTGGTAAATTCCTTAGCATGATTTTATTATGAGATAATCGACACTGTACCAACGAGACGCAATCGTCTTATGAAATAAATACACACGCAGTACACACGAGATACTATAAAAGCGTAGAAAGTGTATCATATATATTTGCAAGAATCATAGCAATCGAGCGATAGCCGTAGCTGCGGATGAGATTGGATACTATTAATTAGATGAAAATTTTAATAACACAGCATCCACAGTTAATAACCAGACATGTTTTCCTATTGCGGAATCGAACGGCCGTTATTGGGGATATCTCTTGGGAATGAAATAAATTATTTTTTATTTTATTTTAGCCATTTCCCAATGAGGCATCCTTAGGGGTCACTAATTCTTAGTGATTACATATTATCGTGAGTTTAAATGTAATTAATTCAATTGTATGCATCTGACACATTATTATGTAGATTTAGAAGAGGATACACTAGAGGAAGCGCGGTCGGGTGCACGATTCAAAATTTATAGAAACATTTGATGAGAATCGGGGATATAGAGAATTGCAATGAATGATTCGTTTAATTGATCCTCGACTAAGGCGGACCGATCTAGTTATTGAATTTGTTATTAACTCAACGATAATATAGAATTATACACATTGTTAGAGATCGATGCTAATCGTATTTACGGAAATACTCTAATGGCGACGTCGACTCTGAGTCACGTAGAAGAGATATTCGATTTTGAAAATTCTTTATCTCGAAACTTAAGATAAATCCAAAATAGGCACATACACAGATTATTCGGCAGCATTGACATACATGAAATAAGAAGGGAGCGTTTTTACAAAGTTCGTATGAAATCTTAAAGTTTCACGAGTGAATATCATTTCGAAAATAATTAGAGTGACCAAATGGCAGAGTTGACGTCGAGCAGAAATCTCACGTACTGTAATATTAAGATATGATATAATAATAATATTATTACACCGATAACGAGGCTACGACATTATTTATTAAAAATGAAAATATTACATAGTATGTACTATATAATATGGGAGACTTTAGATTAACGTAATAACACATGGTATCGTAACGGACATAGATACCATTCCTATGTAAATAAAGTTTTTTCTTTATCGATTTATTCCCAATTATCACTCGATTTGTCAAAAAGGAAGAGAGAAAAGGAAAAGGAGGGAAAGAGAGTGAGAGAAAAGAGCACCGCTTTTAAAACGCACGTAGTTTTCATTAATACATATGTCATACGCCTGTTACGCGTTACATACAACGATTTTAATCGACCTAATTTAGTAAAATTATTAAGCACCGTAAATTAATTTTGGCACTTGAGTATGCATGTTGATTATTGTTAATTTTACAGATAATTTTGAAAAAAATTACCTTCAAGAAAAATCTATTGCGAGTTTCGTTCTCGCAAAATCGAAAATGATGACAATTTCATGCGAATCTTATAAGAGTACGAAACCAATTGCCGATTACTGTATATAAATATATACGTGCGATTGTTTTAACGAAATTTTTAGAGGTATATTTACATTGTAAGGCCTTAGAATTATTATGAGTCCATGCAAATACGTGTAAGTCCGTACGACATACGACGCATGTGAAATAGCTGCGAGGACATGATGGACTTCATACATATATATATATATTGAATCATCACATAGGAGTAAAGCTCTATGGATTGGAATCATTTTTTTTAATTATATAAAAGAAAAAAGGCAATGTACTTTGCATACGACGATCTCTACGTAACGTATAAGGCAGCTCACTTACGGCACACGTGCTAATCAACCAAATTTAATTAGTTAGGAATTAATATATTATCTGAGTTAAAGATTAAATCATGTGAGCTCTTCCCCAGATATGATTACTGTGTAATAGCGAACGCTTTATTTGTAACATACACACTATTGGATAAATAAATATACAAAATGTTAAATAGAACTCACCAAATATACGTTTGAATGTTTCTCCCGCCGTGTTCAGCTGGTAACAGTTCTTATTTGCGGTCGTGATATCTTTTTCATTTGGCTTTCTATTTCCTCTTTAATTCTACCTGCCGGATTTGGAAATTGTGATCAGTTAAGGGATAGTTATTTTCTTTTGTAGTTTAAAGATTTTTTTCTTGATGAAATATGGGTCAGTGACTTGCGTATGGATCAACATAGAGCAGACGACAAAACATGAGGCTTACGTGGATCTCGCTGTGTTACTGATAGGAATTGTTTTATTCTTTAAATATTGACTGCCACGTAGACTTTGATAAATGTCGTTCCGAAGAGACAAATACGAAAGAATTGTTACTAGAATATAAACAAAGTGCCGGTGAGTGCTTGCCGGTTTTTAAAATTTGTTGAACAATAACCTGCGAATTTTACATCAAATCAATATTTCATTAAACTTTCGTCTTTATGCAGAGGACTGTTAATATTTGTGTTTCATAATTTATGTCGGGTAATTATATGGTTTTCATCAATACACTGTATTTTATACTGTTACTTTTTTTTAAATCAGTAGTGGTTAGCTTGCACTACTGGATTAGAGTATTAGCAAATTTGTAGTTAGTCACTTTTAAGAATTATTGTTCTTATGTGCAGCTGATAAAACGTTATGGCTCGACCCAAAGGACATGAGAAATCAGTAAAATCCAAGCTTAAGGTGCCCAATAATATAGATTCGAAGAAAGAAAGCAAGTTTAGGATACCAATGTTGAATACTGTTTTGACGATTACCTGTATTGGTATAGCAGCATGGTTCAGTTATAAAGGCTATTTAGAAACTCGAGTAAACACTCCATATGATACAAAGAAGGTATGATGAAATATTTTTGAATATTTATTTATTTTTGAATATAAATAGAATACTTATATGAAATTAATATCTTTCAGCTGGTTACTAAAACTGGCTTAGAAGTACCAGATCGTTATTGGGGTTCATACAGATCTGGTCTTTACTTTGGATTAAAGACTAGAGATCCTCATTCTATAGTAACAGGCTTGATGTGGTACTTTCCACATTATCTGCGGCAAGGTGGTCATGGATTTAGACATTGGTGTGAACAGGGTGACAAATTGGATAGGTGAATATTTACTTTAAACCAACTCCTAGTGAAATATTAAAAATATTCTGTGACATTAGATTTCTTTTTTTCATATTAGATATGCATGGTTGGAGCATGATGGGAAAACATTTGGTGTTCAAGAGATAGTTGATGGTGGGGCTATATTGGAAACAAGCTTTGTAAAGAGACCAGGTGGCAGTCATGGAGGAGACTGGTCAGCAAGAATTGGAGTAACATCAGAAAATCAGGAACGCGATGGAGAAGAAATTTCTCTAATTTTCTATACTGCAATTGAAGAGAAAACAAAAGGTTGGATCAAAGCTTCTCTCGGTAACGACAATAAGTTAACTGGCATGGAAGGAGACACAAATGGGCTTGGTGCCTTCCGAATAGCCTTAAACCCAATACGGGGAAGTGTGGAAGAACATTCATTCCTGGTGACTGCAGCACCTGGACTGCATGTTCTAAAGGAAACTGTACTACAAAACCTAAGACTTGCATCCCATAAAGGTTCGTCAAAGAAACACATAGTATTGGCTGGAGAGCAGTTACCTTTGACAGCAGAGGGAAAAGAAATAGAACCAAACTTTATAGCAACTCAAGTAACAGCTAAAATTCCTTTTGAATTCGAAGTGACTTATGAGTCTGGCAGTTTCGTAACTCGTACTGAAAAATTAGCCGGTAAAAACTACGACAACGCTCTTGAGAAACACCGTAAACAGTTTAATGAGAAATTTGAAAAAATTTTCAAGTTAAGATCCAAAGGTTACAAGGAGGATGAGGTTGCTTTCGCTAAAATGGCATTTTCCAATATGATTGGTTCTATTGGTTACTTTTATGGGAGTTCACAAGTGCAGAGTGCCTATACTAAAGGTCCTGTGCCTTATTGGAAAGCTCCTCTTTATACTGCTGTACCAAGTAGAAGCTTTTTCCCTAGAGGATTCTTGTGGGACGAGGGTTTCCATGGTTTACTAATATCAGCTTGGGATCTGGACATCGAGTTAGACATAATAAGTCACTGGTTTGACCTGATGAACGTGGAGGGCTGGATACCTAGAGAAATGATACTAGGTCAAGAAGCTCTTGCCAAAGTTCCAGAAGAATTCGTTACTCAAGTGAATACAAATGCAAATCCGCCAACATTTTTCTTAACATTACATTTTATACTTCAACATCATCGAGAGGAAATATTAGAGAAACATCTTCGCCTATTGGAGAAGCTTTATCCTAGATTGCAAGTCTGGTTTGACTGGTTCAATACAACCCAGATTGGTGATATGCCAGGAACATATCGTTGGCGAGGTAGAGATAGCACGACGAATCGGGAATTAAATCCAAAGACTTTGACATCCGGTTTAGATGATTATCCAAGAGCATCACATCCTAACATCGACGAACGTCACGTGGATCTTAGATGCTGGATTGCGTTTACAGCTGGAATTATGGCTCAAATAGCTGAAGTATTAAATCAACCCAGTTGTAAATACTTGGATACCTTCAACTACTTATCGGATAACGAATTACTTAATAAACTGCACTGGTCTCAGAGAAGTCAAAGTTACTGTGATTATGGATTACATACAGATAAAGTTGTTCTAAAAAGACCAACCCCACCACCCCGGTCTCATGCGCCAACTTCAGAAATGCTAAGAGTAGTTCTTGGTGATCCTATGCTGAGGTACGTGGATACCACCTTTGGATACGTCTCACTATTTCCCTTTGTCCTCCAAATCGTCCAGTCAGACTCTCCACAGTTGGAAAAAATCTTAGATGATTTGACTAAGCCGGATTTACTGTGGACCAAATATGGATTAAGATCTCTGTCCAAAACGTCACCATTATATATGCAATATAATACGGAACACGATGCACCGTATTGGCGTGGAGCTATTTGGATGAATTTGAATTATTTAACAGTGAGAGCCTTGCATCATTACTCAAAGGTTCAAGGACCTTATCAGGATAAAGCTAAGAAGATTTACAGGGATTTAAGGCAGAACCTCATAAGAAATGTTATTTCTAAATATAAACGATCAGGATATATTTGGGAGAATTATGATGACAGTCATGGAGAAGGTCAGGGTAGTCATCCCTTCACCGGTTGGACTTCTTTAACTGTTTTACTAATGGCGGAAATATATTAAGACATTGCAATCGAGTAAAATTGGAGCTTTCATGATTATCATAGAAGTGATTCGCGTAATAATTACGTCGATGATCAGTTTCTAATTCAGCGGTATATTTTATAAGTACCGTTTCACACGGGTATGCAAGATTGATTAGTGGTTATTGATCATTTATGATGTGTTATTGTAATAGTGTTTGGTAATAACAAACAAACAGCTCATAATATTCCTTTCAATGAACATAACGTTTGTTCAACTAGTTAAAATTGAATTGCACATAATACCCTGCTAGTATTCATAAATGCATTTACAAAAAGCATTTTTCAAAGAGATTCCACAAAGGGAGGAATATTAGTTTGAAGTATTTACTTCAGGTTAATGCCGAACCAAAGGCGAGAACTACCTTTATGCATAAATATAAAATAGCAAACTGCATAGCACCACTTGTTAAAACGTGATGATTGAATATAAATATTCTGCATACAATTGTTTGACAATTCTCATATAACAATTTATATAAAGATACAATCTTTTCCATAAAATTATTGCATAACTTATTATAGCAGGATATTAAAGTAGATTAAAAAATCAATGAAATGTTTAAAGGATAGAAGAATAGACAATTTAGCAACCAATTGCAGAATACATCAGATTTTTAAACGTTTGGAGTATTCTATCACAGTTAAAGTTTTCTGTTTAATAATATGTATTGTTAAAGGAATCTAGATAATGGAATTTTTTTTGCTTTCTTTTGACTGGCGTGAAACTTTTGGCCAAGTTTTAAATTCTTTAGATTTTTTTTCTTTTCAAACACCCAAGTGTCTATTGGGAAAGGTTCGTGTTGGAAACAAAAAAAAGCATATCGGGATTTCGTTCACAAGCGCTTTGCTCAAGGTCGAAATTTCGTTTTCAAACGCCTTGGCAATCGGATTATTATAATTGTAATTCGCATGTAATATAATTAACAATGCGAACTCTGTATTCATACAAATAGATTATGAACCTTCGAATTCTGGCTGTGACGCGTTAAAAATTTTCTTGTAGCGTCAAGCTACTATGTTATACGTATTTATCCATCAGACATTATTCTACTCTTGTAATACGACTCTATACACCGGATCTAATAAAAAGTACATATTTTTAACAAGATTTACATCATTTCCAACTTCCAACAGACTTCTAATCGATTGTGTCATGTTTGTTGAAGAGTTTTTCAACATTTCCAACGGTTTTTATCGGTCAATTTATAGATGGCGTTCTAAAAAATGGTCATATATATAAAAATTCAGCAAAACTGTTTTTTTTTTCAGAAAAAATTCATTACTCCGCCATTTTTCAATATTAAGGGCTAAAATTTTAGGATTGTACGCACAACATATACCACTACCATAAAAAAATAACAGTATCCGCCGATCATTCAAAAAGTATATTTACTTTGCAAAATTACTGGAGGAAAAAATGAAAAAATTACAAATCATAAAATTTTCTTTTTTGTATTTTATTAGCTTCTAAATGCATATTTACGTATAGAAAAGTGAAAAAAATATTTTTATGTTACTTGAACAAAAACAATTTATTTTGAATTCTATTTTATTGACCAACACACGTCATGCACAAAGGGAACCGATGTTCCTCGCAAACCGGTCTTCTACAGATCGAACATCCAACACGCGTTTTTTTGTCTTTCTTTCGGTCTCACAGTACGCATTTCCGCGCTTGCTCGAAGGTAACTTTTTTGAGGTCGCTCATTTCTTGGTAGCTATCGATGTTTAGGATGCTCTTGATGACCACCTGTAGCTCTAGCCGAAGAAATGGTCCTGCCAATATCTGGTGTAGCATCGGGAAGGTGAGATGAGCAATCAGTTTTTTCAAAACGATGATCGCACAAGTGGATTCCCGTGCGTCGCCGACTTTGAGTTTCCACATAATGCGAGAATTGACGGCTGCTTGATCAAGCATCCCGAAGAAAATCCGCATCGGCCACCTGTTCGTTCTCCGAGCGACTGAGTAAAAAAAAATGGACCAAATTTTTCTGATCGGCGAAAATTTGTCATCTGGATCTCTATGCTCTCTTGCGTCGAAACGCAGACAAGACTGAAGAAAGTCAAACCTCATTCGAGGAAAGACACCCCTGTAGAAGTTGATTCCGTTTCTTTTGTTCCAGAGTTCATTGATATCCACCTTGGAAGACTTCCATAAGCCAGCAAAGTATAAAACACCGTTGTAAGCTCTGATTTCAACAGGGTCAGTGTGATGGTGGTAGGTCTGGGCTTTATCTTCAACAACCAGGTTAGCAGACACCTCCTCGATTTTCTCATTCGTGCAGTCGACGACTGCTTCGATGATTTCTTGATTGAACAAGAGATCCCAAAAGTTCTCTAGCGAATTCAGATTTACAGCATCATCTGCCAAGCTTGCTTCATACTGAACTTCACCTCTGCTTACACGATCTGAACTTCGTTCAGCCGATTGCGTTTCCCGGGCAAAATTATTTTTACCGTATAATTTGGTCGATGGGCGACCACGTGAACGAGATTTTGAAGAAGACGATTTCCTGCTTCACTCGCTTTACGTTTGCGAGATGCTGGAGCCTGTTGATTTTGAACTGCATCTTGCATGTCTTCTTCGTCGAAATCATCGGTTTGGTAATCGCTCGAGTGTGATGATACATCTTGTTCTGACTCCGTGTTCAAATGTTCTTCACAATCAGACTGACCGTCAACAACTTCTTCCAGCAATTCACTCCGCTGACTTCTCGTCCGAAAATTGTACATTTCAAGAAAATAAAAAATTAATAAATTTTTTTTTACTAGAATAGCAAAATCTTACCTTTATTTTGTCTATTGACACCACAAACAACTCGATCTGAAAAAAAAGTCTTTGCCGAACAACGATTGCGGCCACACTGGGGTAATTAGTTACCCCAGGTCGAGAAAACGAACGCTCAAAACGCCACCACGCGTTTTTTCGGCTTCCTATGTAACGGAGTCACATCTCACACTTGTCTACTACTGGCAGATGTCGTTACTTGTATGAATTTCAAAGGTTTTAGACCTCTAATTTCACTTTTTCCTGAGGAACTAAGCATTGCAACCTAACATAATTATCTTAAGAATATGGTAGTGAGATTTTGATTGAATACGAATACATTCTTACGCTAATAATGATCCATAATTATCCATGGCATTAAATACGTTCTTTTAAAATTTGGCTCCAGGATGTTGGCATCTCTAACTTCGATTATGATTCGGGAACGAGTGCTATAGGAATGACAGCTCCCTTCACAGCTCACCTGGGAGATAGGTGTGTAACTGTGAGGCTAGAGTCGATTTTCTAAGCTTTTAGACAAAGGACAAGAGTTTTCTATTAAAAATGGAACCGTACGACGTGATCGTGAACCAGCCGGTGGTTATTGACAACGTGAGTGTTTGATAAAAGTTATCAGAATAGTAGAAAAACGTCAATTTCTATGGTATCTTCAATGTGTCAAAATGAAAGCGGCCATATTGTCGGCAGCAGAGTATAGAGAAAATAGATATAAATTTCTTAAGATTTGAGCTACTTATCTTCACATAAAATTATGCAGTATTTCTCTTTATTTTCTACAAATTCCCTTAAGCGAGGAGGCGACTAGCATTCTTGGCATTAACTCATTTGCAGTTACCTACCTTACGCAAAGACTCACTAGCATAAAATCAATAAGGGTGTCGTTACACGTGGATTGTATTAATTTTACAGGGCTCCGGTGTAATTAAAGCAGGCTTCGCGGGCGACCAAATACCGAAATGCAGATTTCCCAATTAGTAAGTGTGACAGGTCGTAACATCTAATTAAAATTCGCTATGAGACATCTTCCGTTTTGGAGGTTATTGACAGGTGGCGACTACAGGGCTGCCAATCTTCGATTCGGCCGCTAAAGTTTGAATCTTTGATTACTCATGACTCAGAATATTACGTACGAGGATAAAAGAAACATTTTACGCTGTCTAGACAAAAAACAAAATCATGCTGATTTTAATTATTGTGTTTAGCATGGGAAGACCAAAGCATGTTCGCGTCATGGCTGGTGCCTTGGAAGGGGACATATTTGTTGGTCCCATAGCCGAAGAACACCGTGGCCTTTTATCTTTACGTTATCCAATGGAGCATGGTATTGTCACGGATTGGAATGATATGGAAAGAATTTGGTCATACATTTATAGTAAAGATCAACTGGCCACATTTAGCGAAGAACATCCTGTACTCTTGACCGAGGCGCCACTTAACCCTAGGAAAAATCGAGAGAAAGCAGCAGAGATCTTCTTCGAATCTTTGAATGTGCCAGCTCTATTTGTATCTATGCAAGCTGTACTTAGTTTGTAAGTTATTGTCATGGTTTATTCATGAATAATGGTAGAGCTACATAATTTCATGGGCAATATAAGTTCATTATTGTCCATTGTTATCAAATAGATATGCTACTGGTAGAACAACTGGTGTTGTACTAGATTCTGGAGATGGTGTCACGCATGCAGTACCCATTTATGAAGGTTTCGCAATGCCTCACAGTATAATGAGGGTGGACATAGCAGGCCGTGATGTTACACGGTATTTGCGATTATTGCTGCGCAAGGAGGGCATTAATTTCAGAACCACAGCAGAGTTTGAAATTGTTAGAACGATGAAAGAACGTTCTTGTTATCTTGCCAGTAATCCGCAAAAGGAGGAGACTGTTGAAACAGAAAAATTCCAGTATACTCTACCGGATGGCAGTCATCTTGAGGTAATTATTCCATTATTATAAATTTTTTCTTTAAAGTATAGATAATATTTCCTTTTTTTAATATAGATCGGTCCAGCCAGGTTTAGAGCACCTGAGGTGCTTTTTAGACCCGATCTTATAGGTGAAGAATGTGAAGGACTTCACGAAGTACTAATGTACTCGATTCAGAAGTCTGATTTGGATCTGAGGAAAGTTCTTTTCCAAAATATTGTACTATCAGGAGGCTCGACACTCTTCCGTGTAAGTTAGAATACATAAAACATATATTACAGCAAACTTTGATAGTATGAAATGTAAATTTCAAACTGTTTTCAGGGATTTGGCGATAGGTTACTCTCTGAGATTCGGAAGATGTCACCAAAAGACATTAAAATCAGGGTAAGTCATAATCTAACTACTTATTAAAATGTTTATCAATTAATATAACACCAGTTTGTCACTCGAAACTTTTAAGTACTTTCCAATAGATTTTCTTTAACTATATATTATTCTATTCCAGATATCCGCTCCTCAAGAGCGCTTATACAGTACCTGGATAGGAGGCTCAATCTTGGCCTCCTTGGATACGTTCAAGAAGATGTGGGTGAACAAGCGCGAATATGACGAAGAAGGTTCCAGGGCGGTTCATCGTAAAACATTCTGAGCCTAATTTTCGAAATAATTAATCCGATATATCGAATAATTGTAAACAGAACACACGAACAATGCTCGGCACAACACTCGCACGTACCGCATTAACCGAATATTTACGACGCTTTAATCGCCCCAGTTTCTATTGATTTGTGCTATGCGTTAAGAGGATTTTGAGTCCAGGACAGGACTCTATTATGTTGTAATTGGTATCAGTTAAAAAAAAGTGACGAAAAAATTAACATTGCGTGTATTTTTAACGACGCATTATTCGGAATAGGTAAAATCTTCCTCTTTATCGCTATCCGTAGTAATGATTAAATGAAAAGCCGCAATGCGATAAGTAATTACTCGGGATCGTCGAATCGTGATTAGTTGCTGTCGTTTTTTCTTTCTCTAATCGTAGATTAAGGATCGGGCGGTGATCCACGCGATATTTAAGTTAAAACTACATCGATATTACTTTTTCCTTTCTTTCTTTTGATACTGCGTATGGTTCTATTAGTAAATGATAGACCGACGAAGCGTATATTTAAGTAAAGAGAACATGATGGAGTTGCTATATTTAAAATACTGTTTAATTTAAAGAAAAGGCGAAAAAGAATGAGAAGAAAAAAATACTACCGAATTGTTCAGAGGCCGTAGCGATTTTGCAAAATATTTGTAAATATGTACGCTTTGGTAAAATAAAACTGTAAAATCTTGGAGAACATACGTCTGTCGTTCAGTTTTCCAATTCTGGTGCGACGCGTATGATATGACAACTTTAATACGATATGTAACGTTATAGCAAATTCAGAATGTAAACTTGTTTTTCTAAAGAAAGGAGTATCTTTATTTTATTTAAGTGGTTTAGCCTAACTGTGATAATCAGTATGCGACCGAGCATTGGATTAATGTGTGCAAAAATAACTCAACATCTGGAAATTTTGATATGAAATATCAATGAGGCCTACCATGTTTTTGCTTTACGCAAAAAACTCATGGCGGCACTCTACTGGCAGCATTTCGAAGGCTTCGTGAAATCTCAACATCAAGAATGTGAATGAAAACTTCAAGAATAAATATATTGTTCTTTGTCATCTGAATACCAAAACCGGAGAGATTATGCGTCAACGAGATTGCATTAACGAAATAGCACATGTTTAGCAGCTTAAAACCAATATTATCTAATTATTAATAACTGTAATATTTATATTGTCTACCATTCATTTAATATCTCTATTTATATTAAAAATATAAAATTCCAAAAAGCCTTATCATTTATGTTTTCGTTGTTTCAAATCCAATTTTTGTTCTCGAAATAAAATAGAATTTTTATATTGATCCTTTATAATTATTAGTGCGGTTTAATTTATTTATAGGCAGCAGTTATAATTAATATGAAAGAACGAAAGTAAATCTATGTTAACAGTTGCTGTTTTCGAATAAATTAATCTTGCTTTATTCCTGTCCATCATGTCAGAGACATCTGCGTCTTTTTAATATGGCGACTCCCATGATTGTGTATTGTTAAACGTGCCAAAGAATTACCCTTATATAATATTTATACGTGCTCTTTCAGTGCGTCTTACGGTCGTCCGTATATCCTTACAGCTTCCAATAAATATACTCAGCAAATCTGGATGAAACTAGGGAGAAAATGATTGCCGCCTCAGACCCGCTGGTACGATGATTTTGAGGTTATAGCCCCAGTTCAATATTTGTAACTGTTATTTTTTCTAAGGAGTATATACCAGGTGGACGTCAGACGGTTTTGAGGCATCCTGGATCCGTGATCAGTCAACAGTCACCACATAACCGCTCAGCGGCAGGAGATAGCGTTCTTCTACAGAAGTTTAGTCAAGTTAACATATCGGAAAAATCACCAGTAAGATTAGTTTGTCGAGATCTATTCATTCGCATTGGCCTTATATGTGTCTCATCATACGTTGAAAGTATTTTTGTCAATGCTGTAATTTTAGACAGAATTCTGGCTTGTGAGGGACAGAGATGCTTGTGGCGAAGAAGAACTTTACTGTTCAGGTAAAATTGCTGTTCACTCGAAAGGTGACAGATCCAGCAGAGTACTTCAAACCTCCTATACCTGCGAAACGGATATTAAACATGCACTTTGGTGCACCTTCCACACAACAACGCCTAATCAGTTATCAAAAGGCAAAGAATTTGAAAATAATGATCCCCTTGAAAAGACAATCGAATCTATTTGTCTTATAGATTCATATACGTTAAAAGTATTCACAGCGTCCGGGGAGGATTATGTTTCCAGTTTACAATTTCAAGTATACAAAATATATTTCTTGACTGAAAACGTTTATCACAATAATCAAAGAGAATTAAACTCTTAATTTTTCCAAATTAGGTCTCCGCTGTATGGGCTACAAAGTATGGAATATTGCTGGAAAAATCTCAAGTTCCAATTACAGTATCAAGGTACTGGTATTAGCATATATGTTATATAAATATAACATCTTATTAAAAGCGTGTAATTTAAATAGGTACGCATCTTTGGAAGCAAACAGATTGGCTTTACAAAACGAAAGCCATTTACCAGTGGCTTTTTCTCTTATGCATCCTTTAGATGAAATCTGCCCTCTGCTCATGAAACACGGTACGGTTTGTGTAATTCAAAAAATTTCAGAATTTTAAGAAACTACTATAATAGTCGGCAATGTTTATAGGTAATATTTCATATATGTGCGAATCGAATCAGCAAATCGTATTTACCAGCTCCGAACCTTCCCTTGCTGTAGTTTACGATACAAAAACTGGCTTGCATTCAGTTTATAAAATACGAAAAGCTCTAGCTGAGGAATGTCAAATAGTTTGTGGAAGTAATGATACTACTCCTAGTATCTTTAATCATTCAACAAGTGCTTCACCATTAAGCGTCACTAATAATATTTCCATCAACAAGAGTCATCCTAATAAAACACAACTCAGTCTATTTGGTAAGATTACAACAAAAATCCTCTAACGATTCAAATTAATCATGAATATCTTTCATCTTATCTTTTCAATTTCTAGGGGTGCCAAACTTACAATTGAGTAATATTGGTATGGGATTAGGCATAGGATTAAACAATAGTCCATTCGGTTCACGAGGCACTTCTTATACGACGACATGTTCGGGCGGTGGACCTTCACCGTCGCAGCAACAACAGCAACAACATTCTCGTTCCCATAGTCCTATGGCTACCATTTCCCGATGTCAATCACCTACCCATCCAGCATTTTCACCTCTTCTAGGAGTTTCCGGTGGTCCTTCTCTACATCAAACTAGACTACACCATGCAGTGATGACTACAATGGTAGGACAATCACAAAACAGTCTTGGTGCTAGCTGTAATAGTATCCAATTCCAGGATGTGATGAATTGTCCCAGTAGACCATTATATCCAGAGATTTGTTTGGATCATGTATGGACTGAGAATACAGGCGTTCCAAAGTAAGTAATGAACTTTAACAAATTTTTTCCAAAGATTTATAATTATTCTCTATTCTTGCATTTTAAATGCTCAATCCCATTACTCAGTAGCTTAGTAAACATTTTAAGTTGGCAATTTTTTCATTTTCAAGGGATGTAGTGTCCGGTAAAGCCTCAAAAGTACTGTTAACGTCTGATCTCGTTGGCCAGAGTTACTTAGGATACCTGATATCAAATAGATCACAACTTTTTCTCGTGAGACTTGAAAAGGCTAACAAGCAGCAACAAATAATTTTTGGCATGGTGACTAGTATAGTAGCTAAAGATGCTGTCAGTTTACCAGTGAGTAATATTACATAAAATAATCTTAAATTACTCATGAGTATTTAATATTTATTTATCTTCGCCAGACATTACATATGATTGCCACAATGGATCTATCAAACGGTGTGACATTATATTCGGGTGTTACATGCGTGGGAAAGGTTCATATATCAGGAGTCTTACCAACCCTTATAGGGAATAATTATTTCTTAACAAACATCGGTCAGAAACTTGGTTCACCATTTCCTCGTAGAAGCTCTTTGATTTCACAAAACTATCATGCGTCTCATGAAATCAAATTTGAAGAAGGTTTACATATGTTAAGTCCCGTTAGTGGAACATGCGGTAGACCTCCTATCCTGTTGGAGAACTCCATAATAGATGGAAGTCTTCAAGGTTTAAAAGATGCAGTAAGAAATAAGGTGACTTTAGAGTATGGAAATAAAAATTACTTTAGAATCACTTTACCAGCTTCCAGCACGTCTCCACTAGGTAAATACACTGCGATACATAGTAATTAAAAAAAATCAATCAACTTTATGACATCATACAATATTTTTTAGTTACAAAATGTTTGCAAACCCTGCGAAGTGTGCTTCAGCGTGATCTAGCTATGCAGTTACTAGTAAAATGGTACGGAGCCAGAAATGCACCAGGACCGCAAGACTTTGCTCCTGTACAAGAATGGCATTTGTTTCTGGTAGTTTTGTTTAGTCTACTTGGTTATGATGTAGACAAGCTTGAACTTATTCCGAATAATGATAAGGACCAGTTGACTGAACGCAACAGCCCTATTGTTGTGCCTAAGAAACAAAAGACCAGTTCGAGTGGTTCAAACGAGGATTGGCTTTATACACTTGATTCTGTCGAGCACAAAAGCTCACAACCGTTTGTATCAGACGTTCTTAGATTAACAAAACTAACAAATAGCGTCGATGCAACTGAATCTATTACTAAAAATGTGGTACCAAATAGTTTAGGCAAAATCAATTCACAAGCCATACTTTTCCCATATATTCCATTGGTACTCTTTTCCTTGCATTTATTGTACGAGGAATTGAAACTGAATTGCATAATGTCTGAAAGTTTGCCACTATTGGCACAATTATTGCATCATCTTAGTACAGATCTGAAATTTGACATGTACTCTCGTCACTACTTCTTGGACTTCCCATCGATTTGTCAAGCAGTGCCTACCCAGTCACAAATGAATATGACAGATTTACAGAAATTAGTACCACCTAATTACATGCCAATGAAACCACCGAATATTTTCGAAACACTCAATAAGTTGTTGAACGGTATAAACGTTGGTTCATATCCTTATCTCAATCAAGTGAATCCAAGAACAAGGAACGTAGTGCAACTCGTTGCACTTATTGCACAAGAGGGAAATACTTCAGCTGTAGAAATAGATAAATTTGTGAAATTAATTATACCCGCGGGTAGTCGTGTTGATCCACAAGAAGTCGGCTTCAGACACGATAAGGAAGTGTTACGAAAATTGGTAAATCCTTCAGCAGAAAGGATAGTTTTACTTTACCATGAAATGGGTACGAATGAATTTTTTATCCATGAACTGAAAAGCCCAATGATGATACTGAATTTAAATAAGGAACTCATCGTTTTTCAGGTATGAAGAAAAAGGATCTGGAGATCTTACCACCAGGAATATCACTTCTCTTCAAAGACATAATGCATAGATGTAGAGAAAGGCCACCACCTAACTGGCCAACTCATGTCTATGAGCTGGTGGATCGTCAGGATTTAGCTGCTCTGGATAGACACTCTTTACCCCTTGAACAAAGTCATGGTGAAGATAACGATGGAAAGAGTTATCTAATAAAGGATCCAGAACAGGATGACGGAATGGAATTTGATGATTCTGTGAGTGAGACTCTCTCTTTTATAAACCATTGAGTCAACATATCCATTTTGCAGATACTGAAGTTAAGATTCAACAAGGATCACAGAGTAGCGGAAGTGAGACGACTATTAAATTCTTCTAAGCCAGTTAAAATAGCCATAGTCCAAAGACCGGATGTCAGCGATCATGAATTTATAGAGGAACAGGAAAGACATCTACATGCTCTGTGCACGAGAACCATGGCACTTCCTGTAGCCAGAGGAATGTTCACTCTGAGAACCTCCACGCCTATTATTACTGAACAATTACCTGTTCCCCGACTTTGCTTAACTGGCAAAGCACCTCCCCGTGGGACTACAGTTGAATTAGCTCACATCGACGTTCCTCCTAATATGAATCTCTGGCCTCTGTTTCATAATGGCGTAGCAGCCGGACTTCGAATTCATCCAGATGCTTCGAATATTGATTCAACCTGGATTGTTTATAATAAACAGCAACAGGGCGAATTCAGCATAGAACATTCAGGGTTACTGATGGCACTGGGTCTCAATGGACATCTCAAGAATCTGGCACCTTTCAACCTCTACGAGTACCTGGTAGAATGCCATGAAGTAACGAGTGTGGGTCTTCTATTGGGATTGTCAGCTACTCATAGAGCTACTATGGATGTGGCGATGACAAAGTTATTGTCGTTACATGTGGAGACGTTACTACCACCTACTAGTATAGAATTAAACGTTCCGCAAAACGTTCAAGTAGCAGCACTGATGGGAGTTGGATTAGTTTATCAAGGAACTTCCCATAGGCACATTGCTCATGCTTTACTCTCGGAGATTGGTATATCTTATTAAATCTTAATATCATTGATTTTAATAATTATTTGGCAAGGCTCAATCATTATACTAATCCTATTAATTATTTTGATCATAGGTAGACCACCTGGACCAGAGATGAAAAATTGCGTAGATCGAGAATCGTACTCCTTAGCCGCAGGAATGGCTTTGGGTTTAGTGGTTTTGGGTTCTGGAGGTGGTTCAGATTTATCTAGTATTCCTGATACGTTACACTATTATATGGTAGGTGGTAACGTGAGACCTTTTACTGGAGCACAGAAAGACAAGTACAAGTCACCTAGGTAACGATAATGTTTATCTCAATGAAATCTGTCACTTGAATTAAATTATTTATGAGAATTTTTATAATTCTAGTTATCAGATACGAGAGGGTGACTCGATAAATATCGATGTTACAAGTCCTGGTGCAACGATTGCTCTGGGTCTTATGTATTTTAATACAGGAAATCGTGCAGTTGCCGAATGGATGCGTGCGCCGGCAACACAATTTTTGTTAGACTTTGTTAGGCCGGATCTTCTGCTTCTAAGGATATTGGCTAAATCCTTGATATTGTGGGATGAAATCGAGCCGACAAAGACCTGGGTATCTAGTCATGTACCGGAAATCGTATATAAATACAGATTACAGAAACCAACGCCAGAGATATTGCAAAATGTGGATTTAGAAACTATGAAGTAAGAATACAAACTTTACAATTTTATATTAAAGAACTGAGATTATCCATTTTAATTATTTTTTATTGTGCAGTCAGGCCTACTGTAACATAATAGCAGGTGCCTGTATGGCACTAGGTTTGAAATATGCTGGAACAGCTAACAAGAATGCATTTAAAACTCTGTATAATTATGCTCAAATGTTTACTGCATTGTCGCACAAATCAATAGCTGAATTAGCTGGAAAATCTACTATAGAAACGTGCCTAAATGTTATTCTATTATCTACCGCTGTGGTTATGGCTGGTACAGGTGATCTCGAAATTATGAGAATTTGTAGACACGTCAGGACGCGTGTTGGACCTGCTAGTAGCGTCGTCACTTATGGTTCTCATTTAGCAACTCATATGGCTCTTGGACTTTTATTCCTTGGTGGTGGAAGATATACTCTTTCAAATAGCCCAAGTGCCGTGGCTGCTCTTATAATTTCTTTGTTCCCCAAGTTTCCGACCCACAGCAATGACAATAGGTAAGTTATATGTAAAAATCATTCTTCTAAATAACTAATATATTCATTATACAGGTATCATCTTCAGGCCTTGAGACATTTATATGTACTTGCTGCTGAACCTCGTTTACTGCTGCCCAAGGATATTGATACAGCTAATAGATGTTACGCTACTGTACATCTCACTTTTCAAACAAACAAACTAGCAAGTGGACAAGATATTCTTCTGAGGGCGCCTTGTTTGTTGCCTCAGCTAGACAGTCTCAAAAGAGTTGAATTAAAAGATGATCGGTATTGGGACATTGTTTTTGAGCGAGGGCACAATTGGCAACAATTGGAAGGAATGCTTAAGAAATGCGAATCCTTAAATGTTAAACAACGTGCTGGTTGTTTATCTTATCAAGAAGATCCTCATGGCTTTAGAAGTCTTGTAGCACAGACTCTTACTACAGAAAATGTTATAACTTGGGCTGCTCGACCGGAACACGTTACATCCTTTACGAATGATAAGACTGTATTAAA
The DNA here is from genome assembly GCA_036026315.1 of Trachelus stipa. Taxonomy (NCBI): domain Eukaryota; kingdom Metazoa; phylum Arthropoda; class Insecta; order Hymenoptera; family Cephidae; genus Trachelus; species Trachelus stipa. The sequence continues at coordinate 147,518 of JAYRCB010000549.1, read as the reverse complement.
TATCGTAAAGTACTTTTTGCAAGGACTTGCTAAAGAGAAGTCGAAGACAGACACATGTATAAATACCCAGTCACGTGGAATTCGAAGTAAATTCAGTTCACATTATACAAATCCGCAACCAAATGAGAGTCTAGAACGAGTTGCTGGATACTCCTTCGAGCAGGCTGATGTGTCCACCAGTCAGAAAATGGAAATTGGAGAATGTTCTCCGACAAAGAGAAAACAGTCTTTATCAAAAACATCTGAAGATACTGAGGAAATGACTCGAATGGAAAAACATTTTCTGCAGACATTTGCTATAATTGTTTATGAATGCGTGGTTAAGGACAAGGTCAGCCTGCTACCACTGTGGGTCAATTTATTTAAAAGTATTGAAGTCATTGAAAGGCGACCAAGCACTTATCTAGTCTGGCAGATAAAACTCATTGCCTCTCAAGTATTGCGATCTAATTATTTGGAGAAATCTAATCCACTGCTGAGTACTGAAAGTGTACTGGCATTAACGCAAAGAACTGCATTGATTATGGATACTTGGGAACAAGGTAGGACAATTTTTTGGTTTAGTATTCGATATCTAAAGTAACTGTAATTTACAGATCTGAGACCGTTAGTAAAACAATATCTGACCACTGGCATGGTTAATGCAGACACATTGACACTAGAAAAATTAAGTGCTTATTTAATATTTTATGATATGCCCTATCAAGTGAATTACAAAATGATGGGTGAGTATGAGTGAATTATGAAAAAAAATTGAGCTTAATCCAACTAAAATGATTGATTAATATTTTTTTTTGTTTTAGTGGAATCATTATCGCGAATTTTCCTTGACTCCAACTCGGACATACCAGACATCACGCTTTATAAACTTCATACGCTTCTCAAAACAGATTAGTTTTCTAAACGCTTCTTTCTCAACTCGTTTTAATTCTACGATGATCGAACGCTCCTGTGAATATTATACCAAACAATCCCTGACTATGATCTTCGTTAGATTAGGTTTATATATAGAGGTTTGGAAGAAGAGATTTAACGAAAATAAAATTTTTTATAAGAATAAATGTACAAAATGTTATAATTTATAATTATAGTCTAAGTTGAGTAATATTATACAATGTATGTCAGAGAGTAAGTTTTGGATATAAAAGTTACATTTATAATACAGGTATGCGTATGTACCACATTGCATTTCAGAAGACAAAAGGATTCTTCTTTTTTTTTTTTAATAATATTGAAAAACTAGTAAGCTTCATTGATAGTTAGTCAAATTAGAAGAGTGTACGTCGTCTATAAAATCGTTCTTCATGTACAATAGGGAATCCAGTAATAGTATAAATGATGTTATCTACTATTTCCCCTATTCTAGTGTAACAATACAAGCAACCAACTAAAATTCCTCCAAGATGTCCAGTAAACGAGGAATTTGGTACTAGTATATGAATTAAAACAAGTTCCACCCAAAAGGAAACTTTACTAGGAACTGTAAAACCTCCAACATCTTGTAACCTGTCACTTTCTTCACAAACTTGAATTACTTTTAATGCAAACAAAACTGCAGAAAACCCAATGGCACACGCAGTATAATATGCATAATCTTCAGTAATTTGCATGAGGATATAACCCAAAGAAACATACATAGCACTACATGCCAAACTCAATATTCCTACCAGCAATGCAAAATTTGTTGTGCCATACATTGGCTCGAGGTAAGATCCTTTCATAATAAAGGAAATCATATTATAATATAGATGCATATCTGACCCATGTTCGAAGTTTGATACAATGAAGGATCGCCAGTCTCGATCTCGAAAGATTTTCAATGATGATATGCACATTTCCTCTGCATTCCATGGAACTTTTATCATTCCCATGTACAATAATGCCTGGAACACAAAACAGACAATTGTATAAAATTCAAAGTATGACATTGTATGATATTATTTAAACCTGACAGATAATGTGATAAAAATAATTCAAACAAATCTAAACTAACTTAAAGTAAAAGCACTAGACTAAATTAACCTGTGCAACCAAAGAATGTGGAAATATCAAATTACCTGTCCTATAACTCCAATAAGTGTGGCAGGTGGAATTTTATTTATTCCAAAATTGAAGGCCTGCATAAACAGCAAATAAATGCCATACTGCACAGCTTGCTGTCGTCTTTGATAGGGCCTCATATTTGTCGTTTTGATTCACTCGTTTTACAATTTTTATTTGACATTAAAGAAGAACAAGTCTAACTTGTAATCAGTATTGTTCAAAACTGATGATCATGACTGATGTACACGAGTGTTTCGTGAAAGTTCTCTACGACTAGCGTAGCACCACGTCGTTCAAATGTTTGATTCGTCAACCGGTATGCACATATATATAGGACTGTATCGAAAGAGTCTGATATTTTTGTATCTATTCGTGTAGTTCATTAGAGTATCTTTATGAATGAAGACTTGGTAGATTTTATATTCTTAGATAATAGAATGAATAGTTTAATGATAAAGAACAATGTAATTGTTATGATAACGTTATTTATTAAATTACAAAAACAATAAATAGCATTTGAATCCTTAAAGGATCCAAAGGCACTGTGGCAACTTTTACAGCCAATCGAAGGGCGCTTGCGCTTTTTACAAATAGCTCGGCGAACGATGGAAGAACATTTTTTAATAAATAGATTTCAATATAAAATGTAATACAGTAGCAAATAGTTGGAGAATGTCGGCAAGGATCAGCTAGAAAAACCAGGGTTAGTATGCTCGATAACGCATCGCCGACAGTAACGCTTTACCGCCCTGTAACCAACACAGGTAACTCGAGGACATTCGCCGATATTCAACTGACGTAAACCACGTACATAATAAGCGAGAGCTTCGAGACCGGCGTCTGTGATTCTGTCGCAACCGCATAAGGATAGCTTCTTCAAGTTAGGACAGCCAGTAGAAAGAGCTTCCAGGGTGGCATCTCCAACATCACATTTCCCCAAGTCCAAAGCCCTCATTCTTGGACAGCCGCGAGCAAGAGCAAGTGTAGCACTATCACTCAGGGCTTCACATCCTCTTGCATTCAAATATCTTAACTTGTAGCAGTGCCTAGCAACAACTAGAAGGCCTGCATCGGAGACTCTGTCACATTTTCCAACAGATAGATACCGAAGGGATGGGCCAAGATGAGCAGCAAGTTCACGAACTCCGTAATCTGTTACTCTGACACAGTCAGAGACAGAAAGTTGACGTAAAGTCGTGCAGTATAGAGCAATAGCTACTAAGCTAGTATCCGTAATACGTGCGCATCTTCGTAAGTAAAGACAAGCAAGATGTGGCATTCGAGACAGTGTAAGTATGAGTCCTGAGTCATCTACACTGTGACAATCACTAAGGTCCAATGATTGAAGCTGCAAGGTTGCTATCCGACAGTATGCTCTGGTCACTTCGGAGCAACCAGTGAGGTCTAATTCCTTAAGATGAGAACAGTTATTCAGGATGGCTGCTACACTGTCATCAGTAACCCGGCGAGAGTGACGTAGAACCAAGGTTGTTAAGCTTGAGAATGGAAGTGTTGCAAGTACACTGGGTACACCTGTAGCACTTTCTAGGACAAGACGACTTATGCAAGAATGACATCCTCTACGTGTCAATGCATTCAATGCTGCAGATGCATTTTGAGGGTATCGGATTTCCACTTCTTTCCAGAGGGAGGGATGCCACGCAATTTCCCATAGACGATGACATGTTTGTGCTAAAGCACATCGGTCTCTTGTGCCTAACCATCCAAATATCTTAATAAGAATTTCATTGTCTAACTGACAGAGACCTGGAATATATATACGCTTTTGTTGCTGAGGCAATTGTTGCTTAACAGAGACAGTAACCACTGTTGGAGAAGATGCTGAATGACAGGCATTATTGTCAAGGGTATGATAGCCCAAATCCACAGTATCGGATCCAGGTCTGTATAAGGCCAGTTTCTGTGCCAGATATCCAATCGCTCGGTCAGAGCTACTCTGCTCTCCGAATGTAGAAAGGAGTAAGGGACACGATCCATCCATTCCATTCTCTGTTCTGTAAAAACAAAAATGCAAACAATGCAATATAACAAGAAAGATTTATGTTTCTTTGAAATTCCACAGGTAGCGTTATTGTTGTAAATCTTGTAATTCAAATCTCACATTTCCAACCAAGTATGGTGAAATGAATAATCAATCAAGTAGCAAGTCAATGTTATACATAAAATTATTATTTGAATAACTCATTAGTAATGAGCATTTACAGAAGATGACAAACCTGAATTACAGCAGTAAGAATAGAAGGGCAGAGTAAAGACAGTGCGTGACATTACCGAGCACCGATCCGTCCACCGCCGCCACCATCTTGATTTTACATTCCAATTCTTAGCGCAGCTGGAACTACCGATTTCTTTTTTCAATCGTACCTCTTTTACTTCGATTTCATTTACTGATACCTCCTGCTGTATCCTTTTCAATAACTTCCTTGTCGAAACACTTTAGAGAAATTCATCCGGTATTGCTCGGACGATGAAAAAGGTCGAAGAGGACAACCGATCACGGATGACAGACGTTCTCGTTTCTGCTGGTTCCTGATTGCCCTTCCATGAATGTCCCCCCACTTTTGAACACCATATACCGGAGCACGAGGCAATGTCGTCCTACGAGCAAATTTTAACGACACCCAGCAAACATAATATTACATGTAACGTACCTATTGTAATTTCTTACCCATACACATAGCGTCAATCTAGAGCAGTGTTATATTTTAACATTGAAATCAGTTGAAAAATTACAACATATAAGCTACATGTACTAATAATTGGTGGGCAGTATTTCAACAATTACAAATTTCCAATGGAAAAATTATTTCTCCCTTATAAGGTATCTATCAAGATATCATTTCAGAAATCGACTTTTATCAGTTATAATGCTATAATATTATTGACTAAATTATCTATATGTTTCCAATATAGTTACGTATATAGCATGAGGAAACGATGATAATTTCATTCTTGATAGTTTTATGGATAAACCTGTTTAGAGGAACATTTGGAAGCAATCAATATTAATTTTCGTAATTGGAATCAACTGTTTGTATCTAGAACATATTTTATTCCGGAGTCTTAATATTACCAGTTGACCATCTAATAAAGTCTAATAGTTCGATGCTGTTTCTGCTAGATGTTAGCACTATAGTAAAACAGTTTTCTACGGGTACAGCCTCTGTTGGTAAAATAGACAAAAGTGCAGATGGCGTATACAGGGAAATGTATAGAAATCGAGTTTAGTATCTTGCCAACCACGGTAGAGGGATGATCGTCGTGTTGTGTTCTACATAAACACGACAAGAGCGTATCGTTTGGTGCGAACGGAATTTTTCCTAAAAAATAAAATCATAAGTTTTACAAGGGGAAAAACATATAAGAAAAAGTGTAAAGCACAATAATCGTACAAATCAAAACAAACGTGAGAAATCAGTGTTCGGTTCGCATTTCTAATCGGATATGGTGTAACGTTAAAAAAAGTTTCAATGTAAAATGTCGTTGCACCCTGAGCTCGTTCGACACAGTAAAAAAGATTGTGTGACAAATAGGTGAAGATGGAAGATGACGCGGATCTTCGGGAACAATTATTCCACAACACCGTCAGGGAGAATATTGTAAGTATAATATATGTAACGTTACTCCAATTAGAATTCTGTCTAATCGATCACGGATTGTTCGGACTCTGGGCACCTAAAATGTCCCATCACGTCCCTGACAAGGCCACGTCTTTCTCGCGTAACAATTCTGTAGGCTTCTCCTTGTTACCACTTGAAATATGTAATCCATCTGCAATAAAAACAGGATATTCGATCGTATCATCGAAACAAGTATTCATTTGTTACATCAGAAGCATCTATTGCGATTATATAGAAGTCAAGTAATTGACTAAGCTCCGGAACAATGTATATGTGCATAGGAATATTTAACGTTGAAAATGTTCAACAAGGGACTAGCTGGAAGTTTAAACTTGTATAATTTTAGTACTAGTACTTCAATACTATTTACCTTGACTATACCCGAGGTAATGCTTAAAGAGGGTTAAAGCTGGTTGTGATTACGGTACTTCCTGTGCTGCAGGAAAAAAGGAAATATACTACATTATCGTTAATGGATATGGTAAACTGTACACTCTGCAATGTTATAATAATATGGTATAACATGCCAGCATTAAGAGCAACATGATACACGTATGATATTGCCAAAGTGAACCGTTCTAAAACGCACAATAAATTTAATAAATTTATACGAAGTACGAGAGATGCATGCGAATTTCCCAATTTCCTAATACATTTAAATAAGTTAAGGATTATACCGTTAGGTTACCGTTTTACTACGTCTGAACGTTGACCTGGCACCAATCGACTACCTCTCTTTGCGCCCGTACTTAAAAAATCATTAAAGAAATCCTTTTCCCTGGATATATAATTATTTCTAACGTAAGTTTAATTATTAATACCATTTTTAATCGTAGTTTTCCCGAAGAACCTTCGAGTAACGTTCGTTGAACGAACGCCAGCCTATTCCTATTTTACCTCATTGACAAAAATCTGTACTTACTACCAGAATACCAGAGAGAGCACCTGGATGTCTACACCTGGCAATAGATTTTAGTATGAAAGGAACCCTGCATTATTTTTCTTCACAGTCAAAACGTCGCTGGCTGTATTTACAAGCGTCCCAGAAAAAACAGTAATTCGTGTACAAATAGAGTCTTGTCAGAAACATGAATAATGACTACTTTCATTTGGACTTTGAGTTACTTATCAAAGTTCATATTTAACTTGGCGTTATGGCTCTTCCTTGAGATCTAATATCAATTAGAATGGCTAAGATAGATGAAGGCTACTGGTAATTTAGCAAAATACATGCATCAGAATGAATAATCTGAGAGCTGATGAAATTCATTACTATTGCCTCTGTTTGAATCAGGGTCAATTATATTTATCGAATACCCTTAAGATCTGTAGTTTACTTTCTCGGCACTTTCACGTGGTGTCAATGACCAATCATTCTCCATAGAAACCGGTCAAGTTGAACGATAGGATTCGTTGATGGATTCTATACCCTGGTGAATATACCCCTTGATGGTAGTAATGGAATTTTTTAACATTAATCCACGTATTCCAACGATCCTGATTACCCTTTAGAGTCGTAAGTATGACTTTGGAGACTCTTCGCTAAAATGTCAGTGTAGTGACTAATTTTCGTTCTCTTCGCAGATGGTGAAAGAGAGACAGAAAATAAACGTAATAGAATTGCCGTTCTCCTTGTACCACCTTTCGACACTCATTACTTCTTTCTATCTTCATCTGCTACATACGAAATCTCTGGAAACTCTGCCTGGCTCTCAACAGTCTCGACATTCCATTCAATTATCAATGGTTTTCATTACGCAACAGCCAATTCGAAACGAACCAAGCGAGACATGGCTATGGATGCGAAGAACATGAAAAAGCAGACGATTTTAAATTTGACGCCACGCATTACCAATGTCGCATTTACAAGGATGTTACCTATTGGCTGTCATTAGTATAATTTGCCATTTTCCAGCGAGGAACAATGCAATGATTTTATCGGTGTTATTCCTCGAATCTTTCAGCGACGACGATTTCTTTGAGACACGTGTATGTTACCACGTATCCCAATGTCTTGTTGATAACAGCTGCCAGAATATGTAGAAGCGAGCGTTATTGTTTTTGCAGAGTATTATAAATAATTATTCAAACTGTGAAGTACTATCAAGAGCTTCTTTCTACTTGAAAATAAGATTCATTTATGTAAATGCTGTAAATGGTTTAATTTGCTGCTACGTGTCACAAAGGCATCGTTGATAATTTTTTAATTAGCCACTTATCTTGGTTATCGCTCACAATCGTTTCATAATCTTTGCTTATCCGTTTAACGATTATTGGAAACACGTGTGTACAGTATCATTGACGGAATTCAATATTTCAGAATGACCCTTACGGGAACATGAAATATTAATACATATACTACATCCCGAGTATGATTTTGTATTAAGTGAAACGTGCGAGCGGAAATAACTTACGACAATGTGTACTGTACTATTTCTGATAAGCTGGGCAGCCACCATGTTGATGCCTACGAGATGTTTTGGTCGCTATTTTAAAAAATAAGCTTAATAGCTTTATTGGGATGTGGCCTTGTGGCAAAGCTATTATTGCAATAAGATACACGAGCGACTTTAAAGCTAATTTAAATTTATCCAGAGAATTTTCTGTAAAATTAAGTTTTTTATCTTCTAACAGTCTCGATGGGGGACACTTTCAATTTTATGATAAAATAGGCCAATGTCCTTCTACCATTAACTTAAAAAAATAAGTGGAATGATATAGTTATCACGTTTGAATGACGTAGTTCTTTTTTATCGTTGGCAAAAGACATATAATCCCAGGAACCTCGCAAACGGTGGATCACGCAGAAGCCCGTTGCCAGTGTAAACTAAACGTCAAGTGTAATCGGAGTCTGCATGATCATTCGCATATACACTATCTATGCTAGAAAACCGTACAATATAGTCTATTATAAGTTTACGTAAATATCCATGCTAATTTTGGGACCAGGGGCTATATCCTTTGCAATGGCTAAAACATGATCGGTCCCTGATCCTTAAGACACGTTTCTCGGTGCAGTCTAAAAATAGTCTGAAAATCCGCTGCTGCTATATATATAGTATCACATTGGAGTAGTCAGCACGTAAACATTTCTAGGGTATCACATCGTTGACTACGTCGGTCACTAGATGTTAATTCTGACCGATTGTGGCCTTTATTGTTTGTTAATTTTAATTGTAAATTACAACGATCAAATAGATCAGTCGGTATACGACTTTATAAATTTTTCGCGATACCTCGTATCGTCAGTGTTATTAGACTCTAGGCGAATTGTAGGCAATTCTCTCGTCATGCAAGAATGTAAAAGTTTCAGTACGCGGGTTAGAATCTGTCAACTTACTAAGCCAAGAATGTATTACGTGTTTGGTGTCAACAAATGATCCTCAGACTTGTACCAAACTCTGCGCCACATCTGACATAGTTTTGCCAGGCTGCCAATGCGCTACGTTTCCATTAGATTCGCATTGAGAGCTGAAACACATCTATTGTATATCTGTACATTAGTTAACTATAACGGTACAACCTGATTCTGACAATCTTGAGTCTGTGTACAATGGAAAAGAAAGATTTTAGTTGAGTAAGATGCAGGATCAAAATTAATTTTACTGTCATTTACCCAATGACTATGGGACAGATGATCTTGTCTGTTTAAATCATTGTATAAAATTCTTATATTAGCTTACAGGGTATTGGAAATTTCCCACGTAGGATGAACTACCGCAGTAACCAGTTTATTTTTGTATTATCAGTACTGACCAAATCAGTACCAAGGAATATGTGTACCAAGTCCATTTATGCTTGTTATTCTCTTTCAGATTTTTCTCCTACTCTTTCTTCTGTTATACATCTCCAGCTACGCTTTGATCGCACGGTTTAGACGAAGGGACCGAGAGGATTACTTCTCTGTGGACGAGGATGAAGCTACCGTCTACAGGATCAGCTTGTGGCTATGTACGGTCGCCCTGACCGTCTCCGTCGGGGCGACACTCCTGTTACCAGTGTCCATCGCGAGCAATGAAGTCCTCATATTGTACCCCAATAGCTACTACGTCAAGTGGCTCAACAGTTCTCTTATACAGGGTGAGCATTTTTTAATCTGTTTTTTTAATACTTTTTGTCATTGAATTTTATATTAACTATGCGCCTACTATGCTTCAGGTCTTTGGAATCATGTGTTCCTCTTCTCGAATCTATCCCTCTTCGTGTTCCTGCCTTTTGCATATCTCTTCACGGAGAGCGAGGGATTTGTTGGGCACAAAAAGGTAGGTAAAACGTCGTTACAATTACAGTGTGTATATTCTACAATAGCGTGAAATGATTTCAGGGTGTGATGGCCAGGGTCTACGAGACCGTTACGGTTCTTTGTCTACTTGGGGCGTTGGTCTTGGGTATGACTTACGTCCTGTCATCGCTAATAGACTATCACAAGTCAAGCCTCCACACATTGCTCAGTAAGTCATTCAATTGAATGTACTTTGCTTGGGAATGCGAAGAACGTAAATGTCGACTTTAATGGGACATATTATCTTGATGAAATCCCTTCGTGATTCGTATCTCAGATTTATATCATTTTGTATTTATAAAATTATCATCAAGCGTCATTCCTGTATCGTGTACGTAATGCAAGCGCAGTGTATTGTAACGTTCACGAAATTGTTCTTTCCTTACCGTCACATATGGCTGATTCTAGCGTTACGCATTTTACTTCCGTGTATACTGTAATGACTCTGTAATTGCCGATTGTCGATGCATTACGAAACTGCATTAGCCGCAATTAAGACACGTTGCTTGCTTCTCGGTGAGCTGCTGGTTGGGTATGAAATAGGGTGTAAAATAAACCTTGAGTTATTCTACGGATATCATTCACAAGTTTCAACTGTTATATGTAATTTATTTTAATCTATTTTACAGATTTATGGAGTTATTATCTGCCCTTTTTGTATTCCTGCGTCTCCTTCGTCGGGGTCGTAATGTTGTTATGTGAGTATTGTCGAGTAATTATTTATAAGATATCAAGAGCAATTAATTAACATTGATATGCAATTAACAGTGTGCACCCCAGTGGGATTTGTCCGGCTCTTTGGCGTTGTTGGCTCGTTCCTCGTTAAGCCGCAGTTTCTAAAGAATTTGGATGAAGAATTTTTCGCATATAGACTAGAGGAGGATTGCATTAAGAGAAGGTAGAGCTTATTTATTAATGATAAATAGATTGTTATGCTTCTAAAGCTGCTGATGAACAACAAAAATATAATTCATTTGACGGTATCGGATTACAAAGTGATTTTTATGCTTTCTTGTCTTTGGTATTACTATGTACGAGATTGATATTGAATTTCTAAATGCACTATTAACCACCAAAACCTTTTGCGTTTGGTAAACATATCCACAGTATCTTCTTTCATTGACTCGACAATAATATCGCAATTTAATTTTAGACTGGAACACGCGAAGGCGACAGGCAAGTCGTACGTATCGCCAGCTCCGATGTCTCCACCAGCATGCGGAGCTGTTGTGGATGACGAAGAGGAAATACCAAGGCCCAATCCGGGTCTGATGTGCCTAAGGAATGGCGCGTTACAGCGTGGCCTTGCCCTGAGATTAGTAGATGTCCAGAGACGACGAAAGCTTCTAGATGAACAAAGGCGAACCTGGTGGGTACGCAGGACGCTGCTGTACCCTTCGGCGATGCTGGCGCTACTCATACTCTCAACAGCCACGGCCTTATTGGCCGTTCAGAACACTTTGGAATTACTGATAGGAATTAAGGCACTACCACTGAGCACCAGGGTTGGTATTCTTGAAAACTATTCTATATGAATATTGGATATGACGTTTGATTATTGCTTTTTTGTTATTGTTCAGCAATTCACCCTGGGCATCAGTTCCCTCTCTAAATTAGGCCCAATAGGTGCCACGGTAGAAGTGGCTGTTATTCTCTATTTGGCTGCTACCAGCGCTATTGGACTATATACACTTCCTGGTGTCAGAAGAGTCAGGCCTCGACTTCATTCCACTCCATTAACTCATCTCATTGCAAATTGTGCTCTTCTCCTTGTGCTCAGCTCGGCTCTGCCATTGCTGTCTCGCATATTAGGCAAGTATTAGACTATGACGTATATTCATTGTACTACTCTGGTCATGCGATTGACTAATAGGGTAATTATACAATTTTTTTACAGGTATGACAAACTTTGATCTGTTAGGTGACTTTGGACGTATCGAATGGCTCGGTAACTTCAAGCTGGTGCTATTCTACAATCTAATATTCGCAACGGCCGCTATTGGCTGTCTGGCGACGAAATTCACCGCGACAGTTCGCAAGGAGATATACGCGAGATTGCGTAGCAGTCTTATGAGTGTATTTATGAAAAAGGGGAACTCGGCTATGTTCTCCACGAAGGAAGATTAGACTGATTTATATTATAAGATGAAAGAGACATCGTTTAATGGAGATACGGAAGCTCAGCGACAAGTTTAGCATCTGTCGCTATGACGATAATTACGGTATCACGAGAAATTAGGCTTACTTTTGCGATGGATGAACACATTGGAATTTTAAACGGTATAGATGGCTATTAACTCTTACGAAATTTCTTTTCACAATATTGACCGTTCGTAAACGCGTATTGCGTTAAGACTCCTGGAATCGCTGATAATTTTATCCGTTTGCCAAAAAAATAAAAAGATTTATCAGGAGTGAAAGGGTAAAAATGATAGGAAAAAGACTTTTGATGTTTTCAATAAGAAACATGCAGGTGTTACAAGGCCAGTTGAAGGATGAATATGTCGAAGGAAACATCGTTATTGTCGTCGTTTATTATTAAGGATTATTTATTATCATATAACTACTATTTTAATAATTATTTATATGAAAAGTATAAAGCATTCGCCGTCTTTGGACGATTCGCGAGGTACTGTTGTGATAAGAAAACGCGAGCATGCGTTGCGCGAATGTGTGAATCGCTTCTTTGATAATATATTTCGTGTCGTATTACAATCCACACGACTTCAGTTTTTCCTTTTTGGCATCACGCTTCGCGTATACCAACGTCAGATATACAATGGTCACACTATGCTCACTTTTTCCTCGCAAGATGTATCTTCGTCACGAGTTTTCAGCCTCTTATGTACCAAATGATTCCATGGCAGCTGTATACAAGGTGTCAAATCTTAAATGTTTCGTTAGAATATCTTACGAATCAAGGGTTTAAGCGTTTTAAAAATTTCTTATAAAAATGACATGATTTCGAGGTGCAAATGTGGGAAAGTAATGAGAGAAAATGTAGTATTTCGAATGCTGATGTTACAGCAAGAAATGCTTTTCTTTTTAAAATATAGAATCATCTTTTTTTTTAAATTCCTCTAATATTTGAGTTAGTCGAGACATGATTTTCCTAAGTGTTATAGGTTTTCAATCGAGGACTTTTATAGGAAACCTGCCACTTTTATGGGAAACTATTTTCGATTGAACTCTTGATTCCTAAAATATTTTAATGATTTATTTAAAACGAGACACCCTGATTATAGGTTGCACTTCACTCTGCTCATGTATTTCCCATTGTGTTTAATGGGTAATAATATGTAAATGATCTTAGAGCAACACATTAGAAACGCAATATGTGTGCGATCCTGGTTGTCTCGCAGACGTTATCAATAATTGACACACTAGTCTTTAGAATTTGAGAAGAATTTAATTGCAAGTTCTAAAAATGTGTAGCCTGCGTGAGTAGGCTATATGAGATATTAAGAGTTATAATTTCTGTTTTTACCAAAACATACGCGTCTTTAATGATTCACTGTTAGGCAACCAAGTAGATCCTGATATTTGATAACTTCTCTGCGAGTTTGTATAACCTTTTCAAGTTAGCAGTGAGAATGGATTGTCGTATCATAGAAAATTTAAAGGTTTAACGTTTTTCTCATAAGAAATTGACGCAGTGAATAAGCAACGTGCATTTTTAATGCATATCGACTGTACGTATAGGAAATACTAGGGAGGTAATCGCGAACCGGATGATCTTCCGGATATTTAGACTGGAGTATTATGTTTATAATATAATTGTACGATTTGCGATTCATCTGGAATTTAATCATGTAATTAGAGTTTAGCTGCGTAAGTTTTTTCTAAGTATTTTGCAACGTTGTTATTGTGATACGTATCTCGTCATGAAGACAATACTAGCATCGTGCACTGGCACTAAATATATATACTCATGAATTATATTGTTATGCGTTGAACAATGCCGATAATACCTTAAGGTTGCGGACGCTGTTACTTTAAAGTTTTATTCGGCTCATACCTTACTTTGTAGGTTATCGAGGGTCCTTGGATGTTCGTCTTGATATAACATGATGAACATCATAAATTGTTATCGAACGGTTTCGCGGCGCGAAAACGTTTACGCGTCGATTAAGTCGTGGCGTGCGATAAAGACGCTTGATGTGGTACTGCCATACGTTTTTTCTTTCTCTTTGATGTTTTATTCTTTGTTTCTACTTTTTTTTATTTTTTGATAGATCCTTTCTCGGAATGAGAAGGCTCCAGGGTGAAGTATTGTACCTCATAAGTTGGGAATGCCTTAAAAAAAGTGATGGACCACATGCATTTCCTTATGTCACGTCACGCTAATATGGCTGTTTTCGCCGATATATAATACCTATATATACGCACTTAAATATGTCCTATGAAAATAAATAAGCCACCAGCCATATCGTTAGTATGCGTTTGCGTGTTATGCGAAATCTGAGATCCTGCAAGTTGGAGTACGTTTCAGGAAAACTGGCAAGGAACTACTGTGGCAATTTGTTTATTACAATTTAATGGTACAATGAAATGATTATGCCTATCACAAGTATTGACAACATTTCATATCGATTACGAATCTAAAGACTTACTGCGAATCATCTTCCTGGACCCATTGACGATTTTTTAAAGTACCCAACACAGATTTGTGTGCAACGCCCGGACGCAGTATTTTAAATTTTCCATATATCGATAAGTCTACGACCGTTGATCCTACTCTCTTACTTTCTCTTTTAACATGTTCATTTCGTATTGGATAAAAGATTCCTCCTAACTGCGGCCATAGTTCCTCAAACTCTTTAGGATGCAACGAGCTCGGCTTATTACTCTCGTTCGCACTAGTCAAAGCCAAAGGCTGATTAACCATTTTTACAACATTCCTTATAAACTTCGAATCTGGAACTCTAATGCCGACATTGTCGATACCTGGGTTTAAACCAGGATTCAACTTGGGTGTTCGTTTTAATACAACTGTAACAGGTCCAGGTAAAAGATCCTCTAGGAAACGTGGCGGCAGAGTATCTACTACTCCCCAATTATGAACATCTCTGATACTGTATACACATATTGCCAAAGGCTTACTTTCGTCACGCTTTTTTATCTTGTACAGTTTCTCTATAGCATCCTGGTTTTGAGCCAGTGCAGCAAAGCCATATATTGTATCGGTAGGCAGAGCTATGACTTCTCCGCTTAGGAGTAAGTTTACAGCTGCTGCTATACTTCTTGGACCACCACAGAACCAGTGTTTATTAGTCTTACTGAGTAATTTCACTTCGATGCTGCTTGTATTTAGAAGATATTTTGTTGGACCTTGATGATTGGGATTCATTATGCTTCTTATATGAATCTTCAATGGAGGCTAAAAAGTAATAATATTGTAATGTTGCAGAATTGTTTTTTTAAGTTTTAAAAAAACTGGATAGTACCTTTAATCGCGCCAATTGTGTGCACACTGAGGATTGCAACATTTGTAGAATGTTGTCATTGGCTCATCTGCTGATCTAGTTTGAATTTGCATAAAGTATGCACGTGAATGAGAACACTTTGGACAACGCTCTTCTGTTGAATCTACATTCTCCCACGCAGCGCTTCCACCAAGAACATCATCCACTTCTTTTAGCTTAGGATATGTACGGCTGCTGACTTTGCGAGCAATGTTAAAAACATAAGGACATGTATTGCAAGCGAACCTCAATGCAGTTATCCCTTTCTCTACACGTAGTAAATTCCCACAAGTTGGGCAGAATAGAAGCATATTGTTCTCATAAATACAGTAAGTATTATGCAAAGCTGTAGAAGGATAAATTTATATTTGGAATATAAAGCGTAGTCTGATGCAATTACATGGTAAATAATATTTATTTGAATGATTACCCAATTTCTTACCTTACGATTATATATAATGTTTATTGCATTTATAAAATCAAAAACAACATATTATTTACGTCTGCAATTATTATCTCAATTATGCCATTTCAACATTCTGTTTCATTTGAGACACGTGCACCATGTACGAATGTTATACGCACATTGTATGCTTACATAGGAAGAACGGTAAATATAATATAATAAAAATTACTCAGTAATTCTATTATCCTGCACACACAGTTATTTCTAACAATTACTAAGAGATTGATTGTCACGTACAGAATTTTCTATTTATGATCGCATATTTACACTACTCATGGTGCTGCATAATTTCAAAAAGTAAGATTGGAAACAATTAAGAAGACGAAAGTTTGTATATTGGATGTGGTCCGAATCTTGGGTCCTAATTTATAGTGTCAATTGCCGCCACTCGCGGAGTAAGTGTTCCAAGTTAGTAACTCGATGGTTCGCGGGAAAAAGAATCAAGAAGAAGTTTTATACATAGAATACGAAGAAAACTGTCACTAAAAGACGTTGTTTTTTGGCATAAGAATTCAAAAAGTTATAATATAAGATCTCATTGTCAGTGAATTTTGCCACATACTCCTGAATGGCGACAGCAACTGACTACTATTTTTGGTCTAATAATCGGTCTAATTTTTTTAGGCTCGGCCGGCAAGAGTTTTGTCTCCTCCATAAAATTACATACTTCATGATTAATTTGGTGCTGCCTAACATCTAGTGGTAATTTTCTAAACTACATGTAATACTTTCCTGATACATTCTTCGAGCTTCTGCTTTTTGTACTCCGAAACGAAGGTTTATATTGGTTTATATCAGTTATATTGAACGACCATTGCACGCAAAGGTGTGAAAACACTCTGATTGTCGATATTAAGTTATTACTTCTGTTTAAATCTGTGTATTCTATTTATATTCAGTATTAGATGCAGTGTGACGGATTTCGTTAAAAATTTAAGAGCCCTAAGTACATCGCATGAGGAAACATAACCGCAATATTTAAAAATGTTTCACGGGTAAGAAATTTAATTCTCTATGTTATATTATATTCTGTTAATAAATATATAAATGCAATGTGATCTATTTTTAATGTATCTCTAGGTGCAGACAACTTTACACAATTGGATTAAGATTCCAATCAAAAACACACTCAAGATGTATCGGTACATTAACTAAAGCAGAAGCAAAAAAGAGGAGGAATCAATTATACGATGAAGAGCTAAAAAGACAACGAGCTGCTGTAGGAAGAATTGAAAAAATAGATGTTAAATATCATGGACCAACCGAAGAAGTCATTCTTGCGATGAATCAGAATCTTTCCACACCTCATGATTGTGCAAAACATATTTCGGAGGGTGTTACGAAAGTTGCAGCATTGGCTCTTGTTAATGAAAAACCATGGGACATGCACAGACCTTTGATTGGTCCATGTGATTTAACATTCACAACACTGAAAACACCAAATTCCGCGACTAACAGAGCATTTTGGCGTACTTGCTCTCTTATCCTCGGCGCTGTAGCAGAGAACGCCTTCAAAGACAACATTGAAGTTCATCTACATAGCTTTCCAGTGCCAGTTATTAAATCAGGTAGCTTTATATCTGACGTATATCTAAATCTACCTGATTGGCAACCAACTGTTCCCGAACTTCAAGCAATGTCAGCATTATTCGTAAAGCTAATACTGCGTGAACTACCAGTGGAACGATTGGTGGTCCAGGAAAATCTAGCCATAGAAATGTTCCAAGAGAATCGATTTAAAGTCAAACAAATACCAGATATTGCCAAACATAATGAGAACAGGATAACACTATACAGAATAGGAGATCACATAGACATTAGTAAAGGACCTATGGTGGGCAATACAAGTCTAGTGGGCCGTACTACAGTTGCTGCGGTGCATAAAATACAAACAGACGAGGGTGAAAATTTGTACCGGTTTCAAGGAGTCGCCATACCTAGTGGAATTTTGATGAATTCATTTGCCTACGGTCTGTTGGAGGAACGCGCTAAGAAATTAAACAACGTGTCGTGGATGCCACAAAGAATTGAAGAGGACATGGAGGAAAAATTTACGATAGCGGCTCAAAACTAATCTCCACCAATGTGTAATAACATAAGTGTATATAAATATAGATGACAAAAAAAGAAGAAATTTCTGAAGTCATTCACGAGGTACTTTACTTCCCCGTGTTTGAATAACCATATGGCATACGCATACAACGTCGACAATGATAAAATCAATATAGATCGTACAAGAATGTATAATTAACAACGAGCTAAAGCGTCCGCGTAGCACGCGGATAAAACATTTTCTCAGAACGAACGGTAACCGCGTCGAGGACTCCGCAGTTCCCAGCTAAAATGTCCAGGTAGTCTATTAGCTACCGAGGCGGGACAGGTAACATCAAGCTTGAGGTAAAGTTCCTGCTGATGATTGATCGTAGGAGACTCAAGATCATCGGATTTAAGAGATGATCTGATAGCCAAGGGTGCTAATTCCGGGGAGCAACGTAGGACCACAAAAAATACCAAATCGAAGCAAGGAGCTCCATGAATGGTTTCTGTTTCGCGATCCTCTTCCGGTTCATCCACGGACGTGAACTTAAACTTGCTTTCGTAGGCGTACTTGTTCATATTACCATAATAAAAAAATTGACCGCCATATTCTCCATAGCCGGAATAAGTCGAGGCTGGAGGTGGTCTTGGAGATGGTATAGTCGGTGTCTGGAGTAAAAGTTCTCTTTCGTAATGTATCTTTTCAAAAAGATGTTCGTTAACACTGCCGACAAGACGACGGAGTCTGAGATACATAAATCTCTGTTCATCGCGCCATGAATTTTCATCAGGCGCACTAGGCACCTCTAAACAGGTGAACCAAGCTCTCCTCATAACATATTTCAATCTCATATTAATAATGCCACCTCTGTTTCCTCTTCCTGTAGAAGTTCGAAATGCAACGACCTCTCGACCCTCCGCTAAACAATCTAGAACGTCCACGGCCTTGCATCCAGATATCAGGGCAGACCTGTGGCAAGTATTTGAAAGAAAATAGCGATGAGCTGTTACAGGTCAAAGTTTATGAGTATCAGCACCTGTTTACTTTTCTTTCGGAAACCTTCTCGAAGTAGTTCATGAATCTCTTGCAGAGTGAAATGAAACAAACGACACAGGAATCCGGTCCATGAGATCCAGTTAGAGCAGACGGTTTCACCCTCGCCAAGCGAAGAAGATTGTTCAGATCATCGAGCAGAATACCAGCATAGAAACAAAGCTTTGGAAACTTTTCTCTAGTGGGTGGATGTATATATCTCCAAGTAACTGCCCGGAGCATTCTGTATTGCGCCCTGATCAATTCCAGGGCATTAAAGGCCTTACTGCAGGCTAATAAATCCGTTTCCGTTGCGACCTTCGGCATAGTAGATTCTATGTGACTCATAATAGCTTCTAAACGCACGCCGGCACCGTAAAACACGCCATTCAATACCGAAGTAGCCACTATTGAGCATTGCCTGGAAGTGAATGTCCATCAGGATCCGAACAATGGGTCATTACTTTCATAATGATTGTACCTGGAGACTAGGCGAACCGAGGAGGCCACATCATGAAGTGGCAGTAGACGCAGGATCATCTCCAGGACTTCTGGTGGCAGTGTGTCCAAAGTATGAGTCCTAGTAACATTACTTTGCCTGGTGAAGATCCTGGTCTGCGTGCCCGTGGACAATCTCAGTCTCTTGGCGTAACTCATTTAATAAAAAAAAAGGAAAGAAATTGCTGTTCTCTAAGAAATCAGTTCGACAAATAAGAAGCAGGGTTTTCCAAGTCCTCAATAGATCCGGAAGTCCGTACTATCAAAAGTTTCCTGAATGATTATCAGCGCAGAATGACCTGATATTTTGCGTATGATTGAGGTCGCGGTCCAGGCATTACTTCGTAAAATGTTTTCCAGATAAAAATTTAGTAAAATCTAAAATGTCTGGTACGTCCAATGGCGAAACAAAAGAATCGTCCTGTAACGATAAGGACTTTTCGCTGTTTGAATATTAAAGAAATATGATTCTATACGCAGTGTCCTTTTTTTGTCTGCTCAATTATGTTATTCCTTTTGTTTCTAGTGTATTTTATTGGCGTTGGTGTTCCGTCATAAAAATATATATACGTATTTATTATCACATGTAATATAAACAGATACAGAGGACACGTTACAGCACATAGTGTTCGGCTGCTATTAAAAACCGAAATTATTTACCTAAGGATGACAAGTTTCTCTAGAAATTTCATTTACTCTTTGGTTATCGCAACATTTTTCAAAAGGACCCGCCCAAGCATAGGTAGAAGATTTTGTACGAAAATAAGTACAACGCGATTACACTGAGACAAAGTACTAACTGAATTCGCTGAATTCTACCCTTAACATTACCTTTTTTCTCTATTGCACATCACGATCGGCTATTTGTTATATCTAATTTTTTTTATACACAAACATGTTCTGATTTCACGAAGATACTGTTCATCTTCGAAGATACGTTCAGGACGTTCATTCGAGTCACTTGCTTAATTCTAAACATTAAAATCCATAGGCATAAGTAATGTGAACTTTGGCTGATCAGGCGTTGCAGTTTCTTCAGCAACGCAGGCTGTAATGCTATCCAAAAGACTCTGGATGGCATTTTGGTTTCCCGGATGTTTCCGTTTGGTATGCTCTCGTCGATGCTTTAGTTCCTTAAAGGTCTTTCCACATTGTTCGCAAACATAGGGCCGGGCAGCTTCGTGAGAGCGTACGTGACCCTCGAAATGGCTCTTCCTAACGAATCGCTTACCACATTGACCGCAATCAAACTGAAATCGTCCCTCATGAGCTGCTACATGAGAGTTTAGAGTCCATTTTGATTTGAAAGTCTTAGAGCAATAATCGCAACGAATCTTATTTGAATTCGCGCTGGCTTCAGCTTTTGTGGTAGCTACAGAAACGGCTTTGGTCTTCTTATTCAATAGAAGCATCTCCTCGAGTAAGAATTCTCCATCTCCTTGTAATGCGACTTGCTGGGTACCATCAAGTTTCCCAAAGGCAGCCTGTGCCTGCAGGATACTACTGGTATGTTCCTTCATGTGATTCTGGAGAAGTTCCTCGCGGTCGAATCGGGAACCGCACAGAGCACATATGTTACATACAGCTTTCTACAAACAATAAATAAACATGATAAATTTCGTGGTCTCAAATATTCTAAATTATATTATTTATGTCCCCTTGATTACTCTTCCGAAACTTTCACACCCTTCCCACTAAAGTAATATCCATTAAATCCATTGATTATTCTCTAAAAGGGAGAGAATGCAAGGGGCAGCAATTAATTCATCAATTTATGCTAATCTAACAAACCCACCAATATATAATCTGTCATCCAAAATATTAAGATCAGTCAATCATATCAAAATACCTTATTATGTGACGATATGTGTGCCTTCAATTTACTCTCCTGTGTGTACTTCTTCTTGCACAGATGACAGGAGTACCATTTGACCTCCCTATTGGTATCCTGAACATCACCACGTTTCAAATGGCACTGTGCATGCTTCCTGAGTACAATCTCATTAGCAAAATTTTGTCCACATTCAGAGCAATTACGTATCTCAGCCCTTTCAATCTCTGACAATCTTTCCTTTCTCATCTCATGTCGTGCTATGTGTCTCTTGAGATCATGAGCCCTGGAGAAGGCTCTACCATACCTGCTACAAGTAGGAAAAGGACATCCCTTGGTATTGGCCGGCCTTTGCCACACTGTTGTACTCGGAGTAGCGCTCTTCTTCATATCCTTGCCACAATCCTTACAGGACTGATCAGTACTTTGATTGGCAACTGTAGTCAACTGTGCCGATAACGGTATTACAATGGAAATTGTTTCGTTCGAGCCGGGCGTAACGATAGGTCCTACATGAATAGCAGGTGGTGTAGTTAATGCCATAGGCTCCTCGTTACCGCTCATGATACTATGGGACAATAAAAAAGAAAAAAATATATAAAATCATAAAGCTAGTCGTATCGATGCTCCATTCATTGACTACGTAAACACAGTTCTGATCCGTATAGGAAAACGCAGATAGACACCTGGAGTATCGATTTCATGAATATTTTCCAGAGCTGTTATCCGAAAGTGAGTTCACGCAGCCGATACTGTAAGCCCTTGCGTGGTGTTTCGTAGTTACATGAAAATATCCCCGAGGATATAAGGACTGTTCGAAACTTCGTTGCCAGTGGAAACGATCTATATAACAGATAAATACCAAGAAACCGATTTCCTAACTTATCGCTAAGCTCTATTAGAAAAAGTGGTTAATAAACAAGGCGGTGTTATCATTTACTAAGTAAATAGAGCCAAACGAACATTTTTTCTACTGAGAGCTGTACTTATGGGAAGTAAACTATGACGTTAAAGTCAATTTATTTGACGATTATTGGCATGAACATAAATCAATCGCTACATTGGTGGTAAACTGAAATAATGAATTTAATTGACCACGATGCACCTAGAGGCTTCAAATATGTATACTAATAATGATTGTTACGAGGAAGCCATCATGTTCACTGTCTCACCCTGGACTATCGAACCGTCTGACCCTTTGACAATAGTATAGCGTGAAAGAAACAGCTTTACGACAGTGCAACCCCTGCAGTGGCAGAATCGATCGAGAATGGCGAAAGAAGTAAGCGTGAAGTCAATGAAAAGTTTATAATCATCTACTGCAGATATTAAACAAGGGCTAAATCCGTCTGTAAGGTGGGGCTGTGTGAATATGAGTCACATGTACGTGCAGCGAGAGAGACATTGTATATTTTCTAAATATCCTTGAAGCGAACGAGATTGTACTCACGTTTGGCCACTGCCACGACGACGCTACACCTTTCCTTTCGTTTTCGTCCTGAGATATATCGAAAATCTTGTATCCCTGCTTATGGTCAATATCGCCCTGACGCAGAACAGCAGCAAAAGCAACTTTATATTGTATTGTCCTCTCCCGTTTCTTCCAAGTCTACCTGTTTATTCCTTTCTCCGTTGTTATCTTTCTTTCTTCGTTTATCGTCCTCTCTCTATTCCAGGCTAGTTTACTTCTTCCTCTTCGTATCTCCTCGTCGCGCCACTCCTCTCCGCACTATGGGAATATAGCGGCAGAGACTTACTCACTTTCCTCGACCCGATGAAAGTGTGCTACTGAGCAGGAACGCGTTCTCTCCCCCGCTAACAACGCCACCCACAACAGAGAATCCAGGAGCGTATATACAGGGATATTTCTAAATTTTATTTCTTCGTGACATATCATATACACCATAAATTAAGTGCCTACGAAGAATCTAAAGATAATGAGAATGTTGCTGGGAATTTTCTTATAATAATAGTCATGGAAATTTTATAGCAACAGGACGCTTTGAGCGTTTATGATATTACGTTGGATTTTACTTTACTCCCAGGATCGTATACTCGTCCCTGATTCACCCCAATGCGCAAGTACAAGATCTGCCTACATGTGAATACATACTCGGTGCACCTTACAGTTTTCATGTTATCAACCGCTGCTAATATTTCTGTGCGCACATGCCATAAGGACAGTTTCAGAGTTGTATGATAATTTATTTGCGAGGTTCTGATGCATTTTTATTCTTTTAATTAGGAATTGATATTATTCGAAGGAAGCTGGGGAGAGCGGTTCGATATTTCATGTGAATTCCTTCAGTAGTATTGTACGATAGAGGAGATTTTACTATTGGATGTAACACAGGGAAATATTTCTATACAAAGTATTCTATGCTTATATATAAGATTTTAAATACAGAATTAATACTGATTATACGTGCTTCAGAGCATGACACGTGTGTTAACATCAAAAGACACTCCCATCCGTGTTTCCCAGCGGGACATGTTCCTTTAATCAAGTAATGGCTGGGATTAATGACAAACCTTGGCTTGGCAGGTTCAGTGAGAAGTGAATTTGCGTTATGCTAATTAAATTGAAATGTTTTAATAAAAGTCTGAGGCTCAGTAAATATTGTAACCCTAATTTTCATGGTTGTAAAGTAACATCTCGATCAGCAGTCTGCGAGTGAAGAAAGTTTCGCACTTTCATCTTTTAGCCCGTGAAACTTGGGACTGTCCAACGTTACAATGATGATAATGGACGTTTATTTATGGCAGCAATTATTAAAATCTGCGAATGAAAATCGAGAGATGGGACAAAGAGAAAATATAAAAACTGTAACGACGGAGGAAAAAAATTTCATTTTGCATGACGTATGATTTCAATTGGTCACGCGTTTTTTCGTTCACTTGATTTTTTTTTAATACTCTGACACTTGCATCCCTATTCTCTGGCTATGTAAATTTCTATGTAGCAGGTGCGCTTTGTAACAGTTCGTAAACTATCTAATGTAATTACTAATTAACACTCGACGTGGCCGTCTCAAACAAACTCAGCCATGTTAATTTACTAAGTAGATTCAATTCCCCTAATATGACACCTGCGTCCGCGAAAGAGGACATTTTCGAATATCGAAAATCTCAAGTCTATTTATAATTTGAATACAAGCTTGAAACACTATCTGGTTAAACAGTCTATAATAGGATTAAGTATCTAATTGCACTTAAAACTTACCTAGTAGAAACATAGACAGAAATTGCATAATGCATTATACATACTCTCTAGTAAAATTATAAAACAACCTTTCCAAAAAAAAGAAGAAAATATAATTTCATTTTTAACCTTACCAAAAAATATTAATAAAAATTTCTTCTCTTACCAAAAGATTTTAACGTACAATAAACTTTCTCGACTTTCCAATTAAACAGTAGAATTATTTTAAAAATCTGACACTTAGAGCACTGTCTGATACTTTCATCAGTACTGCTACATAGTATATACCTATAGTATATTACAAATTTCAGAAACTTACCAGACTATCATATATGCCTATCAGCAATCTAGTATGCATATTAAGTGGGCCATATTGGGTTAATTACAAGTATGTACCGCGAGTACTCATAGGTAGCTTCTCAAGCCTGAGTTTGCACATGATATGTATGAATGTGAATACACGTGCATGGTAAATCGATATATCTAATTTTATCGATGTGTAGCAGTAGCATAGCTTCCTGGGCGTACGCTTTGAACTTACGCAACAATGTGAATTGAGAGAGGCGTGAGATAGGTACTTATATAAATGCAGATGTTCAGATGGCGTATCCAGATACAACAGGTGACGCTCGCTCAAATGGATTTTTCTGTTTCAAATTGAAATACCGTGAGCCCTCAGGGAAATGACTTTTCTTTTGAAAGTTAGCGAATTTGATTTCGCATGAATAAGAAATCTTCAAGGGTATCTTCACCCTTAATGTGTGTGTATATATATGTATATAAGGTAGATCCCCCAAAATCGTGGTCAATTTCTTGGCAAACAGAATGAAAGTCACGTACGCTTATCAATGCTCTATAACAAAGCTCGAAGACAAGATCAGTCCCAGCTATAAGAAATATATGTCAAGAGACACCAGGGATATTGTTTGCCAAGAATTTTGGAAGGATTCCGATATCCAGAGTCCTGGTAAACACAAGGATAAAGATTCGTAGGTAATTGATCCTTATGTCAATATACACAGATTTTTACTTAGCGCACTAGACCTGTATAATATATATATATGTCTCTAGGTACGTGCTTATTATCCTTACTAGAACACTTAGGATCATACTGGATATTAGCTGTACCGAACATATTGAGGCACGCATGTTCTCCGATTCTATTTTTTAAAAATAATTTTTAAACTCGTTATTAAAAAAATATAAAACTACCTAGACTTATATACAAGTTTGTATCACCTACGCACAGACCACGTAGTATCCAAAATCACAGTTTTCTATAGAGTCGCTTAATTAATTGATTCAGGTGTTCGCATCGGCATTCATGGTATCCTTTATCCAGTTTAAATAATGTTGTATCCTTGTGTAGACGTCAGGATATCCTGGTCTTGCGCAACCCGATCCAAATGACGTGATACCAACCAGCAGCCAATCACCGTCCGCTCGTCGACATTGCAAAGGTCCACCAGAGTCACCCTTGAGTAAAAGGAAAGTGTAAGAAGATATTGGAATTCTAAGTACCGTATCGGATAAGTTTACTTGGACAAGGTCAATCGATCCTAATCGTACTAATCGAATGGGAACGATTCTGATTCTTAAGGGCGAGGACCAATGATCCTCGCACCAGATTGAATTTTAGACGCCACTAGGCAATCTTCTAAAGTGTGTTTGGGTCGATCTTAACGATTGTACAATAAACGCTGGAAGATTACGTTGCAAAATTTTATAGTAAACGTATCGGGGTACGTCGTGGCCAACGAGAGGATAACCGCGACCAAAGCCGTGCTCCAGTTCCTGCAAGGTGACCACGATTTGGAAAGCGAATCTAAATCGCGTTACCACGCAACTTCCGGATGAGCCGTCAGTATGTCCAGCGCAGAGATGACCACCACGAATGGGAACCGATTGTCCATAAGCTTTTTTACATTCCTCCAGGTTCAATAAAGGCACGCTGGCTTCGAGGAGCGCCGATGAGAGCGACGGCGATGGTCCTGAACGACCCCAACCCGAAGCCACGCACTGTGCGTCGGTGAACTTTTCTTTTGATTCCGGAAGACATATGATTCTTACAACTTTCGACAATGGCGCTGGTCTGCTCAGCTTCATCAGTGCTACGAGTAAAATATTTTCTTTTGCTTAAACTTTACTTCAGATTGTAATCTCATTTTCTTATTTGTCTTTACTAACCTATATCGTGAACGTAGTTGTTAAATCGCTCGTGAAGAATCACTCTCTCCACTGGAAGACGTGCTGACCCACGACCACCGGAATCCAATTCCCACTCACCCAAAACGGCGGTCCAGAGAGCGCCGATAGGTAGATTGAAAAGTTCACTAAAAAATATAATAAAGGTATACTAAATGTTTCCTAGTCGTTAAGAAGGTATGTATAATGGTATTTATACAGTGATTTTCAAAATGAATTAGTTAATCTATGCGCAGGCGTGAATTTACTTGAGGTACTTCCTGCGGCTTCTAAGGGAATCTTATTTTACATGGATAACGTATGATAAAAAAAAGCAGGAAATTCAATGTTATAACATAACACTAGGTCTACCGAAAGTTCTGTCTGTTTTTTGAATTGACTTGAGATGACATTATAGGACAGAACTTTCCGGTAGATCTAATATTGAACTTTTGGCAGATGGCACTGGGACTATGCAGAGAAACTATGAACAGTATAAATTTATAAAAGTGGATGATGAGAACGAAGAAAATATTGGAAATGAATTTAAAGATAATACTGATATATAATTGAACTGTCTTCTAAGAATGGCAGTCAAGAATGAAACTGGTGGCGATTGATATCGGATGAAAACGAGGGCAGGAAATCAAAGGATGTCTCGCCGCCTTTAGATTCTATTGTTTTGCATTTCCGGTATTTTCAATCAATATGCAGTAAGTCGTTCTTACTTGTGAATGCAATGGGCTGCAGTGAGTACCCATTTTGAATCTATTAGAACGCCGCCACACCAGTGTCCGATGAAGCCTAGTTTGGGATGGAGTAGCTGAAGTGACACTTGCCAAGGCCAAGCACCACGTCTACTTGGTTTTCCATTGAAAATTCGCCCAGTGGATGGTCGTGGGTGTCGTCCTGTCGATCGTGGTTGTCTTTGCGACACGGCAGGTCTACCACACTCTAGAGAAAATATTATCGTATACTCTTACAATGTATGACAGCTCATTCTACTATCTGTACTCACTGCTATGATCGTCGCGACCTGACTTCATCATCGACGAAGTGCTTCCTGCCAGGGCGATAAGAATTATGGCGGTAAAACCACGTGGAAACTTCATTTTTTTTTACGTTTTCTTTTTGTAATATATATATGTATAGCCAGCGGTTTTTTTTATTTTACCAAAGGACCTGGGTACATCCTACAAAAATAAGAGGATGGTACTCGCTTAATCGTCCTGAGGTAATGGCACTTTCACGAGACAACGAACATTCTCACTAGAGAGCCGATCACGATGTGAATACGAGGATACTTCTGTGGTATGATCCTCCCGGATGATCAGCCTGGTGAACGATCCCCAAGAAGTCTAAGGAAAGTTATTATCGTTGTCGATTCTGTAAGGAGGGGAGCCCACCCGGGAGTGCGAAATCTAACCAATGCGAAATTCTATGTCAAATTCATAAGTTTCTAACGAGAGTTACGACTATTATGAAATTTCACTTTCTTTTGGACTTACTAGGTCCTTTTTTTCTTTTTTAAATACGAAATTTGCTACCCATTTCATTTCAATTTAATTCTGTGTAGTTAATAAATGAATCATCTGAAGAGGACCCCGACCTAGGGTCAAAACGATGTAAAAGTACATTACCATTGTTCTCATACTGCACCTTGGCTGCGATGTTCAACACTGGATCAAAGCATCAGATTAATGGTTCCATTCACGGAATGGATGTCTGATGTAAAAAAAGACTATTAATTTTTTCAAATTTGAAATCTTTTTTAATAATATTCAAAAAGGATTTCTCATGAAACGTTTGGTACCGTAATTCACCAGTTTTTTAAATAATAACTCCGATATGTACTCTCGTTCCTTCAGATCCTCATAACCAGAGGAAGGATAAAAAAACAACAATTTCACAGAGTCGTCCTGAAGTTTTGCCATAATAAATTTCAGTAGGCAAAGAAGCCCATCACGAAATCATTCTTTGTGATTGCAAGCCACGTTGGAAAGTTGAGGGTGCACAGAAGCAAGTAACGTTCAGTTTAATTGAGACCTAGTCTAATGCTGACCCGAAGTAACAACGATATAGGATCGCGTTAGAAAACGATAATCGAGAAAACTCTAGAGTATCGAAAGTCATTTCCAACGTTTCTTACTGTAAGCCGTATCATACCATGGAGATTCTTTAATGACGATCGTTACCAGGTACCAGAGGTTATTGAAGAATGAAGATATTTTCACCTGGTCGCAGCCTACTTTGTTTAACTCTTTTTAACATCAAGACAGTCATTTAGTCATTTAGATCGTTTCTACTTTACTGCCATGAAAGTCTATGCATTAATCTACATACTGTCCATATATATATACAAAGTATATACAATCTTGTGAGTAACTTTTAATGGTACTGTACGTACAGTTTCTTCCATAGATAGTAGCTTTGAAATTGGCAGGTATAGATAAGTAGCGAACGTTATCGATCTCTGTTCTATGTGAATTTAGATCTCGCTGTGTATCTGTCAGGAGAAGACATAGAATGAGAAAGTGAAACCGCATATACAATCGACTCTGGCATAAAAGAAAGGAAGAGCTATACTGCCGTTACCTACTGGTACCTACTGCTAAGTATGTACTAGTACCATAAGAGCAGTCTTCTCCACGTGAGTTAGGTACGGGAATAATTACATTTGCATTCGTCGAGAAACTGAATCATTAGATTACTTTCGTTCGCTGGCTCAGATACGCTCGATAGGAGACACTTTTCACAGGATACAGTAATAGCAGTGAATGAGATTGTGAGTACCCTTCCACATAGTAATCATTAAATTAAATGACGATAAAAGCTGCCAGACCCATCCTCTAAGCTTTCCCCAATTTCCTGATGACTTGTTGATCTTAGAATTTCATACGATGATTTTGCTTCAAGGAACAGGTAGTGTTATTCATTTTAATGATTATTACGCACTGATCTGTACATACCGAATTATAATCCTTTTTTAGATTTTTATTTAGGTTGCTAGGGTAATCGTGAAACGGAGAGGCGAAATTCTATGGAATCATCATCAAATCGTAATTATCTTAATTCGTGAGATTTTATTTCAAGTGAAAAGGGAATTTCATGCCGATACGCTCTATTGAACTGGGCTCGTGCAGTTCGGAATTGTACAGTGTAAATAATAGTCTGATAAATGGAATTAATGTGTTTATTCTAACGTGAATTTTAACAGCTGCCAATAGATCCAATCAACTTAAGTAATTATATTCTAATGAGGACTATGATTAGAGATATTAATGTGTCTCCAATGGTTTTATTAGTGATTTAATTGATTCATCAGTTAATATTGTAGAGTATACATATAAGCTAGGACTTTTTGTGGATCTTTATTAGACGGTCCTGAAAATGTTCAATCTGTGTATACATATACTATTATACTTTTATTGGCGGGAAATGCCAAGCGACCCATGGAGTGGAGCCGTTACACAGCTGAATAAGGGAACTTCAAAATTTGTTCTAAAACCACAGTTCTGCGTTATCTTGTGAAACATTGTGAGTAAAATTTGTTTTTGCTATTAGTTACGATGCAAACACGGAACGCAAGATATCCTTATACGCGAAAAACGAACGAGGTTAGTACTTGGCTTTTGTAGGTGCATAAAAATTTTGGAGCACGCTTGAAAAACAAGGATATTTCAGAATGCTGTTAAAGAAGAAAATAAGCTCCTGAGACGATCATCAAGAAATAATCCTGATTTAGTGAAGGTATGCTATGTATTATTTTTTTTTGTTATTATAGATGGGAAAAATGCTTGAGAATATTGATATAACGAACGTATGTTATATTTAGTGTTTCAAAGACTTTTCTTTGTGAATTGTCAGTTCTCACGGTTTCATTAATTTCAAGTTTTCTGGCACACGAGTTTGTGTGTTCTTGTAAATGCTCTTGAGAAAATGGAAATCATCAAGAGTAAAAGTACTCTTGATCATTGCTGAATCCTCTCACGAGTACCAATAAAGATATAGAATTTGTTTGTAGGAAAAGGTAGAGCAACAAATTTCATACAAGGAACCTGATATATCCACCTTGCCGTCCATTGTATTTAAAGGAACTATTAATTATGTCAATGATTTTTGTGGCTGTGCCATTGCCTCTGACGGTATCATGTAAGGGTATTCATTATTTGTATTCACCTTTAAAAAACGTGAAATTACAGAAATTCATATTTTTTTTTAGACATGAGGTAGAGAGCAGCAAGGCTGATATTGTACCTATAGGTTTTGATTTAGAATGGCCTTTTAGTTTTCAAACAGGCAGTGGAAAGACAGCACTGGCTCAGATTTGTCTTTCTGACAAAGTTTGTCATCTATTGTATCTCTACGACTTACAAAAATTACCTGCAGCTCTCATTGTACTGTTAAAGCATCCAAAAGTTAGATTAGTCGGTGTCAACATAAAAAAGTAGGTACAATTTTCATGTCCTACATTAGAATTACTAATTATTCACTCTCCTATTAAAAACTATAACTTTTACAGTGATGTTTGGAAGCTTGGACGAGATTTTAAAGAGTTTCCTGCAAAGCAGGTTGTAGAGAACAATTGTATTGATTGTGGTCCATTTGCAAATAGCATCTTAAAGCGTTCCTGCCGTTGGAGTTTGCAGAAACTAACGGCGTATTTGGTTAGTTAATAATCTAATATTGGAGTTATGATTTAAAGTATATCCATTAATAATTGCAAAACGGTGCATTGCTCTTTTATTAAAGTTACAGAAAAAAATCAGCAAAGATCCCACCGTACGAATGAGCAAGTGGCATATTCAGCCGCTCAGCAAAGAACAGAAAGCTTATGCAGCAACAGACGCTTACGTACGTAACTTCATTACTGAAAACTATTTCTAGGCCTATTAAAATAAGCTAGAATATTTAGAATTCAATAATAGTAACATAAATTATTCATTTTATATTTGTTTTAGGTCTCATTGCTGCTTCATCAAACAATTCAAAAAAAGGCTGATGAACTCGCTCTCAAATTAGAAAAGGAAAATTGCGAAATTTGATTGAATTTGATCACGAGTAAGATAAAAGTTAATTCATTCCGACTGAGTACAAATTAAAATACATTTCTAAAATGAGTGAGAAAGTAGTAAAAGTACTATGGGCTGGTAGACTGGGTTATGGAGTAGGACTTCGTCTGCAAAAAGCATTGACCTCTCACCATAATGACACCAATTTAAACATGGCAGTACGAAATACTTTAGTTCTAGTAGAACATAATCCCGTGTACACGATTGGAATACGAACAACGGGCTATACTCAGGAAGATGAAGATAAGTTGAGAAAACTTGGTGCAGAGTATTATAAAACAAATAGAGGAGGTCTCATAACCTTTCACGGACCTGGCCAGCTAGTAGCATATCCTATAATAGATTTGAAGCAGTTTAAAGCAAGTGTTAAGTGGTACGTTTGTCAAATAGAAAAAATGATAATAAGATTGTGTGCAGAATTTGGTTTAAAGGGACAAACTTCACCAGACACTGGTGTTTGGATCGAAGACAGAAAGATCTGTGCCATTGGTATTCATGGTAGTCGCTATATTACAACACATGGACTAGCTTTAAATTGCAATACTGATTTAACATGGTTCGAACACATAGTTCCATGTGGTATAAAGGGTAAGGGTGTGACGAGCATCACTAAAGAGCTTAATGCTGAAGTTACTGTCGAAGAAGTAATACCAATATTCAAGAATGCCTTTAAAGACGAGTTTGAATGCTCTCTAATAGAATATCCAGCAGGTGAAGCATCACAGTTACTGCGAACTGCTACAAAAGAGGAAGCATTAAAAAATAGTTAAAATTAGTATAAACATAGTATCAAATTTAGATTAATTAATGCTCTAGTATATGCAATAGTAATAGCTGTGAAAATTAGGATTTTTATAATATGGACAGCATGAATTACAAGTTATTATTGTTAATGGTGTTTTAATCAAATTATACTGAATGCTCTACTTTCAGATTGCAATGTATTTTAATATTTTTTCAATAAATACATTAACAACATATCAATAGCATGTGTTTTTCAATATATTATTATAGTACAACCTCAAATAATAAAACTATATTCGGCACAGCCTATATACTATTAAAATGTACAACTAGTTAATTCAAAAAATTGTCACAGCCTGGTTTAAGGCCAAGCATAAGGGATACTGTAAAGCGTACCGTGAATATTATACCGCGACTAAAAGTGGCCGTGTCTTGATTTAACAGTTAAAAAAAATGTTATAAACATTTTAAATTAGTAACGACTAAACAATCATTGTGATCATGATCGTTGCATAGTGATGATTATATGCCTATTAGAGAAATGACAAGTAAAAGTGGCGCACGAGCTTATCGAGACTTTGTGTGATAATAACAAGATAATAATCACGAGACATTAACTTTCCTATTTACTCGATTCACAATGCTCCGAGTATGCGGATTTACCTTAAACGAAATATGTACGTACAGAAATTTCTCGAGTAATTACGATATGCAGCATATCGAATCTGTTTCAATAATGTTAAAGAGAATATCTCACCCCATACAAGTGATCTATACTGAACTATGAATCACTGTGTCCAAGTATTATTAAATAGATTTTGCAAAGGTGCAAATGTCTCAGGTTAAAACACTTTCAACGTTTAAAAGAGACTCTACGAATAGAATAGATATTGCATGTTCCTTGTTTTATTCATCTTAGCCTATTTTACCTTTTATTAAATGTAAGACAGTGCATCTCGTAAGTTTTAAGAAATTGTTATTGTATCACCAGTATCATGTTTTGATCCCAAAACTTCCATAAAAGATGCTGCCCGCTTTTTGAATGGTACACAGGTATACACTTATACGTTTACCTCTTGTAAGATCTGAGAAAAGATACGTCTCGTCCTGATGAAAAAAATGTCTTGGAAAGTCGCAGTCTCCTATCGATATATCCTAAACTTAGCCTTCAGGTTTGTTTTAACTTAAAGAACAACATTTATATGAATTTGAGCACTGGCTTATCACTTGAACTCAATAAAAGAAAAGAGAAAGAATAATAGAAATACTAGAACGCCAATTTTCAAAGAGTAGCAACTAGTGACTAGATTTGTACGAATGAAATTGATTAAATTGATTAATTAAAAAATTGAAATGATATAAAAGATTAAAGAGGATAAGAAATAAAAACAAACCCTATTTATCTTGTTCTTAGTCCACGTAAACGAAATCATCTGTAGTACTCATTAGAGACAGTACCATCCATTATTCCGTTAAAACATGCAAATATCTCTGAGTGTAAAGTTCAGCCGTGAGAGTCCCAGCGACAGCTACGGCATTGTGAAGTGAATTCGCAGAGTCTCTGATAAGCTTAATCGCTTGTTCTATATCCCCTTTAAGTTCTGCATACTGTTTATTCGTTAAAAGAGCTTCCAAGCTCTGCATTGCTCTAATGGCGTCAGCGCTGGGTCGAATTTCCATGGCGTCATTGTCGGTAGACCTCGTGGGCGCTACACCTGGGGAATGTGAAGTGTAACGTACTATTTGCTGTTCCGATTTTGATTCAGGAAGTTGAGCCAGACAGTACACTCCTAAGGCTCTACTGAGGAACTTGCATCTGCAAGGACATGGAAGCTTCCAATAAAGTTATGAAACTTTATGAAGTTCTACCTGAGTTATGACATTTATTGTCAAGTTACCTGATAGATAGCTGAGAGCCTTTCCTTATACCAATGGCTCCCAATATACCCCAGCCCTGACCAGCATCGTCGGCCATGGTTAGTAACGCGCGAGCTAAGCCTTTCAAGGCTCTTGCAGCGATTACTGTATTTTCACTGTACTGACATTGCCTGTAGGTTAACTCCAAAGCTTTTCCCCATAGCAGAGGTAACTTCTCTTCTACCGTATCACTATTATAAAATTAATGTTAATATATCGATATGAGAAGTAGCTTAGAATTGGAGTACTTACGTTGGTTTAATAGCAGCAATCCAGTCGATTAAATTTATAAGAAGCATTCCTTCCTCTCTGATATCTCGACAGGAAGGCAGTCTTTTCAAAAACAGTGCATAGAGTGCAAGAAGTCTACCTTCAGCGACTAAAACTCCTTCTACAGGTGGCTGACGAGGCACCACAGGTTGGAGAATAGTTAAAACAGCGCACCAGGTTGGTTTCAAGTCCTCTGTAACTGAAGAATAAAGGTATATATTTTGTTGCTTGTCAATATTTAATTTTATTATTTCCTTACTGTTGTGTTTGAAGTAAGCATCCAGGGCGGCTTCCATGAGTTCTCCTAAGGTAGACGGTGAAGCCACAGCTATTCCTATGACTCTCAGTATCCCCATAAGTGTTGGACTATTAGCAGATTTTTCTAAAAGCCATTGTGCCCAGCTAGTTCGAAGTTGCTCTACCAGTAATCCACTTTGATTCACCGAGTGAAGTAATTCAGTAACTAATAAACCAGCTTCTGATACTTGTTGTGGTTCTGATACAGCTGGAAAATTCAAAATGTATATTTTCTTCCTCAAACCTTTCATAATATTATACTTACTGCTCGTAATTATATTCTCCATATCGTCCAGCATCCTCGTCAAAGTATTTGCAAAAGCTTTTGGATGCGTGGATAAGAGTGATTTATACCTAGTTGTACAGTTCACTAGCAATTTCACAGAAGACCTGACATACATCTGCCTCTTCTTCAAGGTAGTCGGATGGAAGTGTGTTACAGACGGATCATACGCAGCAGCAATCTTCAGTAAACTAAAAAGAAGTAATTCTTAATCGCATTTTTATTAATTTGGTAAAAATATAAAGAAGCTGTCATTACTTATTAACAGCCACATCTATCGGATGACTCTGGTCACTTTCCAGACATAGAATAGCTCGAGGATCACAGCTCATCACATGCCAATTGACTACCTGATCATAAGCAGCAGCATCGACCAAGTGCCAGGCAAATTTCTCAGCTTCTACCATCAGTTGAATAGCCTTGTCATTCTGTAAAATCAAAGTAAAACGTAACCTTCTAATTCTTGAATTTTATTATTGATGCTATAGACTCACCTGTCTGACATTAGGCTCATTAGAGAGTTTAACTAGTAAATTTAATAGACATATATACATCCTGGCTGCCACAGGAAGGGGCTGAGTGGATAATACCTCGTTGATCCACAATGGCCAATTAACACTGGTAAATACACTTCCCAAAAATAAATGACTGTCAGGTAAATACTGATCAACTACTTTCACCATAAATTCAACGTCTCCTGTACCAGGTGAGAATCTATCCCATGGTAACGATAAGAAATTCCCATGAATAACATTAAGAATGTGCTCCTTGACCGAGGCATGTGCGAAATTCGTTACGTAGAACTGCCACAGGTAACAAAGAATTTTACTGGATGCTGGCATAGTATCGATAATAAATCTAATGCATTCAACGAACATGGCCACAGTTCGATTAGCATATGGTCCATCCGTTATTATCCATGGTAATAGCACAGATCTATCATCAGTTAACTGTTGAATCCAGGCTGCTGTTGGTTCGCGTAAATTTCTTGTCCAGTATGGTGTTATCCATGGAGCGAACATTTCGCTCAGTACAGGCCATATTTTCTCGCACACTAATAATGATAAACTAGTCTAATTATCTGTGATAAAAGTATACGGGAAACAATCTGTCTAATTTTTTACTTACGCTGATCCGCCAGGGATCCTCTGTCAGAATGTAAGGTAAGAACCACAAGGGCGTGTCCAACCATACCAAGAAACGTGGATAAGGGTTCGTTGTATACTCTGTATTTAGGATATAGACCGTAAAGACCGTACTGTAGACGTTCTTTCATAAAGTGTTTGCTCAATAGTACAGCGGTATCGTGCATCTGAAATAATCGAAAGTTTCCCACTGATAGTTATTGGTTCCTCCAAAAAATGGTCTATTCTTATTATTATTCCGCTATACGTAACATCGTACATGTTGAATATTAATGCAGGTTCTTTATGAATTTATTATTGTATAAACTGACCTCTTGACGAGATAATAATCTTTGCTCCGTAGCATAACGGCGAATCTCATCTCTGACCTTTGTAGGATGAATTGGCGCCGCGGTTTTTGATCGTCCGCTCAAAGCGCCTAATAAATCTCGCCATACGTCCAACGAGAGGTTTTGACCTTCACTGCCTCTTAATACAGCACTTAAAACTTCACCGTAATGCTCAGGAAATTCGTGTAGAAGCACAAGCCGTAGGTGATTGCGAAATAGCTGATTAGAAACGATGTACGGTATATACAGTAGGAATTATTATAGTTTTATAACAAGCAAAGGTATATTAAGATAATCAATTCAATCTAAATGAATGAAAGAAGAGTACCTCGTGGAGTATGAGTTTATCCTCCTCAGGATTTAAACCAACATTGCACAAGGCTCTTGATACGAGATCTATGAATGTTGACCGCTCACTGAGTCTTGGTCGCCTGTAATTTAGCCAGCTTCCCACATCGAACTATGACAAATATTGATAAATGATTATGCCAATCGTTCAATATTGTTGATGGATGAACTATGGTAATTTTGTAACATTTACCTTGGATAATAAGACGAAGCATAAATCGGTATTTGTCCCAGTGGATAATTCTACTACGGTATGATACATTTGTAGGAAGGTGGAGGCGCCACCTGCTACAGGGGTAAAATGTGGGCCCAGTAGGCCGCCAAGATTAGGTCGTTGCATTATTGTATTTAATAACTGTGGACCCTGGCTTTCTTCTCCGCTGATAAATATCTAAGCAAAGTAAAAATCAATGTTAATATATAATTGATGTAATATTTATTTATCCAAAAATACCTGGCCAAGCTTCTCGATACATGTGGTTATAAGCTGTTTGGTTGGTGGACACAGCGATACTTCTTCCGTATAGAAGTCCACCAAGTGATAAAAGAGCTTTACACCACTTTCCTGAACTTTCTTGAGCATCGTAGAATTTTCACTTGTTCGACTTAAGTTTAATTCATGTTCAAGGAGTCTACGCATCAATATTTGTTTTTTATTAAAATTGTCGACTCATATGACATTAAAATGTATACCTACCCTATCAAATGATCTGCAAAGACACATCCTTGAGTAACTTTACTAGGAGGTGGTTGACTTGCTCTCACTAGTAAATTTTCATACTCTGCTCTATTCTGACTGATCATATGATCTACTCCATCGTTAACACGAGCTTCTGCTACCTATGTAATTACAGAAACTTTATAAATTTTCAATTCAAACAAACTATCTCAAGTTCATCAAATTAGTACCTTAATTCTAATAACGGCAGGTCCAGCACAGTGAACCGTAGGTGGCGTTCCAGACCTGGACCTTTTGTGACTCATAGGAGCAGGATCACATAAGGCATGTAGAGTGACTCGATTTTCAATTTCCTTATACAAAGTTGGTACAAGTTCTAAAAACGTACAATCCACAGCCGTGTGTTCGGATACCATTAGATTATATGTTTGAGCATAATCAAGGATTACTTTGAGATGTGGCTTTATAAGATTTACAACAGAATCTGGATTGTACAAACTGTCTCTGGATATATGATTCACAACCAGATTATTTCTGTTCAGTGCAGGTGGTGGAATTGGCTGTTCATATGTATTCAGTCTTCTGAAGATCCTGTGTAAAGGATCGGCAGGCTCTAGCGGTGTGGTGGGAGTATGTGCTGTCTTTTGATAATGGGCATCGATATCGCGAAAGCAACTGCGTTGCCATTCTTGTACGAGTTTTAATTGACTTTGCTTAACAGACCAGTAATCAACGTATTCCAACCAAGGAGTCTAGAGTTATTAATTCTTATTAATCAAGATGCAAATAAAAATATTTTAATTGCAAATATAAATTTCATACCCGATCTCCTTGTAGGAGCAACATCAACTTTTGTGACATGTATTGTGGCGGTAACGCAGGAAGATATAACCCAGATTCTTGCAGTTTTGGTTCCTCCAACCATAAGCTTAATGTCTTATAGAATCTAAATTAATAATTTAATTACACATCTTGATTGATCCGTGTACCTCATGTATTAAAGTATACTTACTTAGCTGCATTGAAGTAAAATACTCGTCTCTCGTCCGTAATTGGTCTCTCATTATCAAGGTCCTTTTCACCCTTAACTTGAAAATATTCTGTGGTGTCATGAAGGCGCTTTTTTAATTTTTTCAAGTAACTCAGATTGATCATTCCTTCGAAAAATTTGTCTCCTATTCCACCGCGATCAACGGTGCTATGTTAAAAGATTTAGAAATAAATTAAATCAATCATATCAATATTATACAAGGAACACTCACCCTGAAACATTGGGAGCCCTTGCTAAAAACAAGGTAAAGAAATTTTGCCACAGTAAAGGCAAGATAGGATGATCCATTGGAGTATCCAGTGCTTGTTGAGACCATCTGTATATGGCTAATCCATTCACCCCGAAAGGTTGCACTTTAACAGTAGCACATGCTTTCTAAAAACGGTTTCAAATATCATAAATACATTCTATGCTAAAATTGATCGTTCAGTGTAAAATAGTAATACTACCTTGAGCGCAGTGTCCAAAGAAACTTTAGTTTGCCATAATAATTCGCGTAGAATTTCATGCCAGAGACCAGTTTTCAATTCCCTATCTTCCTGCTCAGTAGTCAATATGCGATAGGCAAGCCATACTGATTGTATAGATCCTCCCAAAAGACTGGGTGAGTTTGAGGATCCTGTTGCCCAACTCAGGAAGGATCCAAAAGATCCAGAGTTTCGGCCCAAAGGAATATTCTAAAGAGAAACAATAGAGTCAAATTAAATAACCCTACTAATAGTCTATAGTTTTTACGATATTAAATGTTTCTAAAAAAAATATTAACTGTTGATACAAACAAAACATATCCCTACACATAGGAGAAGGATTTGGTGTAATAACAAAAAAAAAATGTCAAAGGCAAAGAAGCATACCTCATTACCTCCCTCTATTGTTAGCTAATAAAATGGGAAATTAGTTTATAGCATTTCGTACACAAATTTAAAAAAAAAGTATTCTCAAC
Organism: Trachelus stipa; assembly: GCA_036026315.1. Taxonomy (NCBI): domain Eukaryota; kingdom Metazoa; phylum Arthropoda; class Insecta; order Hymenoptera; family Cephidae; genus Trachelus; species Trachelus stipa. The sequence continues at coordinate 107,758 of JAYRCB010000549.1, read as the reverse complement.
GGTGAAATTGACAAAAGCAGTGAAAGAAACAAAAGAGTAATTACCGTAAACAGATTATGGAATATATTCTCTGTTGTCGCCCTGGCATCCAAATGAAAGAAGGCAGCACGTATTAATATGTCCATCAAGTACATTACACTTTGGTCCCTATTCCAATCAGGCACCATTACAAGAACATTTAGCCAAAGGTTTACTAAAGGTTCAGGACTTTCCTGGCAAAACCTGAATAATACACATATTAACATATTACCATAGAGCTCTGTTTTAAAACTAGGTATCAATATGGCATAGAAAAATAACCTTTTGTAATTCTGCATATGGGATTCTATCATACTTGAAAATAGTTTGAGTATCGGTCCTGGGAATTCAGGTGCAATAAGATTCTTAGCCATTTTCATATAGGTCCTGTCGGCAGTGACCAGTGAAATAACGAGGCTGACAAATCTTTCATTCTTAAGTAAAGAGTCCTGACAGTCCAGGAACAATGGTACAATATTATGCAACGCTATCAAGACCTGCTCATACTTATAATAACATTGTAAAACTTGCAACTGAGTAAACCCCTTAGAACAGATCAACGGTACTGAGTGGCCCCATGTAGTCATGAGTACTGCGACGTAACAAGCTATAGGCTGCTTTTCACGTACGCCAGTTAATAGATTTTCCAATGAGGAGTCTGAGTCTAGATCAGGTATCCTCGAGAAGGCATCAGCTGGATTTGATATGGCGTATTGAGATGCGGAGTCTGATTGATCAAGTTGATGCAACCGTAATCTAGAGATCATTTCCCACGCCCACAATGTGAATGCGTGCTCATTACTCTGAGGTCGTACCATAGACGAAACCTATTGCAGATTTGTTTAATAGGTGAAGTCCAATAACTTGCAATAATTTGAAGATAATCATTAATAATTATCTGTACCTGTTTAACACCTTCTGCTAATAGAGAGGCTGTTTGTGCAGGATTATCCGGTACGTACTTCATTGTAAGCTCTACTATTAGCAAAGCCACACGTCTGTGTAATGTTATGGGCAGGTATAGACTGTCGTTACTATCAAATCCCCAGTTAAGATTATTAAGAACAAGGCGTGCTAAATGATTTTCTGTAGAGGACAGTGGGTGCTGATGCAACCAATTAGAAATTATAGTTAAGTCATCGTCTCCAGGAATCCACTTTCCTATTCTTAATTCAGTGAACAGGTATAAACTTAACTGGAAGTGTAAGATGCTTCGTTAATCTAACTGATCCCAGACAATGAGGCCCACTATCAAATTTAAACATTACCTTGCCGGCTGAGACAAAATTATCTTTTAGCTTGTGAAGTATGTCCGACAGGAGTGATGGATGTTTGGTTGTCAAATTTGATAAAAGAGATCGAGCATCCTTAGAGCAGGATTCCTGTGTTTTCTCACTGAGGAATCCAATCTGTATAATAAAATCAACATTAGAATCTTATAACGCATAAGAAAAAAGTGTAAAGACTTACTTGAAATAAATCAATTGTAGCTGCTCGTACAAACTGATAATCTTGATAAGATCTTGCCATTGCCATATTGGCAAAGGTTGTTAAAAGGAAATACGATTCATCTCCTGCCATACTGCTTAATTTTTCCTCAAACTGTTTACGTAGATTTAGAGAATTCAATTCCGTTTCCCACTCTTTATATAATAAACAGCAACAAATTATACAGAGAAAATTAAAGGAACATTAATTATATGCTACTATTATATTCTACTGACTAACCACTAGGGGATATTTCAGACTCTGGTAAATTCGTAGAAGAAGAGTCGGTGTGTAGTATATGGAAAATATGCCATAACGTAGAAGATGATACAATGTGATAGGGTATAGCAGCAAGATACTGCCAAGCACCTAAACGCCGTGAAGAAAATATACACTGCACGGCCCTCAGAAAGAAAGAATCATATTCCGTCTGTAGTCTTATTAGCATCGATGTATCTGTTATCTGCGTTAATATATTTATTCGTTAGATCATATTAAAATGATTAAAAGTATTTAAAATATTTATCAATTGTACCTGTCTTTTATCGAAGGCTTCCCATTGGTCACTAGCATACTGTACTACGTCTCTGATAAGTGCACTCAGTCGTTTAGCTAATTGTCGATATCTGGGAGAATCATACGTTATTAAACCTTGACGTAATAATCGAACAACTACAGTAGAGAATGCAAATATTCGTAGCATATGATGTTCCGTCACAGCACTTTTATCTTGTCTGTAGTTTTCATCTTGTCGTTCTATCAATAGAACTTGCTCGAACAGTTTGTCCAAGGATATTTGATGAAGCAGAGAAATAAGATCACTCTCCCGTAAATTTGCACCTATGTTAGCAATATCTTCATCTTCCTCACCCTCCTCGTCGAGCATAACCCATACAGTATCACCAGGACTGTTACTAGTGTCTTGCAGTGATATTTGAACCTTCAATATGAATAGTTAATTTTAGAGAAGGTTTATAAATTTGCTTATAAAATATACACACCTGTTCGAGAAATTTATCTCTCTCTTTAACTGGTAGCAAAATAACAGCAAGCATTGTTATCATATGATTCAAGTGTGGATCGTTTAATGGAGAACTACTTGATCCTCTGTTTCGAAGAGGTACTGGTGTCTGAATGTATCCGACTGCCCAATTGGTAACACCACCAGGACATCTTAGGACGTGATTCAGCAGAAAGAGATGATCTTGCCAGTTCGCTACTCTTAGGAGTACTGCTACGAGTTTTGATAACCATTCTCTGGTGTCTGATACAAATTTTCCATCTTTCAGTACTCTTCTTTGGAAATTGAAAAGTATTGTGGTACACATTCTCAGTTCTGCTAGTTGTGGCATTATGTGAGGCGGGGTCTGCGATGTACTTAGACTTACAGGAGCATTTTGAGCCAGGTTGGTAAATTCTTTGCAAGAAATACAAACTCTTTGAACATAGTGCTCGATGTGTAACTTCAGCACTTCCGCTTCATAGCAGTATAATGCTTGCGTATTGTGTAGCAAGTCTTTAATGGATGATAAATTTCGAGAAAGTGCGATTAAAGTCTGTTGATTAAAATGTGCAACTGAATATTCGTGGGTGGCATTAACTGGATTCCCATCTTGACATTCTCCAGTCTCTGTTATGGAAGCTTTATCTAAGCACCAGAGCTGCTTTTGAGTTTCCTTACAGATTCGCTTTAGACTTTCCAATTCGTGGGAGTTTATGATCAAGTGGTTTCTAACACGAAGGTAATTCATCAGAAGTTCATGTAATCTATGTTGCTGACGAAGTGCACTACTTCGTAGTTGAGTCTCCACAAATTCTGTTATAAATAGGTCAGATAGGGCTAGTTCTTGATTTGTGTAAAGCGCAGTTAACTGTGTCTCAGTGAAAGGTCTGACATCCTTGTAAGTGACTTTTGGTTTTTCATATTTATTTACAATTACTTCTTGTAATTTCTTTGGTTGTTTATCCAGTAAGGTGGTCTTCTCTTGTCCTGATACTTCGCCTGATTTTGAAACAAATTGTTGAGACTTAGACTGAGCATCATTGATTAATACAGGAGCAGTTGGAGCAACGTCTAGCAATTGAATTGTGGAAACATTTACTCTAACTTCTTCTACTTTCTCTTCAAACTCATCATTCACTGGTGCTGTCGCCACAGTGATCTCATTATCTACTTCATCGATTTCATCGATACAAGATGTAACAGCATCTTCTGCATATGATTTGTCTTCCATATCATTAGCTTCTCTTTCAGCAGCTTCCTTCTCATATACCTCTGTGTCTATTGCAGCCGAATGTAATTCACTTTCCATATTCTCAACAGCCTCTACTCTGGGATAGTTTGTCGGAGATTCTCCAAGGAGGCATTCAAATTCCTCCAGAGTTGGTGCATCAGGAATCTGGCTCTCCAAAGTGATGGACCTCCCTCGCTCTCTTTTCTTCTTCTACAGTACACATTTTTTTATTGGTATCATTTGAATTTAAGTACTAAACATGTGTTTATACATACAGTTATAAGAAAATTGGACATTTCAAAAATTAATACAACGTAAATTCGTCAGTCTGTGCTGAATGCAAAGATGTTTAGTGTCCGGAAAAAAAAAATGAAACAAGGCAATATATTACGTCAATGCATAACGTGCCAAAATCGAGAACGTGTGACGTATCCAGATTATTTATTGTCATTTTGTTAATTGCTAATACTTCTAAATAAGCTTCAAGGATTGAATGACAATGCGAATGTAATTGACAGCGTGTGGTTAACCTTACCTGTCGTGACTTTTGTCTTTCCATTTTAGTTGAAATTAATAAGGAGTTGCACAGTTCTTCGTTGACGTCTCTATCTCTATAGACTCACAGTATCGTTGAATATGATGGATCAGTATAATGGCAATTATAATAAGAGCAATACATTATTAAAATTTAGTGCTTACACTCGCTGGTGACACAACTGACATTTTTATCGACTGACCGCCATATTGCTTGTAGCATTTAAATTAAATTTCAATATTTATGAAAAGTGAATCAAACTTTGTCATTTTAGGACAATAAAACAGTCTCAATTTCCATAAGAAACTTTCATTGATATTTGATTAAACAAATTATCCTCTTGGGAGTATCGTTCAAAACAAAGGAATGCGTAATTCATTCTCTGAGAGCACTGCAATCTTAATCAGTTTAAATCATCGGAAATGAGCAATGTCCGATCTTGCGATTGAATAGATACAATAGAACGTAATATAACTATGAATAATAAAGTTTATTAATGAGATTAGATACGTATGTGTCAATTTAAAGAAAACCTTTCTTTATTCTCAGAAAAATTTCTGACTTTTTTATTACGCTGCTTGAGACGTGGTTTTTCTTGTCGCTTCTCTTGCAGAACCCAGCAACGATTCTTGTCAGTTAAGAGATAAGGACATTTCGTTTTGGTAATGCTGAAACAATGTTTTTGTACTAATAAAAATTTGTAAGTATTTAGCAACACTTACTCCAGTTTAGTTCTATTATATTCCTCCTTCACGTAAATCACTAAAATAGAGGCCAGGGTGAGGTTGCTGAAAACACAGTAGCTGGACCAATGTTCTCCTGAAATATAATAAGAAAGCGTGCAATTCATCTTTTCAATTTTTCGCTTTTAAGTCAATAGTAGTCTTACCCATTTCTGGCACAAAATACAAAAAGTAAAACATGCTGCCGATTACGTTAGCCAGGAAGATCATGTAACCGCCAACGATAGCTTCAGAAATGGGAAATGCAATCTCGGATGCCAATTCCAAAAAGAGTGCAGGAGTCGACCAGCTGGCAGAAATACCCAGGATCACTGCAGTGTAAAGTTCATGCTTGTGAAAAGATAGAATATGACTGTCCAGTAGAAGAACCCAGAGAAACATCGCCGATGATACTGCGAGAAGCGTATATATGGCGATTTTTAGATGTCCTTGAAATATATCCATGACTCTGGATGCTGTAAGGCTGAGAACACTGCTACATATAATAGTCCAAAAAGCAAGCCTGTCCGCCTCATCCTATACGAATAATAAATTCTTAAAATTTGATTTTCATTTGTCGATACAAAATTATATTTACTTGCGTGACAGCTGACCCGAACGTCATCGTAATCATTGCTAACCAGGGTCCAGTTACTCCTTGGCTTAAAGCCGCAGCCAGACATAACCGCCACATGTTTTTGTTGCTTGAAAAAAATGTATGAAATAAAATAATATAAGAGATTTTATAAAACGCAATAATTAATGCATCAAAATTTCTTTGCATAAGGAGAAAAGGATTCGAAATCATTAATTAAAAAAAAAAGGTAACATCCCTTGTGGGGATCGAACCCACGACCTTTGGATTAGAAGTCCAACGCGCTATCCTCTGCGCCAAAGGGACTTTAATACTTTTTACGAGAAAGCATTTTTTAAGTAAGTTGTATAAAATTCTAAAAAAACCAGTAATAATTTATGACTCAGCACGAACTATTCAGTGACATTAAAATGCGTAATCAATTAGAATGGATAATTACTTAAGCAAACGAAGAATGGAGTCAAACACTGTAAGGTGAGATGACTGCGTAGCAGAATTTTCCACAGTCGTATAAGGTTGTTTTGGAAAAAGCCAAAGAACGCCAAAGAGAACCAATAACTGAGCTATCATTTCTATTAAAAAAGGCTTGTCTTTATTTACAAGAAAACTTATCATCTATTGATTTAATGACAGAATTACCTATTCTCATGAACGACATGATTTGAACGCGTAGAGCGACATGATCAAACGTAGCATTAGGAAACATTTTAATGGTGTCGGAATCCATGCCAATCCTTGGCATTGAATGAACTGAATATTTTTTTCTGGCATAAACTATTTTTTCCGTAATATTAAATCCCGTGTAAGTTGCATTAGATACTGGGATCCCAACTATAGCAGGCCCAATTAAGTACGACAGTGCCATTCCCAGCTGATTGAAAGCTGCCGAAATTCCTAATAATTCCAAAAAAAATAAAATGTCTCATTTACGAAGAATATTTAAATATTTACCAGTAGCCGTGGTGCGTTCCCCACTGGGAAACCATATGCCAGATACAAGAGCTGTTGCTGGACCGACTATTACTCCAGACAAACCATTTAAAATTGCCGCGACATGCGCTGTTCTAGGACACCAGATAAAGATTCAGATCTTTAAATGGTTGATTAACCTTGTATCAAAAAGAGAAATTAAAATACATACGTGGTGAATATAATTTCTTGCGAAGACAAACATCGTATAAAAGTTGCAAGGGTTGATAATATAGCAGCTAGACGAATAGGGATCAGCAAACCTTTAAGTAATAATCTTTATAATGACTATAGTATCGAAGTTAATATTATTAAATATACCTTTCGTATATAGAAGCCAGCAGCATGGAAAACAACACGTGAGATACGTGATGCATCCCCAGTTCGAAAGAAGAGCCACAAGGCTTTTGTGCCAAGAAGGAAATGCAATCATGGCTGAACCTGCTATCGGTCCCCAAGTATTCCAAATGCAACATTGCATAAATGCAAGCGCACAAAAAAAACCTAATGCCAGCCACCTTTCTCTCAGTGGTTTAACATTCTGGGACACTTCCAATAATTTTGACAATTCGTTTGGTTCCAGATTGGACGGGTACTGTGTAACGGTACGGGAATTTGAATTGCCTAAAAATAAAAAAAAATTAGTTATAATGAAAAATGAAATTTGAACAAGATACATACGTTCTCCAGGATATTTTGAGTGAATATCGAAATATGCTGCAGTCTGAGTAACGCGTCGCGACGCATTTCTACATTTTTTCTTTTCTCTTGTTGATCTGTGGATTCTTGGTAATGGGGAACTTCTAGCTTGACATAGTCTGGCCATTTTTGTTTTAGGTATGGAATATCTCATCTCTCATTTTCAATGGTGGATGTCACAGGAAATTATATAAACCTGTTAAAAAATCTTAAAGTGACAGAAAAACAAGTGCGACGCATGGGGAAAACTTCAAGATGAACTTTGGACTATTATATACGGGGTGTCATGAAAAAATTAATGATTATATATCTAATATTAAAATGCATCGTTTTCTTTTTTAATTATTTTATTGGACTGTGGTCGGCTTTGCGGGCGGTTTATAAAGTTTTAATATATCGTGGGAATTTTACACACTCCTTAACTCTCTGATAATGTAGGAGGACGCAGTTTAATTGCAGGACCAATGAGGAGTCAGGAAGAAATCGATGTAATTGGAAACGTCCAATAGGAGCTAAGAGAAACGGTTCATGCGCGGCTCATCCCTAAATTCTCCCTCCAATGTGTTCAATTCTATTAATAAAATTTTTGGATATTCATCACAATCATTCTATAATTGAGTGTCGGCATTTCGTGCTCGAAATTACTTGAAAGCGAGATGAATTTTGCTGATAATTTTAATTTAGTAACTTTTTTCTTTACTTTATTCGCAAGAATTTTCAGTGAAATTTTGACCAATCAAGAAAAAAGAAAACTAACCGTTTACTTTGCTTTTGGAATGTATTCACATTCCTTGGTATACGTATATATTATCTTATGTGTATAGATGCGAAAATAAGAGATGAATAAAAAAGAAAAAGAAAAAGATTAGGAATACTTACTAATAAGAAGGATTCCCAGCATCCTCTCAATATGCACAGGATTTCAATTGAAGAAAAAGAATACCAAGATAGATTGCCCGTTGCGCAGTTAACCATGAACATGAAGCTACATTAGTAGCAATCTTGGTTATAAAAATTGTCTATAATTCAAAACAGAGCTATTTACCCAGAAAAAAATTTCGAATAAAAATTTTAAATATGCACAAAACATTTACAAAAATAAACATTTTTCATTTAACCCTTAAATTCGTACATTTGAAACATTTCAAACGATACATTAATTTGAGAAATATTGAAAAATTCAAATAAAAATTTTGATACGCTTTTCATTGTTGTATATTATTTTAACCACAAGATATCCTTTATTATCAGGAAAATGTAAAACGATATCAAAGGGGCGGGTCGGTATTAATCGGGGAATTAAGCGAGCACCATAGAGTGGGGATGTAGTTGGTATAGTAACGTGGGTAGAAAAGAGGGAAGGCTATGGTCAGCCCTCTCCATTTTCATACCAAACCACGATCTGAGCGAATGGTGATGCACTTCATTCAGATCTGTGTACCGATTATTTTGCACCGTAGTGAACAGAGTTGAACATTGTTGAGAATCGGACATCGACCAGTCGTACAAAAGTAGCAGAAGCAGCAACAATATCGTGAGAAGTAAAAAGTGGCTGGGAAGACTCAGCATAGTGTTACCAGTGATCGTGACATTAGTGAAAATATAAGAAGTAATATAAGAATCAGTAGAGAAAAAAAAACAAGTGAAGTGCCACGTAGAATATAAGAATGAAAAATATTTTTGAAAATTCACTGCAAGGAAGTCACCGAATAAATAATGTATTAAATCAATAAAAAAAATCGAATATTAAAAACGAATGATTTTTAATAGAACAAATCAAAATTTAGCATATTTTTTTTCGGTGTCTCAATAATGAGTGTAACATAGTGTTTTCTATCGAAGAAGAGTTTATAATAAAATAGCCACAAAGATGCAATCGACAGCACGGCCATCTTCGCCGCGACGATTTTTCGCAAGAATTTATGGTCACTTAGAGTCGAAAGACTCGAAAGATTCCAAGGACGATGATTCGACAGAGATTTTAGGATCCAGAACAGATTCACCAGGTTCCCCAAGTGATTCCGGTGCACCGGAGAACACGGAAACCTCCGAAGGGTTAATACCCAAACCGGAAGGATGTGCAAGAGTGTCCCAGGAGGATGAAAGAAGACCTGAAAAAACGACACTTGGTCTACCAGGATTGAGTTTACCTTTTTTGTCGCACGGATTCTTTCCTGGCGGCCCTACGCACCCTCTCACGCACCTGACGCATGTGGGACCTCCTCCGCCTCATCTTCACGGTTTACCGCCTTTGGGATCCGAAGCTCATTTTCATGGTTTCTCCGCTTTTCGTAAGTTTCTTTCGGATTATATTTTCTCTGAAAAATGACATGGGTGATTTTAAAATGACAAAATATGGAATCATTGATGCATTCAGGATTTTCTGATCCAAGAATCAGACCAGTGGAAGTTTCTTAATCCTGGATGCTGTACTGTGACTCAGTGAAATCTGTTTACCATATTCCTACCGTGGACAGGACTCTGGATATAAATAGAGGATCCTTGGATCCCTCCTTCCCTCTCGCTCTTTCTTTATGTATTTTTATGGTCAGAGACGAAAAGATGTAGAAACTCTTTTCAATAAATCTCTAAGAAGGCTTGTCCAGTATTATGTTGTAGGATACGTGATTCTGTACACCTCTGTATGATACCACGAATATCCACTTGGTAGAATTTATTTTGCAGAGATTTTTATATTTTTCAATAGCCAATACTCTGCGCAAGGTATTTGCATTAGTGTTTCTTTTTTTTTTTAAATATATTTCACAATGAGAGGATATTTCGATTCTATATACAAAAGACACGATAAAATACACATGGGTTTGAATTTAATATCCATGCAGTGTCAAATTCGCGATTTGCATTTAATTCTATGAAATTAAAGGAAATATCACAAGTTCACCTACTCAAATTTATAATAAACATACAATTAACAAATTTTTAAAATCTAAATATCCTTTGATTACCAAAAATCACTATTAAAATCCAGCATCTATAATTCTGTTATGCATAATTGCCCTCGATCAATGTTTCTTCTAATTTGTTAATAATGTCAACTTGGTACTGGACGTAAACGCCAATTCAATATACTGTCACAAACAAACAAACAAACAAACAAACGAATTCGCACGGAAACTCACCAATACGTTCTCTAGGATTTATCGCGCCTCGCCACCTCGTAGCGATATTGTGATGAGATTACGAAACGCAGTTGGCCGCATCTCAATGTACAATATAACCAACACCCTCCATATTTTCTCAACCCCCGTGTTTCTCTCGTTTTCCATGAATGACAACCGCGTGCGATTTTAAGTCGTTGTCATGGCGCCATCACTACCTTGAGTCGTTTGAAAAACAGTGCGAAACATCCCCTGGCTAAGTTTAGAGACTTCAACGCTGCTAAGTGACACCATTCACCCTTGTTAAGACGAATCCGTAATATATATCTATAAAAAGTTACTAGGTTATGGAATCAGTTTTACGATAATTATTAACCATCGGTCTGGGTAGATTAATAAATAACAAAGTCCCTAGCGCGCCCTAATTGCAAATTAAGTGTCGAGATAGAGAAACAGATCAGATGACAATGAGTTCACCGAGGTATAATAAATTGTTATTGATATTGTCAACCACGCTGGTCTTTCGTGTTAACTAAAAATCCACACGATAATAGCACGCTATTAGAGATTACTTGTATAATTATAATTTTTACTGATTTACTGAAGATTTTTGTACCTTTATATGTTAGAAATTAATGAGTGACTTTTCATTTGGTTCATTCGGCACATGCCGAGTTATTGAGTGAGGACGATCATCACATGTTATTTCTATGGCTAGGATTTTTAATGGCGAATATTGTTCTAATTGAATCCGCCAGGGTCGCATGGCGCGTAATTCAAATATATTATTGAATAGAGAAGAGTACAGAATGAATTTAAAGAATTAAAAAATTAGTATCGTCTATTTTTAGCATAGCGGGGAATTTCTGATTCGTGTAACTGTACTCCACTTCGGCAATTCACTTCGTAGGATAATTAGGATGTAGGTAAGCGATACCGGAAATCGGGTGCTCGAGGCTTCGCAATCTGGTCGAGGAACGGAAATAGGATACTAATTGTTCCTTGAGCCTTGATACGTCACATAACCTGAACACGTTTGGATTCTCTTTCTATGTACAGGTCCTTCCATAATTAGTAATACCTTCATTGTATATCCTTCAAATTGAATTAGTATCAGTCGTATCCAGGTGTTAGATCAGTACAGTTCAGTGAAGCTGGGAATATACAGCACTCGATAGATACGTACCTATGACACGTGTCTGTTCTCACGGAGAACATCTGAAAACTAAATGGTTCCGGCCGAGAGACTTTAATTAGCTGACACAATCAATTATCCTACATATGAACTAATAAAGCGTGAACGAATATTTTATTTCTTGCATTGTTCTCTTTACGGTATATTTAATTGTATTTGCTTAAACCGTGCAAGGATTCGTGCAGAATATTATTCTGTTGATAGGGTTGACGACCAATATGAATTCATAACCTGAAAATTTTTGTTTGGACTGTTCGGCGGTTAGCGTAGTGGGAATTAGAATGGATTTAAGAGGTGTCGCGGTATTTGGCGTTAAATTGAAAATGCTTTATCTGGATAAATAAAAGCTGAAAGGCCATTTTAGCAGAGCTTTATTGAATAATAATGGAGATCGTTTGAAAATTGGTATGTGACGTAGTTTCCGTAAGATTAAGTGAAGTGCTTAGTGCTGCTATGAAACGTCATAAAGATTGGAAGGCCAGTGAAAATTTCTGATATCCAATTAAACGTTTATATAAAACAATGACTGAAGAATGAAAATAATAAAATTATCTAATTGTGATTGATAATTTACCGGTGATCGTAAGTCGATCCTTATTCCTCCATTGACAATTGGTAATCGAGCATAACTCAAACAATGGATCAGTTTGTTAGAGACAGCTGCTAAGGCGTCAAGTCATTAGGTTAGGCCTAGTTCCCATTAGAACAGCAGGAAAGTTTCTGATCGTTTTCAACGGTCTGTTTTCATGAAAAAAAAGGTCGATTCACATACGAGCATAAAAATATACTTGACAGACTGAACCAATAAAAGAAAGAATAAATGATTTTTATTGTTAACGTTAATAGTGGCTCGTCGAAGAAGAAAGGAGGGTCGACCCAGGAGGCAGAGGACGACGTTCAGCGGGGAACAAACTCTTCGCCTGGAAGTGGAGTATCGTCGTGGTGAATACATATCACGAGGTCGAAGATTCGAATTGGCAGCGTCTTTGAGGTTAACGGAGACTCAGATAAAGATATGGTTCCAGAATCGTAGAGCCAAAGATAAGAGAATCGAAAAAGCACAGCTGGATCAGCAATACCGGTAAACTAAGAAAAATAACACTTTACTATACTATACAATTGTGTATATTACATTGCAGTGGACTATATACCAAGTAACTCTCGACGCGTAGACTCTAACGTGGGAACGTGGACAGACCACCTTATAGAATCTATGGTGTGGAATCAGGAATACCGTTTATCCATAGGTTTATCTATGGTTAACCAAACGCTTAGAGAAATCAGGTGCAGATTGGCAGAATAATACAGCAATAGAGATTGAGGCGGGGCTTGACTGTGATTCGCGATGGGTTTAGAATTAAGGGTGTGAGACACCCCTAAATAGCCTTAAGTAGGATTATTCGCGTGCGTGATGCTATTGTGCCTCGTACACTTGTTCACCGGCAGTCGGGGTTTTGCGAACACTTATATCCCTTGTGCCAAAGGCAAGGAAATCAAGTACCGACAGCGTGTTATGAAAATTGAGATAAGCAATGGAAAAATGAAGTTTTTCAAGCGCTGTAAATACACGTTAGTAAAACGCATCTATACTAATGGCTCAAGTAATAAATTGATCGGTTGAGCTATACATCAGGGATGACAAGATAATGATTTAGCTGGATGAATCCTCTGGGGTTCCGAGGCTGCTGCGTGAAGTACCATATGCTTGGTATAGTGGATGACGTCCGCCATTGTTATTGAACTTGGAACACCTTATGATTCCCATGACCGGCCGATTCTTGTCCACCCTACATATAACAACATAGTAAGCAGAGACAGGATGAGCAGAGATAGTAAATGTGTATTAGCTGTTAGATAAAGATCATTAAGGTATATCCACATTAAACTACAGATAGTTAACAATTGTTTATGAGATTTTAATTTAATTGTTCTTTACTCAAGTCCTGATTAGATCTTTATGCAATAGCATCTCGTATGATATTGGTCTAGGCTTATAAAAGCCCATGGAAATGCAACACGCGATTTCGCTCTTAAGTCCACAGCTAAATGGATCCTTTGCGTTATCCGAGTTCTGTTCCTTTTCAAGATCTTTGCAGACTCCTAATCTGTTCAGTACCTCAAGAACGTTTACTGGAGGATAATTAATCTCATCAGACAATAGGAATTATATTGTTAACTGCTACATGAGAACGAATTACTTTTGATCGTTAGAGAAAAATAGTTTTCAGAATGCTTTAAGACGGTGAAATTTTCTTTAGGTCGGTTAAACGTATCCAACAGGAACCATCGTTAGTACGTGGTTTATGACCTAATTTATTAGTTAGATGTTGCGTGTTGGCTATCGCGATTCCAATTAACGCTTCGTTAAAGCTTCATTGTTATTAGCGGGTGTATCTTGTAATTTGTCAACGAAAAAAACGCCCTACGAAATAACTGGACACTGTCATCCCTTACAGCAGTGTGCTAGTCGTTCTTCCCTTTTTTATTCCTATTCCACTAGAACCCCCCGCGATTCTCGACGCCAATTATAATGCAAAGACAAAGAATTAACGTTCGTCATTCGAGCCTCGTTTAATTGTATCCTGATGACGATGGCGTGTCTGACGGCAATATAATGGAGGATACTCCTCACCAGGTGCTCTTGCCTACAGATATTTTCCCGGAGATAAATACCCTTCTGGATTATAGTTTCTAAACCACCCTCGTAGAGCACCCCAATTTACTTTATGTCTTCATCCATCCACTAGATGGTCTCAGATGATGTGTATACATTATATATTTTGACCATTGCTCGTTGCTACTTACATACGTAAACTTGTGGGAAGTCAGCAGTCCTTGGACATATAAAACTATTCATAAAGAAGTTCCATAGTTTAATGGCGCGTAAAGTAAGGAATATGATAGACACATATTAGTAATAGAAACGTATGGTAGTTAATTTTTAATTTTTTCATTTTTCCAGCAACTTTGCCATGTCTACAGGACTGGTGAATTTTCCAGTATATGGAAACGCCGGCTTTTGTGGACTTTGCCTCTACAAGGATACTATCGGTGGTATTGCTGGACACACGTGCACCGCCCATACATCCGCCGGAAGTGCAGAGCTGGCACAGCCCAGCAGTAGCGGTAGTGAAACGTCAGATAATCCACCGACGGCCGTCTCACCGATGTAGGATTTCCCGAAGGACTTTTCAAGCTGGAACCAGAAGCTAACGAAGGCGTCTGATAATCGAGGAAGAAAAATACAACCAAAGACGTAGAAAGTATTACATGATTTATTTAAAGAATTTTTAAAAAAGAACACGCTGTCGTACATGGGGTACTAATTATATATAATATATAAAAAATTTCAAGAATCCCTGACATGTATTAATATTTCATTGTAAAACGATATCACGAGTTTAACAAGGGATGCAATATGGCGAGGAAACAATTATAATAAATTAATTTATTGTATCGACAGGCAAATTACATACTTAATTCCGTTTACCCGTATCTGCAAAAATTTCATACACTGATCTTTATAAATATAATCGTCAGCATTCATCAGCCATATTACATCGTTAATTAATCCTAGTAACTTATATCGATTGAAGGTTTGTAAAGAAATGACATAAAACGCTTTATTAAAACTGGAAGAAAGTTTATTAGTTTTGACAATGGTATGTCGGTATTTTCATTAAAAAAAAATTTATAACAAATGTCTCAACGCTATCGGAAAATAGTTACATTATTTCGAATCAACGAAGACGAATTAATCGTGAATCCGTAATAAACAAGGCGTACAATAACACGATTGATCGAGCATGCAATAAAAATACGTATAAGTTACAGACTTAATCGCATAGACTATTTAAAGCTACGTCATAAAGTTACACGATAATGGTATACAGGGTGTATAGAAAGAAAAAAAAGGAAAAAAAAATGAAGGAATTCGCACTTACGCAGACTTACCTCCAACGGCGGTTGAACGCAGCTTAGGTAGACGGGCAACGGGGTTCGTTCTCGTCGTAGACGGGCCAAACGGTAAACCAGAAATTAATGAAAACGAAAGACAACAATTAATACAGGAAAATTAAAACAAAGAAGCGATAAATGACAATGAGTCACCCTGCCTTGGTACTTCCTTTATGAGAAAACGAATACAAAAAAAAAATTGGGAAGAAAAAGGAAAAAAAATGACACTATTAAAAGCGACCACGCGTATTCCCTACAATATGAAATATCTTTCCTCCCATGTTGAAATTTACCTCGAGCATTCCACAAACTCTTATTCGCATCTGATTGATTATGAGCATAGAATCCAATAGTTCTCTCTTCCTCGCCGACAGTAAATTTCAAACTTATGATATCGAATGCTTGCGTGACGTCGTCCTGAGTATTTATCACAAAAATAATATTTCCAGAGACAAAGAACAAGAAAAAAAAATGAAATAAAAAAGTCTAACGAAATTCTCAATTCCCCGTCATCCCAATTACGAGTGACAGTAGCCACAGCATCCTAACGATAAACGTGACTGTTTACGTGGATTCGTATGTCATTATATTCATATATAAATCTTTCAACGGACACACATGTATCACGTATATGCAAGAGTCTTGATTCGCCGTAATAAGACGCGTATCGATACACTGCTCGTGGTACAAGGCATGAATTAATTAGATAAGAAGACAGAGCAACACTAAACGTCATGCATACACTCTTTTCTTAATAATTCGTATATCTCAGTACGATTATGAAATTAGATGAATCTAGGTTTGCTCCTACCTGTGGTCGTCCTATTAAAGAAGGCTAGCGATAGGCCTAGCAAGGTCTAGTCTTTCGTAGAGGCTAGATTCTCCCTTTGCTCTGCTACCTGCCTGTCATTAGTTTCGTTATCATTGTCTTTCTCTGTCTTCGGGCGCCCTCTCCGTTATTATCCTTCTACAAAAATCCTTCCTCGCTAGATAATGGCTAGCTAAGGCGGTATTTAGAGACTCTCTTTCCTCCTTTCATTTTCTCACTGCCTCACGTGACATTGTCCAAGGTATCTGGGTTCTCGAGACGGAGGGCGGTACAACCTAGCCACATGAAGCTAGTAATAGAAGTTGGCACTAGGGTCTAACACGAGTCTTAGATGCCAGCTGGGAGGGGGGTATCCTTCAGCGTCTACACTGAGCTACCTTCTTCTTGAATCATGTTATGTATTTATTTAACGTGCTATTTTTAATATATGAATTTACCCGAGAGGGTTACGTGACTCTTAAACGTTAATTACCAACAAAAAAATACCGTCTGACGTACAATAAAACAATGTTCAACAAATATCTGTGATACGGATACGAGACAAAATTTCAAATGGATTGTTGTCTATATTTTATTTTTTCACTCTTGAAAGGTCCAAGTAGCAAAAAAAAGACGTTTCATGCTCCTGATCCCTCTTTTTTATATTAACTTATGAGTAATCAAGCTCTGGTAGATTCACGTATCCCTTATCTATAAATTCATGTACCTTAATTAGGTGATGTAAGAACTACAGAAGATTGGTCGTGGGTATTGATTATGTACAAATTATTTAATACTGTGTTTACACATTGACACTTAGCCCCCGAGGGTGCTTCCATTGGCTACACACAGTTGACAGATATTACAGACATCCTTTACTATTATACATAATAATTTATTCCTGTAGTAAACGTCTATCGAAACCGTAATTAATTATATCTTTCTTTTTATTTTCGGCTTCACCAAGCTACGCCTTATTCCTGATCTGCTTGTCCTTTTAGTACTTGAGTTATCCTGTCAACTACAATTTTTCAAAAGTGTCTACATAACGTGACTTAAACCTACGCTTTCCTCTCTCCTCTCTCTCTCCTCCCTCTCACGACACTCCCCCATGGTACTCTTCGTTAAATTCCTTCCTCTGTTATCCTTCGTAAATTAAAAAATGACGTGGAAAAAGGTTCTGGTCGTTTTTATTATCTAACTCTTAAAACATTACAACTTAAAAGTTAAATCGGTTAACCTAGGTAACCTACGAAATGCTGTCCAACATATATATTTTTTTTGTATCCTTCGTACTGCTTCAGTTTTTATTTCTTATTTTTTTCCTTTCCTTTTCTTTTTTGTTTCTTTGTCCATTCAAACTCACTCTCGCTCTCGTTATTACGCCTTACTTTTCTTCGCTCTCTTTCTCTCTCTCTCTCTCGCTTTTTTTTTGGTCTATATAAGAATCATCGCCTTCGAGTCTGACTTTACCCAAGATAAAGTATTCGTCGATATTGGACGAAAAGGAAGAAAAAGGAAAAAAAAAGAGAGAATTTTCTCGATTCTTACATTGACCGTAACGCCTTTAATTTTGCATACGACGCAAAGAAGCTTTTTTTTCTTGTAAAATTATATAACATATAACCGAGTTCCAACGTACTCCAGAGGCAACGCGTGCTCTAGCGACCTTAATACATGACACGATTTTCCGAGATTCATTGTCACCTTGGAGCGACCGGTCATCGATCAAAGGAGACAATCGGATATCCGAGTCCATAAAATCGGATTAACACGAGATGATTACTGTTATCGATTGGAATACAGATGAAATTCATTGTGAAGTGTTAAATATGTATTCCTTGTGTATGTAAGAGCGTATATCGTGTATGCTGAGTAGTGGTATGATAGTAGGTAGGTAATAGTAGGCATCAGTAACGGTGGTAGAGTGGTAGTGGAGGTGGTAATGATAGTGATAATCATAACATAAATAATTGTTGCCTTTCTTTTCCTGTCAAATGGTACACGTGCTACACTGGGCGTGTAGGCAGTCTATAAGATTGCGACATACAACTTTTTGTCTCGTATGGTGGGCCGAACACGTGTACACGTTTGCGGTAGGTGCTAGGTACCAAATGTAATACAGGCTTAAGCCTCCCTCACTGCGAGCTAAACGGGTGACGCTTCTCTGTCCTGAATCCTGATTGTCCTGCCTGGTCCTGTCTCTAGCCTTTTAGCCCTGCCTGCTCCAAACTAAACAGTACAGAAGTACTGGCGACTAGAAGACAAGTAGTAGGGGGTCACCTGAGGTTCAAAAGTCACAAATCTGTTAGTCAAGTTAATTTAACAACGGCTAAACACACTGTTAAACGTTTGTTCTATAAGCTCTAGATTAAACTCTTATAAATGGAATTCTTTCTAGTACACTTGCATCTATACGTCTCGTGTACCAGATCGATTCCTAAATTTTGATCACGATATGTTTCTTTTATGTATAATCAATATATACATGTATGTTTAAAGGATCGTATCGTTCTGGTCGTTCAGTTTGTAGGGCCAGTTTGTGCTTGGATATGACTATACGAAATTTTTTTAACAATTAAAATGGTCTTTGCTCTTTTGGCTTTACATGTAAATTAATATCTGATGGTTAAACATCTTTTTATTTCGGAACCCGTTACGGTTTCTGTTTTGGATTAAGGTAATCATGGAAACCGCAAGCACCGCTTCGTGATACGAGCCGCGTTTTTATTTCAAATAGTAGCCCCACAAACAGGATTGTTCGACCAAGTAGAAAAAGAAAAAAAAAACAATGAATTAAGTTTTGTATAAAAAGGAACATCGGTGTACGTAACTAGAAGACAAAATTAAAGGTATCTTGTGTCTGCGAGTAACATGCATTACACGCGTGAGTATAACGAAAGTAAAGAAAAGATTTTGGCAAAGAAACGTAGTGACGTAAAGGAAATGTATGCCTCTTTAAAAGCGCAAATATTGTCTATTAATATATAACTTGGCGTTTCTACCAATAAAATGGACCTTATGCTGATGGCCTAGGTTAAAACTGCTAATCTAGAATTGTTGTACGACATTAAAACTATTATCAATCCTTCAATCTAAAATTTCCTTTCGATCGGGGCTCTTGCTTTTTGTATTTCTAATAGCGAGATTCATTACTTGTATACAAATTTTGGGATTATATTTTTGTACTTGTAAAATATATATAAAGAGCACCTAAATTTTGTTGAAACCAAACTAAGGACTCTGTCTCCTAATTGTCACGCAATGTCCGCGGTTTTATACCGTGCCATCAAAATAATATTTCATAAAAAGTATGTATCAGGAACGAGATTGTGAAACTCAAAATTCGCTTTATCCGCGTTCGAGGGAAAAAGCTCGCGATTATTAGTCACAAGAATAATTATTAAACAGGAAGAGACAATAGGTAACGCGAGAAAAAGACGCACTCCAAAAAGTAAATATCATAAATGACAGCCTGACTTCTTGCCAAATGGCAAAAGAACAGATGCGACTGAGAAATACATGCTCCTTCCCTCACAACGCGAATAATGCACAGAGAACTACGGGCCGTGCCCCAGAATTGCGAAATGAAAGTGAAGTAAAAAAAAGTAAAAAACAATAGAACATAAAAATCGTTTCGCGAATATATCGAACTCTGTGCTTTACCATGTATATCTCCTTTCATCACATATAAGAACGCCTGAATATGATACTCACCGTTTGAGGGAGTTTCCTGATCAATTTAGTATCTTCTGCCGCCGCCGCCGCCGCCACCTCCACCACCGCCTCCCATGTTTCCACCACCAAGGGAATTGCCTCCGTAGCCTCCTTGATTGCCACCTCCGTATCCACCGCCACCTCCCGAATTGCCACCTCCCATTGGACCTAGCGAATCAAAGAAAAAATAAACATTAGTATACTGAAACGTATAATTGAGTTATGACTAATTTTACTGTATAGAGAAAAGCCGTAACGTGAATTAACGTCGGTCAGTATAATCCCAAAAGCACGAATGATTTTTGAAAAACTATTATATATTGGTTAGAAAAGATAAAGAAAAAATTGTGCGTACGCGAATGTTCATCCTTGCGTCTGTAGTTGCCTTCAGCATTCTTCGTGGTAGCTTGAAAATGAGATGCTAAGTAAGGTACTCGAACTTTGGGAGTATCATGAACGTAGTATAATAATTATTGTAACAAGAGAGTAAGAAAAAAAATTTAGAAAAGTCAGAGAAAAATGAAAGAATTATAAAGAGTGGACAAAGGCGCTCCTCACTGTAACATCGCGCCTTGTTACTCAGCAAAGAAATATTTTTCTTCAGCAATTCTCCACGATAATCTTGAGTAAAAACAAATACAGCATTTATCAGTGGAAAAGAAAGTTATTTTGAGCGACTTGATTCAAGTAGTAATTGTTTTACATGATTGATGGATTTTAAAATGGGACAACCGACGATCGAAATTCCCTATCTAACGTTATTCCCGACGTTCCAATGTTTTCACGTTAGCGAGATTAACGCTATTACTGATATAAGTTCCGAAAATTTAAGATCAATTTGGCACGCTCCTCCCATAATCAGACATTTCCGTCCCCAAACAAATTTGGAAATACTACTCATACATTAGATAATTTATGCTGGTGCAGATCCTATAAAACAATTTTCACCGCTCAAGGAGGTCGTAGGATAGCTATAAGATTTAACTAAAACAAAAAATGAAATGTCCGGATATGTTGGAGGCGCGAGCCTGACGCGTTGTTTTTTGAGGAGGGAAGCAACCTTGTCCACCGAAGGGTGGTAGCCATCTCGAGTCTCCAGATTGTCGGCCACTAGGACCCATATTAATACCGTAGGGTGCTGGTCGTCCACCGGAGTTGAAGTTATTTCGTACTGGACCACCACCATATCCTTGCTGATAACCTCCGCCAAAGTTGTCATTACTCCAGTTACCACCACTGTTATAGCCTCCTTGGCCTCCTTGACCACCCCAACCACCACCTAAAAATAAAAACATATTAATATCAAAGACCATGAAGCTTGCTTATAGTGATCTATTTAACAAAAAAATAACTACTTTGATTCTGATTTTCCCACGGTCCTTGATTGCCCCAACCTCCCTGATTTCCACCTCCATATCCACCCTGGTTTCCTCCGTTATTCCAGTCTCCACCACCGCCACCGCCACCGCGACCTCCCCAGTTACCACCGCCTTGATTTCCACCACGAGGTCCACGTCCAACTCCCTGACCTCCTCGACTGCCACTACCACCTCCGCCACCACCGCCCGTCGCAGAAGCCATTTCAGCTCTGCTCAAGGCTTTCTTAACATCCACATGTTTTCCTCGAAGTTGATGGTTACGCTGAAGGCAAATCTTGTCCACAGGATCATAATCATCGAATTCAACAAATCCAAAGCCTCGTTTTTTCCCAGTCTCCTTATCCGTAACAATGCTAATTGAATTTATGCTACCGAAGCTTTGGAAATATTGCCTTAAATCCTCTTCTTCATGATCGTCTTTCAATCCACCAACAAATAGCTTCTTTACAGTTGCACCAGCTTCTGGTCTACCAATTTCCTGACGTGGTACAGCACGTTTCGGTTCAACAACCCGACCATCCACACGATGTGGTCGTGCATTTTGTGCATCATCCACCATATGTGCTCTGGAATAGGTGATAAATCCAAATCCTCGTGACCTTTTGGTTTTTGGATCCTTCATCACGACAACATCCACAATTTCTCCCCATTGTTCAAAATGCTTCTTGAGGGAATCATCAGTTGTTCTATAGTCCAGTCCTCCGATGAATAACTTCCTGACATGTTCGGGTTCATTTTTACCATCCTAAAATATACATTTATTTTATACTGATCACTTTTAAAAGACACATCTGTAAATAAAAACAATTACATATAACCTACCCATATTTTAATTTAATCTACTTTATTTTATTTCAACATTGCTCCAAAACTCTACACTATAATCAAGATGGCGCGGCTTGGGCACGCCGACGCCAAGGCGTGCATTAAGAGGAATAATACTGTTCCTTTATATTATACATAAATATGACAAGGTAATATAAGATATGAGATTGAAAAATGAATTTCAAAATTTACAAACAAAGTTAATAATGGATAACAGAGAGTAAACAGAGAAGGATATACGTTCAGATAACGTATCGCTAAAAAGGAGACGCAGAATATCCGCCATTTTTTGTGCGGTTACAAAACTACTACATAAAAATAGTATTGGCGCATTTATACTGTAGTTCTGCTTCAAGAAACACATACAGTCTCTGTCCAATGAACTAATTAAAGAACGACACCCCCAACGTTTCTATAACCTCCAATGTCATCCCTAGTATCATAACCTGACATATTTCAAGATAAACATTCTCAATTAAATTAAAAACACATTAATTTCTAAAGAAATTCACCATAGCTAATATATACAGTTATAAATGATCAGAAAGTCGCTGATGGCAATTAGGCGACACAACACCCACGCCGCCATTACTGCTCAATAAAGTACAGTGTAGCTTGGCTAACAAAGAATTTGAATATTTTTTATTTCACAATTATAATAAGAAGTTTACTGTCATCAAATTAATAAGCAACATTAATTAACACCACCAATCTTCGATACGTTCAGATTACAATGAATTAAAATCGATGATTTGCATTGGTATCACGTTTCTAAAATATTTTGGGTTTATGACTGCTTAAGTCGATATACAAATATGTGATTATTTATTAATTAAAATAATTACTCACGTCGTGCTCCATCTTAACCATGCTTCGCGATTTTTACAGGGTAAAGCGTCCCTCGACGTACTTGAACAAGAAAGTCACCCGACGCGGCTTCGCTGGGAAGTAAAAGCTGAAGTACGACAGCCGATCGATTCTCGGCTCCGTCCGAATACTCGAGTAAACCCCCAAAACGGAAGTACGTTCAAATAAACATATCTGCGCATGCGTATTTTGACTTATGATTTACTATTTTATAGATAAATACTCAATTACGTATTGATTTAACTTTCTAATAGCACAATAAAACATATTTATATAATTTAGTAAGCATACTTGTACAAAGTATTGTAACTCTTTAATGAATATATTATTTTGATGTATCGACATTGTCGGTACTAAAACGGCGTGGCAGTACTGTCGTAGTTGAACTTTCAAGCCGGTTTAATGTTAAATAATGTTTTAGTAATTGAATAGGTCGTGCGTTATGATTTAATAAGTACGAAGTGCAAGATATTGTTAGAGAAATTTAGAATCTTGATGTTTTTATGTAGAAATTGATTTTCATGTTTTTTTTCATAGTTTATTTAAGGCATCTGGAATTTATGACGGTCGATTGTAGCGCCGGAAGATTATTTACTTCGTTACATTTGAGGGAAATTTAAAAGTCCCATTTCCGGGTATAAACATGAAAGTGTGTTGTTAAGCGAACATGTCAAGGAGATCCGACAGTTAACGGTTAGAGAGAAAATTGTATCCTAGAGAGTGAAATATTGGTTTATGTGTAAGGTAAGAGGATGAATATAATTTTAGAAAATTTATAATCGATATATAAATAATTAATTTCACTTTTAGTGAGTTTCGAGTGGTTATAACCTTAATAGTTATTCTGTGATAAGCTGTTGAACATTGAAACTAACAAGAAATTCAAGATGAATAAGGAAAAAACTAATAACACGGAAAATAAGCCTCATGGGTTTGAAAAGGCGTTACAACCAGAAAAAATTATTGGTGCTACCGACTCTTGTGGAGAATTGATGTTTTTAATGAAATGGTAAAGATAATTTTGTTTGCACATAATATAATAAGTAATTCAGTATGCAATTAGTATACTGTGCTTTTTCAGGAAAGGAACGGATGAAACCGATTTGGTAACAGCAAAGGAGGCAAATGTCATTTGTCCTCAAATAGTTATCCAATTCTATGAAGATAGACTCATATGGCCTAATACTAAATCGCAAACTAAGTAAGGTAAAATATTTAGAGAGAATTTATAATATGATCACATAAAAGAAATATGTTAAGAGTTTAATATTCATTATATGACAAATGGCTAACCTTCATTATTTTTATATTCTGAGAATATTTGTATTCGTAAGAATTGTGAAAATTTTTTAATATGCCACTAGTCAGAATTTATACATATGGTATTGTAATTGTTAGTTTTGAAATACATTGATAAGAATATGGTTTTGTACCAGGTTGTACTACTTTGATGACACCTTGGCTATATAGCGTTCTATGTTTATTAACAAATATATTATATAATACAAATATATATATATATATATATCACTGCATAAAGCCAGCTTGGAAATAATATTAACAGTACTGCATATAACTTGGGACTTAGTTATTCAGTCCACAATTGAAATTATTATCTATAGATTGTTTAATCTACCAATATAGTACAGCCAATTAAAAAAGTATAATTACATTAAAACCTTTTGACTAAAATAGGCAATTCACTCATTGGCAGTAGATTCATATGTTTAAAAAATAAGCCCTTTTTTCTCTAAAAAAAATTGCCTATTAAAATTTATATTAAACATATCAACAATTCATATAAAAATCATAATAAATATTAAATAAGTATATCACAATGAACAATGTACAAATATTTTTCAATCGATAATCATCTCTCATAATGCTGGCAGCAAAGATAACTCTAAAATTTTAATATATTAGTATAATTTTCCATTCCAGTCTATTAATCGCCCTGTAAAATTCCCAAACATTACAAATCTGATGGCACTTATACCTTCAATCCTCAGTTTGTTTTGATTAATCAGTGCATGGTTTCAATATTTCCGAGGTTCTACGTCTCCAATGTATTTCACTTACTTTTGTAATCCTAGAAACTTTATCATCAGCCATATTAATTTTTGTTGAACCCGTTTCATGTTTACTTACTTGACACATACGTTTCGTTATAGTAGAAACACAATTAGCCCGTTCTGCCTGAATGGATTTAGAACTATTCTTCTCTAAATGAGTGACAGCACTATGACCCTGATCAATATCTATCGCTCCTTCTTCAAGTTCCTGGATGACTCTCTTCTTCAGAAGAGTGGGTTTGGAACCAGCCTCCTCGATACTTTTAATAGAATCCTTAGTAGTATTTTGCTGTTGAACAATTTCATTGCTGTTACTGTCACTTTGTTTCTGCGAACTGCTTTGATTTTGTGTATTAGGACGTCGTGAGGCAAGACTGGTATCAAAGGAGAGTTTCTCAGGAAAGGAAGTTTTATTATAGGAAGGACTTTTAACAAGTAGATTTGGTCTAACTGGTGACAATTTGTGAATAGGAAGTTGTCTGTCGACAAGGGTTGAACAATTTCGAAAAAAATAATGATGATTTGGTACATTTTGAGAATATAGTTTCTCTTCTATTCTTCTGTTTATCACGACTGCCTCAGCCAATGGCATTGGCTCCATGTAGGTCAACGTCTTCTTCGGGGTATCCCTTTTTTCTTCCAGCTTTTTAATGCTGATTGGACCATTAATCACCGGTACCGCGTTACTGACTTCACCGGTAGTCTTAATAATAGGAGTTATGTTGCCCATGGAATCCAATCTGGAATTAATTTGATCCCGCGAATTCACGTAAACGACCGATATTTTGGCTGGACTCTTTGGCAGCGACACTAAAGCGATTCGCGGTTTGCTTTTTGGTTTCTGCTTCTGTTTCGCTACGCATGTTTGCTTTGGTTTTATCGGTTTCGCTTCTTTTTCCGGTTGTTTACTTTGTTCTTTAGCCGTCGAGTTGTAATTCGAATCCTCTGAATGATGATGACGTATGTGACGATTCAAATTGTCCTTTCGCCTGAAGACAGTATTGCAAAATTCACAGGAAAAAGGTTTCTCATCTGAAACAAACAGCAAGCTCTTACTACTGTTTGCGTAATAACTATCTTTATAACTTCTTAGAAATAAATTCGTACCCGAATGTACAGCCAAATGACGACGTAATTCACTTTTTGATAGGAACACTCGTACACAATGAGCACAAGAGAATGGTCTATCTTTTCCATGTGTACGCTTATGACGTACTAATAATGATTTGTCCTTGAAACTTTTGCCACACTGTTCACATACATGTGGTCTTTCACCTAATATTTAAAAATATATTCAATGAAAATCATTTGCATCTATTATTTTATGGAAAACTGTACTCAATACTTACTGGAGTGAGTGTGCATGTGACGTTTCAAATTTGTTAACATACGGAATGATTTTCCGCATACTTTGCAAGAGTAAGGAGCCAGACCAGCATGTAGATTTAAATGATTTCTCAAGTCATCCCTTTTACTGTATCCCTTACCACATTTTGTACAGATAAATTGTTTTTCCTCTATAATGAATCAAGTGTTAGCTTTTTTCTTCTTTGTTGTATAATTAAACAAAGAGCACTTACTATTGTGAGAGTACATGTGTCGGTTCAGTTTATTCTTCTGCGGAAAAGCTTTGTCGCATAAAGTACACTTGTACGGTTTGTAGCCACTGTGTACTCGTTCGTGATATTCAAAGTGAGAACGTTTAACAAAACTTTTATCACATATTGTACACTGATACGGTTTTATCCCCGTAACACAGGCGTCGTGATAGCACTTGCCTTTTTTATTGCGGAATATTTTTCCGCAGACGCCGCACTTATACTTTTCTGGTGAACCTGGTATCACTGATATATGACTTCTGTCTGGATACTTCCTTTGTTTTTTATTCTTTGGTGCCTTTTCCTTACTTGAATAATTGGAGTCAACTTTCTGAAAAAATATTAAAACAAGTTTATGACATAACAAGTATACGATGGACAGGATCAATACGTGACTGTGTTTTACTCACTACGTTTTCTGATTCACTGGTCCTTGCTTCAGGTTTTGATACGTCTGATAATTCATTTCCCTTTGGTTGATCCGTAGGTTCCTCAAGATGTATGCGGATACTGGAAACTAGTTCCAATGGTTCCATCTTTGGAATATGTAGTGTGGTTGTATCATGGATATTGCCATTGTTATTTGATATAGATTCACAAATATTTGGCATCTCTTTATGAATGGATAATCTATCTATGTGTATTGACTCTTCTATGGGTGGATCAATTATTGTTTCACTGGACTCAAATTCAAAGGGATCTGGTAGTTTATTTATTACAAGTTTCAAGGGTAATATGACTTCTTCGTTGGCTACTGTAGTTTCTTTTCCCAGAGATGTATCTCCAAGCGGCTGAGCAGTAGCAGGTGGATAATCTAAGAGCAGTATAGTTTTTATAATACTTAAGAAAATGCTACTGAACATAAATTTTTAATGTAATAAAGGTTATAGCTTCCCTTACCAAAGTTTCCAATAGTTTTTATCTGATGTTCATTTTGACAGGCTTTACAGCCCTGTTCCTCGTATACCAAGCACATCCTGCACTTGGTATGTCCACAAGTATCCTTGACAAGTCTCGAGAAAGATGCATTTGTCAGTTGCCTGCAGTTTGGACATTCTTCACCCATCATAACTTGTTCTTCCTTTTCTTAGGCAAAAGTAAAATTCCTCATATCCCTCACAGGACATTGTTTGCGCATTGCTTCTGGTTAAAAGAAGCAGAAACCAAGGAATCCCAATGACACAGATTTTACCTTATCACTCAAAGTATTTACACAATCATAAGATGCATCAAAGGCATATAGCCATCCAAATAATTTAAACCTAAAGAACTGTACGTAAACCAACTAGAAATCCAAAGTCTCTGGATAATAAGGAACATCATAAATCAAGAGGCTTGGCTGTTATTTCTATTAACATGCCTGAAGATGTTTTTGGTTGCTTTCAAACGCCCAATAACGATTAAAAATCATTATTCCATGACAGCTCATTAATGATAAATGTCACATTTTGGACAAGATGGAATCTGACGAATTGTCGGCAATGAAAAGTATCACTTTGTTCAAACCGGGTAGAGAAAACAGAAGTCAACACTTTCAAAACTGCTCCAGGAGTTACGTTGCGGTAGGTTAAGTCATGATACTGCGTAGGTTGTACGTCGTACGTCAAAGTTACTCCTGAGTCTCTGATCAGTTTCATGAATCTTAGGCATCTTGGCGATGAAAGATATTTTCGTAATAATTATCGGCACTATTAACTTTCTTGTGAATTGTTCAGCTTTTGTCAAAACTCTTTGTGTGGCCACACCGGTTATGATACGTCGCGCGAGTATCCCCTCTACTTCATTATCGTAAATAACATAGTCTGGTAAATTGCTCCTCTTATGCTCCTTTTTTTTAAATATCTTATTGTTAAAGTTATTCGGTTGCTTTTCTAAGTGTAATTCATTAATATTTTTGAGACGATGAGTGGAATTCTTCGTAGGGAGGTAAATAGTTGCTACTACTTGATTAATCATTATTTTTATTTTCGCTAGTGACGAGGTTAGGTTTGATATCAATAAACTATTTCACGTGTGTCAATAATAACCCTGCTTAAAAATATTGAATAAAAACAATTAGAAACGTATAAATTCATAAAACATAAATTGTAACTATGAATCTTATAGAAACGCAAAAATTTTTTAAAGTTTTTACGCGGTTTTTAGTGTCGAGTCTGTACGATTAAGCCTTTTTTTAATTGAATGGTTAAACAAAAAAGAATATTGAAAGTGTCTATTTATTTAAAAGAATAACTGACATTGTATATTTTAATTAACTTTCGACCATTACAAATATCTATACAGTGCATTGTCGAATTTAAGAGCAATGTCAACAGTACTAGAAAAGCTTTTATCTACATCGGATAATTTATTTTTGATTAAATTTAGGTGCTGAATACTTTCAAAAAATTACATAAGACTCGTCTAAATACTTTTAAAGGGGACGAACACGCTTTGAATGGTAAGTTGACATATTTAAAAACATATGGTAATAAAAGTTAATTCGACGCTTCAGTAAATATTTTACTGCACTGTGTTTAGTCACAAGGAAAAAGATAAACGATGAATACGCGAAATATAAACACGTAACTGACGAAAAGGCCATCGCTGAGGTAAATTACAATACCAAACTATTTAACTCGAAGTTATAATGAGAATTTGTAATAATATATTTTAGTTAAACGAATTGGCAAAGGCCGTTGAACACGAAGTCCGAACAACCGTTATTCAAGCTGTTGAAGTTGAGCCTGGAAGATTTCGTAAGAAACCCTTCAAACGATTATTTTACTTGTCAACTATGTTTTGTATTAGTAATTTCTCTTATAATATTTTATTACAGAAGCTCAATTAACGAAGGATACAGTAATGCTCGACAATATCCCGGATGAAGCTACTTTGAAGCAAATTAAAAGTATGCGACCAGGCAGAAGATGCTCAGATGTAAAAGATAGTAAAGCAATAGATTAAAGTATTATAATATTGCATAGAAATATGATCCTGTAGAAATAATGACTGAAATAAAGTTAGTATAACCTTTTAAAATGTTACTTGCTATCATCTTATCAGTCTATTCGTAAAAGTATCAGTAAAATTTGCCAGCCTACTGGAAAAACATTATTAACGATCTCGATAAGCTACGAATGAAAGAAAGGAAAAAGACGTGTAAGGATTCAATACTATTTTAATCGACAATTTAATATTTAATCATGTACATTACAAACACAGCCGAAAAATCAGATAATCAATGATCGTTACGTTATAATATAATCAATAGATTCGTTTACAATTAAAAATCATTTGTCAATGTGTTTTTGTATGCGTGTGTATGTGTATGTGTATATATTACGCGTTTGTATGGGCACGCGTATACCATACGTACATTTTTTTTCGCAAAGCCACGAATCCCTCCGGGCACCCGGGTGGGAGAAATTTTTAAATTTTTTTAGTGTTTCCCTCCTTTTCGTTTTTCGTTTTCTTCATTTAACTTAGCATCACAGGTTTTCATCGTTTTCGTACGTTAAACTCGATCTTGCCTCTTGTTTGTCATATATATATATTTTTTTTACATTTTTCTTTTGTAAACGCTGTATGCATTTTCTCTGCTCGTAATCATCGACGTGAACTCATTTCGGGCATTTTAAAGTGCAAGATATAACGAATTAATAAATACGAATGATCATAATACAATATATTATTAACGACAGTACGCAACAGTAATACATTGTAAAATCGTTTAAATCGCGTAATAAATATCGATTGCTGACTATATTAAATATATAAGGCTTGTCCTGACAATTTCATTCGATTCGTTATCTCCCTCTTTTTTCAACTTTTTCTTTTCTGTTTTTTTCTAATTATTTTTCTCCCTCCCTTTATGTACATATTTATAAGTGTAGGCGATTTCAATGCGGAACGCGCGGTTCCGCGTCGCGACGCCCGAGGAATTTATATATGCTGTGCCATCGTAAAATTTGAGAATCAAGAAAAGATAAGCCACAAAATACAAGGGGAATAAAGTAAAACGACCATGTATACATATTTGACTGTTGAAAATTTTTCATTAATTTTCTCTCGATGTTTTCTTTATTCTTTTTTTTTCATCTACTCGCAATATTTTCTCCTAACTCCTCGAGTGTCGTCGCGTGGATCCGTGCGAGTCAGTGACGCGGGATTTTTATAATTTTTTTTCGCATTTCCTTTAATATTTTTGTATGCGAGCGCGGTGAAAAGGTACAAAAATAACAAGAATAGAATTGGAGACTGGACAAATATAGACTTTTAGCATTAGATTTATATGGTTAAATATAGGTGGAGGCGAAGCAGGTCGGATCCGTGCTTTTTTTTACGACAAGGACGACCAATGTTCGTATTCACGTGTGTCGCTTTTTCCTTAATTAGATATTCTCTTTATCTTTCTCTCTCTCTCTCTCTCTCACTCTCTCTTATCCCCTTTAACATTTTTTTTCTTTGTTTCTCTTTAACGCACGAATCGCGCTCGTACTACGCACAGCAATATATTAATGTAATATCATTTTCGATATTTCCCTCTTTACTTCTCTCCTTTTCTCTTTCACCTACTCAAGCATTACAATCTTACCCATTATCCAACAAATTTTCTACCCGGAAGCCACGCAATGTCGATCACCTCAAAAAAACCAAGATATTAATATTTTTGATTTTTGACAAAACATATATATATATATATATGCACTTCTTACCATTTATTCTTTTTTTTATTTCAATACCCACAGCAATTAATAAGACACCATAACGCAGCTTCCTGGCAAAAATTACGAACGACCCGATAGACACTGTCGATAGACTCAACATCAAACAACGTATTATAATTTTTAATATAATTATAGCATAAACGCAACGTAAATCATAAAATTGTAAAAAGCGAGCGCGGCGTCTTCGTATTTAATTATCATTCTCTTTACCATTCCCCATTACACTTATCACAATCGTGTTATCGATCAACGATCAACTGCACAGCAGAGATAACAAACTCAATGCATAAAAAATTTATACCGGTGTCTGACATACCTGTACTCGGTACAGTTTATAAATAATTATTATTAACAATAATGCAACGCATATCCGTGCGATGGAGCCACCGTCAATGCGAATCCGTAAGTTTTTATTAAATATGTTATTCATGTATGCATATAATAGGTTGGGGAAAAAAGAAATCCATTATTATTTCGCCAGATGGCTGTAGTGATATATATTTCGTAAAAATAATTGATTTCTTTTTCCCTAACTTATTATTTATTTTACGTATATTATGTATATTAATCCGTGCGATATCAAACGGTACTCGCATAGCTGCCTGACGCATTTAATCGCCCGTTCGATATTCCCAGGCGTCAAAAGTTCCATTCCAGTATCTATCGATAATATATGTGTATATATATATCGATATACAACACGTGTATCAGGGATAAAGTAGATTTCTAATAGCATTTGTAAAAATTACGACGACGCGTATGAGACGACCACCACCCCCTTCCTCATTTATTACAGGGACGCATCAAAGACTTTTTTAAATGTATTTACGTCGGATATTTATCTCTTTCTTTTTCTTTCTCAATAACGGGCCACAGCCTGTATAGTTTATAATATATAAGTGCAGCTAATACGACAAACAAGAACTCGTAGGATTACGTGTGTTGTCTTTGGTCCGTGGAGCGTTTAAAACGTTTAATAATAATAATCGTAGCATAACCTATGATCTAAGGGTTTCTTGGTTTTTTTTTTTATTAAACAGCATGAGATATACAAAAATTGTAATAATGATCCATCCTACGTATCTTACGACATCGTGGGATTTCTTTGGATTCGTCTTAAAAAAAAATTCATCCAGAGATGTTTTTTTTCTTTTCGCGTATGACGACAACTTTCGTTTGGTCGTTTCTGTATTTTGGGTTCATCTTTTTGGAATCCAAAGAAATTTACACGCGCAAAACACGTACCTTACGAACTCGGATTCCGTTCAATTTTTACGAATTAGGTATATGTATCTTTTAAATCTTTTGCCACCCGCAAATATTTTTCTTATTTGTCGTGTTTTTCACGTGAACTCTAAGTTTCAATATAGTTCGCGATTTATCTATGCAATATTCGTTGTGTGATGCGCGACGTCGCGACGCCGAATGCTGAACGGTCCCTTTGGGAATAAATAACGTACGGCGTGATGTATGACGTATCGGGAGCTCTCGTCGAACTTGGCCTTTTTTTTTTTTTTTTATTTCCTTACATTTCCTTTCCTTACATTTCAGCCGAAGCTTCGTTTTGGTATATATTTTTTCCTATCCTCTTTTTCTTGATTTCTATTCGAATCGCAGCATTTGCCGAGATGTATTTTTCGATAATTTCTCCTTTTTTTTTTCTTTTTTATCTTCAGTGATTTTTTATCTCTTTTACAGTTTTTTTAAATTCTTTTGACTGCCCGATACGACGGCTGATTTTGTCGCGGATTAAGCGACACACGAGGCGCCTCTCCTTGTCACGCGAGTAAACAGAATTTCGCTAATTGCGTAGGGATAGCCGCTAAAATTTATGACAAAATTGCACGTATCGTATTTAAATATTATTGTTATCATATCATATATATATATGTATATATATGTATGAAAAATTTGTATTCCTATAATGAACAATTTACAATGGGCCAGCCTGGCGTTCTTTCGACGATCCATTATTTCTGGTTGATTATACTTTTCCTTTTTTCTTCTATTTTCACGTTAGCAAATTTTAGATGGCCACTGTAGGTACCAGTAAGGAATACTTGTTGAAATTTCTTTTTAATTTCGTCTGAGTTCCGGTTACTTTTTTTTCATTTCTCAAAATTACACGAAACAACCCACGTTCTTCCTTTAACCATGAAATTCGCAAACTCGCAAATTGTAAACGGAGTTGCAGAGCGGAATCGCGAAATACAAAGGACGACCCGGTGGATGGACGTAATAGTGTATAAAATGTATAATAGACTTTTACAGTAATATTTTAATTAAAGAATCTCCTTTAACGAAGTAACGTAGCCCTTATATCATAATAGAGATTAATTACTATCCGAGATAACCTCTTATCATTTTCTTATTATTTTTTCCCCTCCTCTCATCCACATCAACATTCCCTTAGACATCTAAATAACCGCATACCAGTGCATAAAAAAGCCGTGTACTTCCTACGTCAGCCGTCAGAGGCGCTTTGAATTTTTTTTTAATATCCGTATTTCACTTTTCCTCCTCACACAAAAATTTTGTTTTTTTTTCCATTCTTTCCTTTTCTTTAACAATTTTTTTTCTTACCTCGCGCTCGCTTCACCGTACATATTCGCTTCCTTTTTTTTTGTTACTATTTCACAATTTTCATAACCCCCCAATAACACCTTACACGCACGCGCTTTATACTATATTTGTGCATACACGTAGAATTTTATAGTCGGCAAGATATATAACTATATATACATATACATATGTCCTATTTGTATCATTCTGTATACATATATATATGTATGTATTCTTATTCGTAAAAAAACAATGGGAGAAAAAAGATCACGATGTGCCTCAATCTAATGAATTTTTGGCAGTCGGTTTTCAGACGATTTCTGAAATTATTACACATTGATATAATATATATATATATATATATATATATATATATATATCACTTAAGTGTGTCGTTGTGATTTCGCATAAGCGATCTTGTGTACCTGTTTGTGTCCAATGAGCAATTTCATGTGCAAGTGAATATGTGTCGTACGATAAGTTTAGCGTTCATTTTGTGTTTATATTTTTTTCGTATTCTTCATATAGGTTTATATAATTGTATGCCGTGTGATCAGGTGTAATTGTCGCAAAAAAGAACGAAATTACGCGTACAGTAATTATAGTAAACTCGTGTCCTAATAACGCTACCTATACGAGTACGTTACGTAGATTATTTAATTTATTCTGCTTACGCGGTTTAGATTGGTCTGTAATATTGCTGGATATTTTTTTAAATTTTTAGTACAAATAGTATGTAGCGTAAATTTTGTTTACCCTTGGCGCGTAATACTAATAAATAATTAATAATATTAGTAGTAGTAGTTCGGTGGTAGTAATAGTACGGTAATAGAAGTAAACGGTAGTAAAGGGTGGCTATTAGTAATAGTAGTAGCAATAGTGACAGTATTAGTTAATAGTTAATTTTGTTAATAGTAATTAGTGTAGCGGTATACCATTATAATAAGTAACAACTTACAGTAAGAGATAACTATAAGTCGTCAATTAATTAATTAATTAATTAATTAAACGTTTATCTTAACGCAGAGTCCCAAAAAGCACCACGTGTGTTACTTTCAATAATCCTTAAGAGTTAAAATCGTAATGAATTAATCGGCGCGACTGCGACGAAGGGCTAGAACAATTAATTCGCCAAAAATATTTGCGAATTGATATTCGCTAGTCTCGATAGACGCGCTCGATGTTAATCACATGCTAAAATCGCGCGCGAAGCTCTGCCAAGCAAAAAGTTATTCCTCGATACTAACGGTAGGACAATGCTTCCCCGTTTAAAAATTGCCGCCGTTGCTTATCATTACGATAATGATAATTATCACGATTCCAGTGCTCCTTGGCTAGGCTAACGCAAGCGTTGATTTAATTAAATCATTTGTCTTAGTAAGTAAAAAATTTTTTTAACAAGCTTCCGATCCTCGCCGCCAGGATTGCCCGTGTCCCTGGTCAGGACGCCGTCGTAACCTCAAAATTCGAATTTGCCGCGTTAGCCGCATAACCTGTATTCTCGCTGTTACAGACCGCAGTTTATTTTCTGGTGATTTTCTGTCTTCACCAGCTTTCTTCTCAACACCTTGAACGTCCCGATGCTCCTCCCTGAAGATCGTGCAGCATCCGGTCTCCATAAGGATGTCAACGGCAGCTGCCTAGGAGGCGCCCTTGTAGTGTATGAAGAAGAAGATGAGGAACACGAAGTAAGCGGCTGGGAATGTGATACGCGCTATCACGTCGATCGTTTTGGCAACCCTTATCGGATGGGGTGGTTCCTTTTTGCGTACCTGCACAAAGCAGCACTACTCAGGGTCATTACGGGGTCAGTTGGGTAAAAAAAATGGATGCTCTATAACATTCAGACGACATTACGGAATCGCATGGCAAATATATGCTAGGTATATTCAAAGAACATAAAAGTAACTAGACCGCCTATGGTTCTTTAACAAAAGTCACTATATGCTGAAGCCAGATTTTGTTTTGTTGCAGGGCATTGCTTGAGTATCTACATACCTCTGCGGCGCAGCCATTCGTTGCTGTGTGTGTACAAGGATTCGGACCGCAATTTGTACACGTCACGATCTCGTTCGGTCCAGTTCCTCCTCCGGTACCAGCACCACCTTCTCGCTTCTTGTTACCCTGCGACAGGGTCCCCGTAGCAGATACTTATATTCAAAATTTTATAACGCGAACGATTCACCTTCTTTATATCATTTTTAATATATTTCTTATATGCCAATGACTCATAGTTTTTTCCCCAGAAGCCATTTGTACCGCTAGATGTACCAATTGCTTTTTTCATAAATGTATACAGTCAACTCTGTATAGTCGCGCGTTGGGGATTGAAATGGGACTGTACGAAGAGTCCCCACCACTTGCACGCGCATGCGCAGTGTGCCACGAAAATTAGACTGTATAATAGACATACCATCCCCACCACTGCTCATTACGTGAAGAGTGGGGGGTTTAACTGCCCCTACAAGTGAGGGGAGAAATGCCAGTGCAACCAACGTGCTTGTACAAGAGCTGACTATATATATCTAAGAAAAGTCAATTATGATATATAAACAAAAGTGAATCGTTCCCCGAGTCATTAATTATATATTCGATAACGCTTATCGTGCCTTTACTTATCACTTACGAATTACATGCTCTCGATTAATCTACATTCGAGGCTGCCGCAACCTCCGACATTCTGTCCACGGTTATAGAAACGTCCCACGAAGATGCGACCATCGGATATTGACAGTTCGACAAATTTTCTACTTATAGAATTTTGACATCTGTCAAAATCTTATGTAAACATTCGTATATCAATAACGTTATACAGTCCGAGACATCTGTTTCCTCAACTGCCTATACACAACTGACGTTTATCTTTTAGTTAGGATAAAAAGAAGAATAAAAAAAGGTACATGGTTCGCTCGTGTTTTATGTCACAATCTGACACGTAAGTCATATCTACCTCTTCCGGGTCAAACTGTGTGATTTTTCGCGAATTTGATCTAGCTGCGTTAATCAAGGTCGACAAAGCTTATAGCTACAGTGAAGCTTAAATTATGTCAATTGCAAAAGGAAGCAATAACTTTTCTATTACAATCGAAAGCCAATAAATAGATACAATTCGAGAGACCACGTCGTTTTTTTAATCGTTTGCACGACCTATATTTTTTTTATTAATTTTCAAAAAAATTTATTTTATTCTCGCATTAAAAATTTAACGTTCGATCGCTTCGTCACTGTTTCAAATAATTGGAAAAAAAGTGATACCGTTTCTAAATTAGACTAATATTTACTTCGTTACTGCCATCCATTAATAATCGATATTTAATTAATACATAAATAACATATAGGCGCGTATATATCGGGTTATTCAGTCCAAATGCAACCACCTCAATATGATTTTATCATACGAATCAAATGAATGCACTGGGTGGTCCGTTTGGGCTGAATAATCTGATACATATTTATATACATATGCTGATAATTACCTACCACGTAACGCGAGATAATAGCGAAACCCGATCGTTTGTTTATTATTTATGAGTACATTTTTTTATTTAATTGTCCATTTTTATATCGAAGTGATCGATTCTACGAATGGTATGGAAGCTGTGCGAAAGATGTCGACGCGAGAAGCTGCCGTGTACGAAATTAAGCGGTGATGCGAGCCGAGTGTTCATGCTAAATAAATACAGGTATATATAACGTGCTATAATAAAAGTTATTAATGACTAACGTCGTTCCACTATTATTCTCATAATTTAAGTTTTTTTGAACTTTTTTTTCTGCAAGGAAGACGCGACTACAATACTATTTCTTTTTTCATTACGATGCAAGAAGAGTAGCTTGTACTATATGATGCAAGATAGTATATAAGTATATAGTGATAAATATATTATGTATATACACAGGTTTCACTATTGACTATACCACCATGTCTTTGATAGGTATATATTATATATATATGTATATATGTATGTATAGGCACGTAGTGTAGTTTGTACAGGGCTTTTCAAACTGACAAAATCCTACGTTATCCCTACAGAGACGTGATTCGAAATTCTTGGTTATTGGAGAATATTACGTAAAAGCGGTAAAATATAGGAGAAATACAGAACAAAGTGGAATTTTGTATTATTACTTTATATCCATAAACTTTGACGTGTTAGAAGCCAGTAATACGATATGACAATTGATTTCGAAGAGCACTGTAGTCAAACGTACATTCTATGTATTTTTCAGTCGATTCATTCTCAATTAGATTAACAAGCATGTCAAAGATCATGCAGAAATTATTATATAAGAAGTCAAGTATGTCTACAAGAATCGTACAGTAATTTTTTACCCTGTTTAGGTGATTAGGTAAATTTCGAAAAATCAAAAAAATTTGATATTCTATTTGTTTGATTCTTGTAGATTTCAAGTAAAAATATAGTTTAGGACCTGAACGTTCGAACGAAGCACAGTATAGATTCTAGGTTATTGTGACTGAACATGCGTGTAACAGTGCGTGTATAAAGATAAGAATAGAATTGGGCATTATAGGGCCCAGCGGGTTAAGTAATAAGTGTTAGGGCGCGGTTAGAACCTCGCGCGTGTTGGATTGTCAATTTTTTTAAATTTAATTTGTGACTCGAGGATTAATGTGCGTTTGTCGAGTTTTGGGACTGACGTTGTTTTATTTTTTAGATTGCTACCAAAACGCACGAAGTCGCGACCGCACCCTGTGGTCAAGGGGATCTTACCAAGGGGCTGGCCAATATAATCCCTATCCTGCTGAGCACCGCTGGAAGCCGCTGCAACATCACAGACACCAAAACAAAGAGACTTACTCACCAACATTCCACCAACCAAACTTACTAAACGAGTTTTCTCTCTTTCGTTATCGCTCGCCTCTTATATCGGTTTGCGAGGAATTTAGAAAAAAAAAATTACCACTCCACAACGAATCAAAATTTTCAAGTGGTTTTTCAAAGGTAGTTACATTGAAAGAAAGAGAAATGCACGGGCAAAGTGGTATGGAGGAGAAAGCTTGCATTGACAAAAATATATAAAAGTGCAACACCATTATGTTCTTTTTTGAAAAAGAAAAAACTGGTCAACACATAGTATTCTTCCAAGAATGCAAAAACTCACAAGAAAAAGGAAGAATCAAGTTTTGCGATAGAAATTTAAAAAAAATTATTCTTGGAAACGTGTTTAAAAAATAGATCCACACAAATTTATCTTTTTTCTTTTTTATAAAGATAACCGCACTGTCTCCGAATTACGTTGGCGAGTGAGAAGGACAGACAAAAAATCTATATCGAGTGCTACCACTCTTATCAACAAAATAATTAAATTATACTATGATACGTTAATATATTATATTAACGCGATATCATAAGAATTCCCTTAGACCACAAAGAATCCATTAAACACGAATATATCGTCTGTCCGATTCCAATCGTCACGCAGCCACACGGATTTTTCAAGCGTCATTGTGAAATTACGCAATACGCAAAGTTGCGTGCGTGCGCGTATCTTTTAATTCGCGTGAGAAAGCAATGAGAAATGTGTAAGGGGGTTGGGGTAGACAAGAATAAAAAATGAACTGTGCAGAATTCCATATAAATGCAAGGGATGAACTTTGGATCGAAAATCGTTCCACGTGAATCCTCATTTTTAATTAAAAATAATAACAAGGCTCGAATTAAAAATTCCGTAACAGACCTTCAGAACCAAAAAGTTTCAACCCTGAAGAGTATACGGCAGGGTTAGTTACTCTCTAAATTGGATGGCACTTTCAAAATGGCGGCCACTCGAGACTTTGCACTCGTATGCATAAAGTCACGCATGTAATTAAGCACGCACCAGACGCAAATTACCTTGTGTCATTAACTCGATCTCAAGCTCCGTGTTTCACGCATGATATTCGTATTAAAGGGGATGAATAATAATGTCAGAAGGGTCGCATTCCTTCAATATACCAAATAAGTGACAGATATTATTATCAAAGAAATTTTTGATCTTGTGTTTTAGAGACTATAGAATTTTTTGGGTAAATTATATATATATTTTTCAAGGGACCAACAAAACGTGCATCTCGATACTTAATTTTTCTTGTTTTTTCAATAATTTTACGGAAATTGTATACCAACTGTACAAAGTGCGGTACCAAAATGACGGTCGATCCTTAGGCACCTCGATGACTAGCAATAGATTCCAGTAGATGGCAGTAATTAGCAGCGACTAACTCTAAGTTAAATGTGTTAGCCCCGTGGTACTGATTGGCGGCTGACTATGCTAGGGTGTTACTACTACGTCGAGATACAGTACATAACAGATATTAAGTAGTAGAAGAATAGTATTAGTCAGACTGGTTGCTAAAAAGTGATATTATCTATATGAATAAAATAATAAACGATGAACAGATACAGATTGGATATTAAATAAGATTAAGAATAAATAATGAAATGTGCGAGATTGACTAAGAATAAAAGAAAATGGCGGCTCGTATTTGGAAACAGAATAATTAACATATAATAATGATTAATTCTTAATACTGACTGTACCCAGCTTCTTTACAAGAGACCTTATCTTGGTTCGTTCGTGGTTAATTTAAGAAAAAATAAATATAATAATAATATAGAGACACGTTCTGATAGGCTGATCACTCATGCAACATATACACGTAACTTCCGGCTGAGGCAAATGCGTTGCACGTAGCAGTGATCCGACATGATATAATAGATAATAAGTCGAGCTGTGATTAGCAATAACGATTATAATAACTGATAGACATAACAACGACAGAGTGTATTTAACGTAATTAAAAAAGATACAATACCGATAAGAGAGACGAGAGACATGGGAGAGTGTTATGAAATATTAAGTAAGAACAGGACGACCTCGGAATGCAAAGGGAATAAAAATAGGTATAAAAAAATTCACAGAAAAAGTATACCAAAGAAATAACTATAGTCATCATTAGTAAAGAGAGAGATAGAGAGATAAAAAAGAGATTCTGGATGAACGATGATAAATAAGAGTACCGTATGAAGTATCTTTACCTATAAAAGGATGTCAAAGAGGCAAAAGAGAAATAAAAGTTTTACACAGCCATGCAAAAACTGGCACCCCCTCTTTGTTATCTCTTTTTCGATTTTCTTGCATTCAATTGCCAAGTAATGAAACGTCTCGTTTTTTAAAGATTAAAAAAAATGGCAGAAATTCAAAAAAAACCATTTTGATAAAATTCAACCTCTGGATAGAGAACATAAGTAAAACTGCACTACGAACCATCCCAAGGGGTAAAAACGAAGGATTCCGAAGGATGCCGAAGATTCACGATGCAACGATCGTAGGTAAATAACAAAGTCACGTGTTGTGCGTCACGCCAACGAATTCACAATGTATCGCAGGGCCCGAGGGCGATGGTCCAATTAGAATATCACATATGTATTATCCCTTTGCTTCCTTTCTTACTCTAATTAAATAATAAAAGCTATAGCATCTTGGAGTGTTAATAATAATTAAAAATTTCCATCGCACTCGCTCCTTACGTACGTTCAATATATAACGGGTCACAAATGAAACGTGATGCGATAGAATGGAGCTTCGTCAATCAATTATCCGAAGCTTTTTCGATATTAATTGCACTGAGCCAATCTCTGGACTTAAATTTTTCGTATTTATATACTCGACCTATCTATATGCTCTGTATCGTGCACTGCTAAGGTATAGTCGTCATACGAGTATGAAATCGTATGTGTACTGTATTTATAAAAATTGATAGCAGCATTGATAGTGCTATTTGTATATATTAAACGCGTATATATTATTATAAATAATTATATAATTTCTGTTTAATTGTCATATCTCTTATCTAGATCTATGGCCGATCAGCAAAAGTACCTGGGTGACGGGATTTTCTCCAGGACGGTAGACAACGTTGTGCAACGGTCTCTTACGTCCGACGTAATTAACAGCGACGAACTCGAGGAGACTGGCGTATATGAAGCACATGCAGACGCCGTCCCATACGTTCATGGCTGTCAGATTTGAGACGACCGGTAACGTCGATCTGAAGCCATTCGAGGTCGTGAAGAAATTGAGCATCGTCGTGACGCCTGCGAGGATACAAACTGCTGTTAGTGTGACTTAACCAGAGTCCAATTAGGTTAATAATTAATTTTATGATTAACGAGAGATTTTTCTTTCTTCTCTCTTATCAGTCATTATTTTATATATTTCAGATTATCTTTTTATGGACTCACCGATCATAACGCGTGCTGGTACGGCGTTCCACTCGAGCCAGAAAGTTATGAAGGAGCTGGTTACTAGAATTATACCGGGTATGAATACCGTTGTGAAGTAGAAAGCTCGATCTCTGGTGAAGATCAGATCCACCTTCAGACAGCTGTAGTTACCTGTTTGAGAAAGGATACCTTATGTTGTTTTTATATAGAGATATCACGGTGGTTTATCATGGGATATTTTTTGGACACCGTGTATAGATATAGAAGGTTTTGATAAAGATTAGAATTATTTATACATATTGTGGTTCTATGTTTCAATTGGATAATAAGGATGCTGGGTACTACTACTGTGGTATTGCTATTACTATTGCTGTTGAGATCAAGGTTTCTGACTACTAGGTTTTACCAGGGAGTGTAGACTTGGATATTTGCTAAGGGGAAACATCCTGTATGGTCAGACACGGCTGGTCTAACTATACTCGGTTCGTTATTACTTAAAGGATAATGATTATAGCTTGGGTTAATGGCACATGGTTTAGATCTTTTAGATTTATTTTCTGTGTACCTATACACGGTGTTTCAAAAGTATTCTCAATCGTTCTTCGTATTTCTTTCGTTCTTTATATCCAGCTGAATCTTACACACTGTATATTTCTTTTTTTTTTTAGCCGCTATTCTCACTTTCAGCTGCTACAGATGGAAACAGGCAGGGGATACAAAGGTGTCTTTTTGGATGCTCAAGGAACTCTGGATATAGAAGCTTTATGCATATTTTATTTTTTTTCGTTTTGTAATGCCATCACGAGAAGCTGAAACACTCCCAAGTTCATACGAGGAGTTTTACGATGATTCGTGAAATAATCGTCATGAAGATTACCATGGTTTTTGGTTTCTACGAGTGAAATCTCT
Source organism: Trachelus stipa (assembly GCA_036026315.1). Classification (NCBI taxonomy): domain Eukaryota; kingdom Metazoa; phylum Arthropoda; class Insecta; order Hymenoptera; family Cephidae; genus Trachelus; species Trachelus stipa. Next base: position 64,553 of record JAYRCB010000549.1, on the reverse strand, counting down.
TCATGCATAAGACTATATTCATGAACTTCAAAGAAACGTTGAACATGTTTCCTCGTATCTATACAACTAGCATATATAATATACAGTACGTTTCATTCGTGAAAGCCCATATCGTTGGACAAGCACATCTATGAATGGCGTTCTAAAATTTTCATCTCGCAGAAGCCTAACGTAATGCTAACACAATGTATAATAAAATGGCGATAGTAGAAACAGAGATATTGTATGAAGGAAATGAAGAAACAAGATATACATATTTATCCCTGTATATACACGTATATATACATTACGGATAAACATAAGGGTACAGAAATAGCGTCAGTGCCAAAGTGCGGCTGTATTTCACCAAAATGCAAATTCCACCTAGTCTCCTACAGCACGTTCCACCTTCGAGTTATCAGGCATGACTGGCATACTCGGTGACATAGTTCACGTACTCCTAGCGGTCGCATTGCAGTGGGGGAGATGGATACTGTCAGGTTGGGATGGACGAATCGATCGAGACTTGAGTGCAGGAACGATTCAATGAAGCAACTTTTGACAATGAAAAAAGAAGAGAGTCAGTCATCAATCAGAGGGATACTAGAGCAAAGAGAGAATTCTTAATAAATTTGAGGTATCGGATAGAAACGTGTGTACCCGGACATTTGTTGGAAATGTTTGATGAAAAAAAATAATAGCTTTCATCCACAACTTTCACACCTGTTAAAATTCGCTTTTTCCTTTCCAGTTGAATAGCAAGCACAAGCCAAGCCAAACTGGACCGCATTGAGTATCATCAGCCAATACCGACAGCTTCATATGACGATCCTAATTCTTAATGAATGATTTGCATGACGCAAAACAATTTCTTCTAGCAAGCGTACGCCGATGATATTAATCAGGATGAGGTTGGCAGGTCTGACGCGTTGGTAAGCTTGGTCCTGTCTCTCTTTGATTCTCTCACACTTTCACACGTATTCAAAAGCTGATTTCTTCATTTTCTCAATGTCGTTATTTCCTTTCTTTTCTTTTTTTATTATATATATATATATATATCTCTCTTTCTCTCTGTTAAGGGTCATTCTTAAGAGAGGTATGTGACCTTTACCTTGCTCCTCAAACCTGCGCTGGCACAGCGAGCACTTAGAGTCCCCGAAATCATCGAACTCGTCCTCGTAGTCAACGATCAGCTGTCCGTCAGCTGGAACAGAACAGCCACTATCTTGCCCGGGTCCTATCGATTCCCCTTATCTTCCTTTTTATTTATTTCTCTCTTTCTCTATCTTTCTCTCTCTCCCTCTCTCTCTTGGTAGGACAATCCTTCACCGACTATGATATCACCTAAGTCACGCACTCATGGATCACATACTGGCGCCTTCACTCGGTAGCACAGAAAAAAAAATATATATTCTAGTAACTAAATTAGAAAAAAAGAATATAATCTTTCTTTCTTCTTATCACAGTGTTCACTTTCGGTACCTCATCCAATTCTATCAGGTAACATTACACTCGCCACACTATCTATATGGTATATAGACCAAGCATAGCTCATCACCGTGGTTGGGATCCGCTTTTCAGTGTTATCCAATTTTTTTTTACTAATCCCTCGATAACCCTTAACAAGTATTTTCTATATGTATAACATATATTATCCCATGGAATAATGGGACGTGGCAATTTCCATAGGATCCCAAAGTGAACCACGGCGAATCGACGTTAAGCGAGACAGGAACCAAGATTGCCAATGCAAATACTAATAGTACCTACTATATATATATACATATATATATGCAATAACATATCTAATATATTTCAAAATGATTTTCACACGCTATCTCATGCAATTGGTTATCACATATGCGGGGTGTATCATTTCTCTTTCATGTGCTCCTCACGTACCTCTACCAAGTTCCTTCTTATCTATCACACGCATGGTTCGCTTCACGTGCAGAGAAATTGTAATGGAGAGTAGCGAAAAGGTGGTATACCTTTCAGATCGGTATGTATATTTTTTATCAATGTATTTGGATAATTTAAAGAAATTAATTTTGTATTACTGTACTAATAGAATTTTTCATTCTCTTTGTCTTTTAGGATCTTTTTATTTTGATAAGGCGTGTAACGTGCTCAAAATCTTCTTTTTTGCTGTGACTACTAATGAAGTGCGAAGTGGTATGCTAATTAAGTAGGTGGGTACTGATATATGTATATAGATAGACGTGTTACTAATCGGTGCTATTAATGGGAATAATTAACGCATTGTGCTGGGATTAATGGGATTGCGCTAGGCAAAGATACCACTGATTAGGAGATTTAGTGTTTGGAAAGTATATGCTCGTTATTGGATTCTAATCGTTGCACTACGATTGGACAATTGTTTGCATTGATAAGAGTGCATTGCAGGTGGTTGGTTATTGTTATTTATTTTGATTAGGCATGGCTTTTGCATTTTTGCAGACATTCTTTAATCACAGAACACAACTAGAGAATGTGAAAGTCTAAATAAATAACACTCTTCTACTTTGTCATACGGGATGCTGACTTACCTGATTGCTATTGAATCATTAAGTAGGATTTTTTTATCATCTTTGTTTCTGTCTTTTTTTTCTGGGGACTGATAGGAGAATTACCGATAGGACATATTCGATGTTCATTCCTAAGGTAGATAGGGAGCTGTCACTGCTTGGTTATTGAATATAGCGTAATGCATTATGGGTATTGTGAAAAATGAAATATTTACTAGGTGGGATAATTTTTTTTTTTAAAGCAGTGGAATTTATATTTGCAATACTGGAAGCGCGAGAGTGCACGTATTATCGTTTTCAGGTAAACTAATGTATACGCTCGCCTGGGGCGCCATGGAGAATTTCAATTACTTTAATATTTTTTTTGTCTGTTTTTTTTTTTCAGAAGAGGCTAACCAGCTTTATCGATCTAGGTAGACTCGTGAAGTTATACAAGTGACGTAGAGTAAATGTGATACAGCGATGGGATGCTGGTGGTAACGAGACTCTATGGAAGAAATATATTTTCTCAAGATTAGATAACCAATAATATACATATATCTGTATCAGTGATATATTCTTCTCGTGAGGGATTGATAATCGAAGAATTTGTTACAGGTTTCCAGTAAACAAAGGATCAGACAGGTAAGGATTCGAAGGATAATCTGGAAGGATTTTCTATTGTGAGGTATATGTATATATAAATATATTAATAAAAATATTAATATTTTCAATTTCTTTTTAGGCAAACTCTTACCCCTCCAGCTCGCCTTTATTGGACAGGTGATTGTTTGATTCTGGATGAGATAGGCATTCAGGGTTGTTAAACTTGGACTTTTTCTCAAAGTGTCCTCATCATTCTTCCACACGTACGTAATGGCTGTTTGTTCGTAGGATACTGAAAGATAAAGTATTTACAAAGAATCATCAAACTGCTTCGTTATCATATGCAGCATCTTTGATTTATAGATTAATCAATAAAATCTCATTATACTTACTGCTCTCAATAGCGAATGAACACAGTGGGTCATCGAATGGGAATATATTGAGTCTTCCCTGACAGGATAATATGAGATGACGTCTGAAATGAATTTTTAGTTTAATGGTAGTTTCTAAGATATCATATAGAAAATAGTTTATGAATGAAAAGGATTGTTTTTATAAACATCAAATACTGTTTTTATAAAATCAAATAGACAGGCTAAGTTCGGGTGGTGCTTATGGGGTGACTAATAGTTAGTTTTGATAATACCGCATAAGGTAATTGACGGTTCCATTTCGATATATTCGCAAAGCGAAATGGACCGGGATAAGAGGATCCTTGAAGTCTCCGTGCATTATGAAATACGTGTCCGGGAGCCAGATGTCGTTGTGATGATGAATCGCATTGAGAAACTCGTAACGAGATCTGTTGCTGTATCGCAGACGTGGATCGTACCATTGCTGCTGCAGCAGAAACTCCACTTCGTATTTCTAGTACGTGAAATGTAAAGAAAGGTAAAGTATTATATTAATATTCTATAATGGGAATAATAAAAAGAGGAATATAAACAGAGAAAATTAGAATGGACGTATATAGACTGTAATACAGATAGCTGAATGCGCATTGATAATTATTAGTGAATAAAATTACTAAATAAAATACTTGTAAAAAGCTCTGAAAATATCTCGATTAACTTCTATCGGCTAATTTTATTTTATATCAACTTGTGTGCAGTTCTAATTAATCACTAGACTCCTCTCTTTTTATTCTACTTAGAAAATTATTTTATTAATGTAACGTAGACTTCCGGTTTTAAATTCCAAAAGTTCTTTTCTCACTCGTTATACATTTTTAGGTCGGGACACGGAATATGCAAAATTAAAGCAGACCTGATGGAGAAAAATATACCGGATTTATTAACCCGCTGAGATTGGAGATGCAAAGGTAACTTTATTTTTTGTCTTTTTAACATTTTTTATTACCTTACTACTCAAGGGGAATTCAGTTTATTCGTTTTTTTTTTCGTTTTTTTTAGTCTGGAAATTCTCACGACTACGTATTAGTTGTACCAGTAGTCTAAACATTAAAGTCAGTGCTTTAGAGTAATGAATCAAGTTTTTTTGTGATTGGAAAAAAAAGATCAATTGTCAATTACCAAACTAGATTCGTCGGGGGAAGCCAGACTCAAGAGCAATACGCTCACGTTGACGGTCAAAGTTCCTGAAACAGATATTACCAGAATATTTTAGCTTATTCCGCATCGTCCGATAATTAAAATAAAAATGATTGCTTTTAAAATCCAAGAGACAGCCAAGCTGAAGTCTCTCGTATCAAGCAAAGGATAAAGTTGCACTAAGAACCAGGGAGACCTATCGCGGTTCTCGCGTATCTTAACGAGAGAAATAAAATAATAGCAGTATTCAAGCGACGTCTATTTTTTGAAAAATTGTTGCGTCAACCGCGCCAGTCCTCCCAATAATAAAAAAAAAGAAAAGCTACACTACGTACATACGAGCGATCTGTCACTGTCCATCAAATCATGGCACGTGACCACTGGCATTTCCTTAACAGTTCAAACTAACGAACCAACGTCATACACACACGTCCACTTATTCATTTTTGCTATTTTTTTCTTTCTTACTTTTTTCTCTCTTTTTTTCAGCTAAAAACACAACCATTACGCAAAAGCTTCGAGCGATCGTCGTGACGCCAAGGACGGTCATTTGATAAAGGACATTCGCGAGAAACGGAACGATTATAAAACGTGAGAATCAGTAAATTAATGATATAAAACATAAAGAAAAATAAATCATATAAAGTTTGTTAATTTTTTATTAAATTTTTTTTTTCTTTCAAGTATAAACGAAGAACAAAGATTTCGTGACGAATCAAATACATTCAAGATGAAGTGTCGCTTCCCCTGGGAGACCCTTCTTCTCTGTCTCACTGGTAAGATAGCTTTGATTAATTTAATTAAGAATAACGATCAAAAATTAAATGGCGTTAAAAACAAATTTATTTCCATTGCGCTCACGACGATGGCGTCGAGTATATATATAACATATATATAGTATATAGATATATATGTGTATACATATAGGAATTCTCTGTCGGTGAAAGCATACAAAATTTTTGACAGCATCGCAACGAGAATTCCTTAAGGCTGTACTTTATAGGTATGAGCGTGTACAATAAACGACCAACTTCTAAGTTAAATAATGCTAGACGGGCTGAAGCGTTTTGTGTATTTTTTTTTTCATATTTGTATATATATATACTAACGAGCCATGCTGTGCACATGCAGCAGCTTGGATTTTGCCGACAGTTAACGTTCACGGAGTTGCGGTTAGGACTTGAGTGACGAGTGAAATTGATCTGAAGTTTCATGAAAATCAAAGAGTCCCAACAGCGACCTCGTTTTCGTTACCCATAATCCCACAGTGTACTTATTGAATATTTTTTCAATATCCTCTATCACGATCGATTCTATTGCAAAACTATAAATAATCTGTCGATATAAATAATACTACGATAATAAGTTTTGATCATGACCATACGAAACGGCGTATCGCGGTCGCGTATGAATTTTGAAAATTTTAATTCGACAAAAATCCCCAAAAAATTGCAATAATTGTGACCCCGATAATTTTCACGAATTTCTATATAATTACAAGCGGTCGCGAATCGGTGAAAAATGCATGTGCTACCGATGGGCAAAATTAAAGAGCGATTATGCCAAATGCCAGTGAAATATACGACCCAAATTTATGACGTATAATTCATTGAAAAAAAAAAAAAAATCGTGAAAAACTTTTTCCCTCCAAGATGAGCCTTTTACGATAATACAAAATGCCATCTTCCTTCACAGGGTCAATGTTAATCCTGCCCAGTCAAATACCACGTGTGCCTCGTCTTGTAGAAATATTAAAAATTTAAAACGTAGCGACCAGTGAGGTTGCAGAGAGTCCACGTATGACCTCCTTAAAAATTTTAACTGTACGTGTTACGGCTATCACGTCATGAATCTATACACGTATAAGCCTTCCCGAACTTACCAACTTTCTGTATAAGAATCGATAAGCGATATCAGCTGTAAATTCACGCAATTTTTCATGGCCGGTAAGACGTATAGAGCTAATAAATATTAATTAAACGACCGATGCATTAAGCAACAAAACCCCGAGACGTTCGTGATAAGAACGTTACGGCGGTCAGACACATAAAATACCTAACCTGTATATACGAATATATAATATAGGTACGAATAGAATAAACAAGACTTCGAATTGCATTAGTCGTTCCAATGCATTGCTCGTAATTTTATTTGTTATAAAGGAATTTTTCCTCTAATATAGAACACCCAATGACTTAATACGTATATGAACATGAAAGAACGATGAATCCAATTGACGTACGATTTCATTGATTCTGCGAATGATTCCTTATCCAATGGCTCTGTCTGTATGACAATGGGGTGTTTTTCAAATAGGCTTTTTTTTACTGTCTTTACACACGTGTTTACGAATTATGTAAGGCTACAGCCACAACTAGCATACACATCGCAAATGACAGTCCCACAACAGAGATGTGTGAGTCGTATATGTAGATATACATGCAATATATATATTGTATGGATATCTATAGATCTATGTAAAACGTACAGGTAAACAATGATGTATATTAGCGCACACGTACACGCACACACACGCTTTCTTTTTTTTTTCACACACACGCACACACGCACATATACCACGATCCTTATAGTGTCATGTGTGTAGGAGGAGAATGTATTGTGCCCGGGGTCGAGGTCGGACCAGGTCAATCTTTAGTCAAAAAAATAAAAGTTATCGAGAGATATTTTTAGAAAACGGGTTTTCGATCAGATCTGATTTTTGATAATTCTGAGGGAATTCGGGATTATAGTGTGAAAAAAAAATTGGGGTTACGATTGGTAACAAAGATAGTCTTATCAATGTAGATACTTTTTGCGATGTCAATAATTAATTATTATTGCGAAGATCAATCGACCTGCAAACCCCCGCACCATTGTGGATTCGCCTTTACAGTCCGTTCAGGAACCAATGGTCGTCCGACAAGACAGTTTCTTTAATGACGTAATTAGAAAGAATGACAGCTGCTATCACAATTGGAACGCACGGTACTCAAGATTGTACAAAAGAGTTTAGCATGGGTCGAGGGGAAGGGACGTGTCGAGTGATTTTTGTACAGGTTGGAAGGAATAAGGTGGTTTTTTTTTTGACATTTTATACAGTCAGACTGGCACGTCACTTCCTGAATGGACCACGTGGGCGAATTGCAATCGTGATTAGGAAAAGTCTTGGTTACGAAATTAAGCAGCGGGACGGACCGCGAAGGTGAGTGCGAAGGTGTTGGTGCGGCGTGTAGTGGTTATTGTTCTGGTTCTTGTTCTGCTTGGGGTTGTTAGAGATCGTCGACTCGTTTGTCAGGCTGGTTGCGTCACCAGGCCATCGCAATCCGCAGCAGAAATCCGCATCTGTAACACCCAATAACCCTTGCCTACTAGATGTCCTGCTAGATTTTTTTTTCAAGGCCACGATTTTTTTCATCCCTTACGCCGATATCAAATTTCATTTGCGGAGTGTATGTATGTTTTAAAAAATTTCTCTCTCTCTCTTTTTCAATCACTCTGGGAAAAACAACCCTCTGTCGTGTTATCTTTGTCATGCTTTCACGTTTCTGAAATAATTCTATCCATAACGAGGTTTTTCTTATTCGGAAGATTTTTTTTGTAATTTTGGAAAAATTTACTTTTTTTCTTAACCTCTCTTTCAATCGGACTCGCAACTCTTTCGACTCGCATTCTCTCACACTCTCGCACTCACTCGTATGTCTGCGCGTGTCGTGTGTGTAAATTTAGGGGTTGTCGCGAGGACTTACCTCCCATTCAGGATTGTAGTGTATGTGTGCGTGTTTATTACGTGTCTCTATCCTTAAGGGGATGGTTTTCCCTCCGAGGAATGTACTCCTGCGTAGGTCGGGGTTAAGGGAGAGTTTGCTGATTACCTGCTAAGGGGGAGATCGGCTTTCTCTATAGCTTGTCGATAAAGGGCACCGTCGAGTAGTACGGTTATATAGCGTGTACAAATTATTATTTTGAAAAGCCATACCAGTATCAATGGGATAATCTCTAATTATAGAAATTTTTTTTTCTCTATTCTCGTATATACGTATAAATTTATATACAATTACATATTGGGGGGATAGTCGTTAATTTTCGTCATGTATAATTTTTTTATCGATTGGCACTTACTTTTTTTCACCCCCATTAATTATTCGAAAGTTAGTATTTTCTTTAGAAAAAGTATTCTTAAGAAATTTGGTTTTGGTAACGATACAAAATTTCAAACCCATACCCAAGCAATCGGATTGTGCAGCAACGAGAGGGATGTTTTTTTTTATGTAATAAAATTTTTTCATACATTATTTTGAAAGAAAATGAAAAAATTTCTATTTCAAATCGACCCTACTGATTTTTTACTATTTTTTAATTTGACCGAGCAACCCTTATTATTTGAGTAAGTATTTTTAGTCTCTCCAGAAATACGTACTCTCCCTTGATATACAATCGTGGGAATCCCCTGTAACAGTCGCTAACCTTTTGTACAGCTAATACAAAGAGTCATTACTGACTTACAAACTCCTAGCGCGGAACAAAGAAATATTTCTGCGTTGTGTTCGCAGTTCCCCTTTACCCCCAAAAGGAGCCAATTCTGGGCGATGAAGTATGTATATATCTACACAGTCATTTATAGTTACCATGTAAACGTTGCGCAATGGAAAAAAAAATCAAATTTACATTCACGACGGAAATCATCCCTCGATAACATCCCTAGAGAATAGGAAAAATAACAACCCTCTCATTCTTAGCACACTTTACGCAATTCTCCAAGCGTTTTCGCAACCCCTACAAGGAGCACTCCAGAGTAGCTGTCTTTTGCATTCGAGGGATGATTTGTTCATTCTACCCCTACTGTCCTCCCCCTCTTCCCGTTACAAAGTTAATTATCCTACCCTGCAGATAAAGTATCAAAAAAACAAGGGAGTGGTTTTGGTAAATCCAAATAAAATAAGAAGAATACAAAAGAAGCTTTTTAAGAATTTTCATCCCCCGTAAAAGTTCTACAAATTTCTCTTTTTTTTTTTTCATCCCCTCACGGGTAATGCGTCGTGGCAAACACGGAGTGCTCCTGCAGGATCAAGTTTTACTATACCTACGTATACATATATATGTGTTATATACAAAGTAAAAAATTATTATTATTAATATATATAAAAGCTAAATTCGTATAGCGGCGCAATAATGTAATATAGAAAAAAAAATTATTCGCGCATAAAAAGGCATAAATACTACAGTGTGATAGCGTTTTGCAAGCATTTTTGGCAAGGCTCGCGTTTACTGCAGTGACTCAGCTTGAAGATCACGTGTAATTAGTAAAATTGCTAATTACGCGTGGATCGATAAAGCTTCAAATTAGCTGAACTTGCTGTACTCCTTTTTTCTCTTTCTTTCTTTCTTCGTTTTTCTATTTTTTTTTTACTTTTTTTTACGTTACTGGCCAGTGCAAGGATACATATGTATAATATACACTATGTTACTTTATATAGCGAACCAAGGGCCTCTCGGCCAATCCATGTCGGAACTAGAACGATTTACGAGCAGGGTTATAGGTGGGGGTGGCCGGGGGGTTTTTGATTCTATATATATATATATGGGTATTACTATCGCGCTCACACGAATTGAGGAACCTGGGGAATTTCCTTTGGATTCGGTTAAGATTGGCGACAAGCTTTACGGATTTGTTATCGATTTCCGGCTTGAGAATTCCAAGGCATATAGTATGTACATGCATATAGATGTGAAACCTTGAGTAAAAAAGGCCGCAACGCAAGATCCTGGGTGATTTCTGTAATTCGCAATTTCGATCGCGAAATTGTTATTGCAAGCACGTTTATACAAGGTGGCACGCGATGTTTGAAATTACCATGATGAAAAAAAATAAATTGATAAGAGCCCCCCCCACCGTACATAATACGCATACAGAAAAGTTTCGTGGTATATTAAATTTAAAAAAAAGAAAAAGAATGATTAATAATAAAATAATTAGGATTCGTAAAAAAAAAATAAAAAAAAGATTTAAATCATCCACAATTAGGGGAATCTCAACGCGACGAGGAAGGTAGGCAGGAAATGCTAATGAAAATACAAAATTTCTCTTTTGAGGAACGACATGGCCTCAGGGAGCAAAGCGTTCGTTCTATGGACTAAGGCTCGGGTCTTCATCGCGCACCGATACTTGTTGCACCTTCGTGCACAGCCGAGGCGTTTGGTTTGGCCTGTACGGCCCTGGTTCGGCTGAGCGCATCCCTACGTTAAATAATCTGCACTGAGGACTGCTTGACAGGGCCTTGTATATGTATACCCTTTTGTCGGGGGGTGAGCAGTGAACTATGGTTGTGTGGTGCTGTGTGATGGTAGTGCCGGTGATGTTTGAGGTGCTCGGGGTGGTCGGGGTCATTGGGGTCGAGGTCAGGGATGTAGTCATCTTGGCGAGTATGGGGCGGGGGCCTCAGTGTACCTTGGACCGGGGGTAGAAGCCGCTTGTCGTACCGGGTCGACAGCAGCAGGTTGTCCAGGATCTCCTTGTCCGATTTTCCCTCCTCGAAGCTGCAACATAACCTGTTGTGAAGACAGTCAGGACCTTCGGTGTATCGAAGCCATCAAGGTCCTGACCATTAGGAGGTCATGCAAATCTAACGTCCTTTGAACCTAATCAAAGGGGTCTGGCAACTGTTAATGGAGTCAGCTGTCAGTTTGTGAACTGGTCCAGTGAGTCAGATATTACATAGATAGGTATTATATATGTATAGTGTATATAGTTATTATGCATATGCAACGGAACCTGTCGAAGGATGTAGTTCAGAATTATCAGGTATGTACAGGGTTATTCAAGTTCCATTAATTAAACGTACAAAGCACCCTGTACCTATATATACAGGGTCATTCGGTATTGACCTACCGCCTGAAAATGGTTTCACTGTTGAAATAAAATCTTAACGCTAAGCTCAGTCGGTAAAGTCACTTCCGAATGATCCTGTAGGATTTCGTATTGACGTGTCTCTCTATCGAATGTCTCCAGTGTATGGATTTATTTAATACGTACATGTCCTCTGAACGCACGAGGGTGGCTAGGGTCAGGGCGAGGGTGAGGACACAGAAGGTCGTAAGGATGAGGGAACTTGCGAGGGAGGCGAGAGACAGCGAGAGGATGGGTGATAGGCGGCTGCCACCACCCATACGCCGCCCTAGCGCCACCCAACCCATTCTATGTCATCTGGAACAGAAAGAACAGCGTGAAATTAGCGTCACTTCCGGCGGAAGTCGGACGTGAGATTGTGGATGGTGGTTAGAAGGAAGACGAATCAGATGGATACAATAAGGAAGAGATGAAAAAACGAATACGGGGGGATGTGGAGTAAATGAAAAAATAATGAAAAAAAAGATGGTGGGTGGACCTCTGGGAGCCAACCAATCAAATTTTCAGGTCAGATTTTAATTGGGTCGAACGTTAGGTATAGGTCGTGACCAACGTGGTTTTTATCAAATATTAACCTTGCACTTTGAGGTTAAAATATAAAACGTTCCTTCTGAGCGATTGCAATGTCCTGAACTACTACTAGCCCTATTTTTACTCTACTGTTATATATTATATATATATTTTTTTGGTTAGATATTAATTGACCTGGTGAAATTAATATCTGGTGGGACAATCCTTTGCGGAAGGATCATGAGGTCTGATGATATCTGAGGAGTTCGGATTCTTGATGGAATTAATTATCATGCTGGTTTCTCGCGGCCCTGATGAGAGTCACGCTCGTCAAACATTTCAAGTAATTAAAGTGATCGTCGAATTCGCGGATAATTAACGCAGACGCGTTTCAACATCATTATTATTATCTGGTCACGTGGGACAGATTCCGTCAGCAATATTTTATTTGTTCATCCTCTTTTACTTTTTTACCCTTAATTTTTCATTTGCCATTTTTTTTTACTTCTCATCCCAATCGCGAAATACGTTATGCACAGGGGCTGTCGGAAAACTTTTTCCAAGCTCAATCATCCCCTTGAGGATTTTTTCCCCATCGCGAAACTCCAGCGCGTCCGTCACTTCCGGTTTCAACTTGTTACCTGAGCGTTGTTTCACGGCTGACTCAATACGTCTCTTCGAGTTACATCCGGCTGAAGTTGTCGATGCTATAAATACCTTAGACGCTCGCCTGACCTTTGACAACCCAGGGCAAAGTACACCCCTGAGAATTTTCCAAAGTTTTACTTCAAGAATAACACCAACACGGTACAAGTAGCAGCAGTGATTTTAATTGTAAAAAAAAATAAGGGATGGACAAATACATCAACAAGGGGCTTCTTTGAGGTCCTACAAAGAAATTACTTGGGCAATTTGACTAAGTCCTATCAGAAAGGTTTCTAATGCCGTACATAACCAAGAAAGCCGATTAGATACGCTCAGTTGAACCGGATGGCTTGACAGTGCTGGTATAAAATATCATTGGAGAAGAGGCGCGGGAAAATTTAAATAGTCTTATCATCCAAGGGTTTACAGGATCTTTCAGAATTGCTTGAAAACTCGAGGGAACCCGTTAAAATCTTCATCCCCTTTTGCTGATGTGGGTTGAGACTTCGTGTCTAAGAAGAGACAAGAGCCACTGTCATTTCTCTTTCTCGTCCACGTAATGGAGCGAGAGGTGACAGCCAAGTAGTCACTTAAGGGTCTACGTGCTAGATTCGAATTTATCGCGTTGAAAATCTTGACGGTCGTCGACCTGGGGTATTAGCTGATCTTGTCCATAGATTAGATTTAGTATATGAAAAAAGATCAAGGTGAACGAATTTAACCTATACCGTACAAGACATAGGTGCTGATGAAATTTTTTATTTATTTATAAGAAATATCGATCGTTAAAATTGACCGGTGACGTCTCTTATTATCCGAAAGTTTATCTGACGTCGTACGACCCCATTGCTGTTGCATAAACACGGTTCAACCTCTTGACGCTCGGAAGCCTCCAGGGTCTTTCACGGAAGGTCGTGTTTGCACTCTCGTAACTTCACCAGGGAAAATGCTAACTGAACTTGTCGCCCTGGGCTATCACTTAAGCTTGACCGATGTATACCGACTTAGGCTTATCGTTTTACAAAGGGATCATTAACCTCTTAGAGTTTATCTCGTAAAGTGCTCTAGATCAGCCTGTACTACGTGATACAACAAAATTTCTTACAAATTCCTCGGATGGTTACCGTACTAATTAAAATTGAATTAAAAAAATTTGACTAAAAAAATATGCAAAATATTGCATTCTTAGAGTCACTCGCGTCGAAAAAAAAAACAAAAATTTTTATACTTAAATAATAAGGTACAACAGTTTTCGCATTGACGCACGTGTATCGAGAGTGAAGCATCGATGAACGTTGTCTGTACGGTATTTAAGAATTTCCGTAGAGTGAAAAAAAATTTAGAATTTTTTTCCTGGGAGAAATGGATATGCAAAACAATCGTAGTCGAAGCTCTTTCGCACTTGTATAGTGCCGAGGGTTGTGCAGCTGGGGGTTAGTGTAAAAGAATCTCAGGCTGTTGGGTAAAAGTGGCGTTAGTAGAAAAGGTCCGTTCGTTGTCAGACGACCGAGCGCTTAGCAATGCTACCAACCATACAGCTGATGTTCAGCCGATCAATACGGGGCGCTGCGGCACGAAACGCTACGGACTACGTCACGTGGCTTAGCCCGACCCATTCTGAGTCCCTTCCCTGCGCGACTGCTACAGGGTGTTTCGAAAGGCATATTCCAAGAGGAAAAAGAATTTTGCAGATAAGTTCAGGAGTGATAATATTTTTTACATTTAAATCTACACACTCGATAGCTGTCTGACGTATCGAACTTTAAAAAAAATATTTATCAGTACAGTTTTCATTGTCGATGAAATTTTGGAAAAAATTATAACGGCTCAGGATAACTTCCGATGCATTTTGAAAAGCCTTGTACTATCGACGACCTTTTGTATTATTATATACATCCAAGGGTTGTGACCGTCTTTCTGGAGTCAGCTATGGTACCAGATTGACTGGGGACGCCATTGAGCCAGACGCTCGGACGCCAGGCGTCGTTACGTGCCTGCGCGCCAAACGGAAAGCTATTCCAACCAGTAGAGAAGTTTCCTTGTGACACGAGCATACATTAATATTCATAATTAATGTTAGCGAGCAGCACGATATTACAGTATATCAGACATAGTAACATTGTCCTCTTATCAACCTGAATGTGAAATGTAATTTGCAATTTCTATTAGGATATCATATAAATTTATCATATTTCGTTCTCTTGTCTTTTTCAAAATTCACGTTAAACATTCATAGCTTTTGAGTCTCTTGATCTCACTCGGTTACCTACTGAAGGGACCTGGACATCCTGACCCACTTAGAACGGCTGGATGACGAAGCGATAACCCATGCAGATAACTCCACCATGGTCTATCATTTATTTTCCACCCCCATCGCCCTAACCAAAAAAGAACAGCGACAGCGTCCCTCCGCAACAACCCCTAAAAGCCGAGCCCTCACTCTCCGGAAAATTTCGCAATCTTCGCTGTTATTTACGATTTTCAAGGGATAGAGCAAAGGACGTCCGGGGGAATGTCTACATTATCCATCCTTAAGAAAGCCAAAAAATAGGTATTTATCGAGGATGGAGATATCGATAAAAATATTACTCGATTATCACAGTCCGAGCCAAGAGTATCGATCAGTGTGCAATCCTGATTAAACCATCAGGAAGGAATGAAAATGATGAAATTTTTACGTCCAACCCTCTATAACGTTAGTTCATATAAAATCTTACAAGTGTGTTCTTGGGAACAATATTACGGCTAATAACTACCCTTGTTATTGGCTAACGAAGATTATTCAGGAAGTATAGTAATACCTGTAGCGTGGTAATATTCTTTCGATACTGCCCAAGGGTTTAGGGGTATACATTTTAGTTTGAACCCTGACGCGTTCACGTAGCTAACCTCTTGGCTTCATCCCCTTAAGTTTTACTCCCTACTATACGGTAGGTACTGCTACGTGGGTCAGGTGTCTCGTGGATGAATAGGATGTGACTCAGGCGATCTTTAAGGGCGCGGAAGGGATTGGGTAGGACGGTAGGACAAGGTCGTTGGGAGGGTCGAATGATTAACGACGGGAAATGCGCCCTTGGGTTAACCGGACAAATAACTTTGGGTAGGTGTTCTCTTTGACTTTTGACTTGAGCCTGGTTCACCTGTTAAATGCATGATTATTAAGAAAATATGTAATCAATTTGAAATTAGCTTTTGGTTGATTATTACGTAAATTCGCTAATAAATAAACTGTCCTTGTTTCTGCAATATGAATATTTATTTTAACTTATTTTCTTATTCTCAAAATTTTAAATGAGGTTTTAAAATTCTCATGGGATATTAAGGGTTGCTTCTTTTATCCTAAGACAAATCATATGGCATAAGCCATGGGAAATCAGAAAGACTCAGGAAGCTTCTCTTGAATCATTCAAGTCACGTTCTTAAGGAACGACTCGTACCGTTTGTACCTTGGATATTAAAGGAACCACCCATTTTGCTTGGCAATCTTGCAAAGTTTAATTTTTTTTATTTTTATGGCTTTCTTGGAGAATTTCTAACCGTTGGATCAGTGTACGGTTCTATTGATTTATTTGAATTTTTCTGGCAGTGTCTGAACGGACACCGGAAATATATTATTCGAAACAGGGTCAATTGGCTGAATAGATCCGTTACCTATTCTCCTGGGTTGTAAGACGAATTGAGCGTTGTGAGTGGTGCCAAAAAAAAGACATAAAAATATTTTTTTTAATCGAAAAAAGTCAAATCGATTAGAACGTACTGTTATTCGAAATTAAAAAAAGATACCGTAATACTTTACCTTAGCGATAGAAATGTGGCTGGCCGCAACGGACGAGGCAGGTTGCCGCTTTTCGTTGTGTAGGCTCCTTTAACTTTTTTCCCCGTGCATCGCCGACTCCTGTCCCCTTTCCCTTTGCGGAAAAATCGCCAGAGCCCTTAGCTCGCCATATTGACTTTTCCACGCTTCCACTCCGCTGTCTGGAAGTAAGATAACAGGAAATTAAATAACCGAGTAAGCCTGAGCTCGTCGCTTTCGTCCGAGCAGATATTTTATTTCGTACCGTAAAACAAGTAAAAGCCATTCGAAGTAGCAATTGGAAAAAAGTAAGACGTAAGGATAACAGGGGATTTAAGAACGCACAAGGATAAAATAAGATCTATGTGTCAAGGTACATCAGATCCGGTACAGCTGTAATTCCTCTTCCAGAAGAAAAGTCAGTTCAGCTGGTAAACCATAGACTATACCTTCTTATACAACCGACAGTCTCCCATACCATCATGGATTATAATAAAAGCTATGTCTTTTTCTTAACGTTATTTTCCTCTTCCAGATAGCATTTCGTTAGCGTACAGCAATGAACGGAAAAAAAGAAGTAAAAAATTACAAAATAAAAAAATTTTAATGCAGTTTTTTTTTAATCCGTCTGCAAACTTCACGCTATATATATGTACAAAAGTACATACGTGGATTACAAACTACTCTAGTGACGTGTATTGCAAGGGGGTTTGGATATTCCAAGGGTAGTATATTCCCGACATCGTATTCAAATATATCCCATGCAGAAATCTATATAGGGTAGCTGCATTATGGCGCGGTTATTTATAATCCAAGTCACAAAGCCCTAGTGTATACAAAGCGTCTTTCTCTACTACTAGGTGCGACGACAGTTGCTAGGTTAGTAAGGGTTGTTAGGGGGGTCGACACTAGGTGAAAAAGTGGCGTTCTTGGGGTGCTGTTCAGCCTTGGCCCCGTGGCCCGATTCGTGCATGCCTGAGCATATTATACTTACGAGCTTATGTTATGCCTTTACCTTTGTTAACCATAGTCATTGTAATATATATGTATATGGCATTTGCACTCCCCGCTAAGACATTCCCTCTCTTCACCTCACCCTGTCTTAATTCAATCTCATAATTCATAATAATGATAAAATCGTGAGGAATCGCCATAAACGATTGGGGTGGATTGACGATTCTGCGAAATCAAACCTCAAAATAAATTCCACCCCCCTCTTGACCCAAGGGTCAAGTCCCATCGATTTAATCCTCTTTATTATTCGCCATCTCGTAGGGTATACTCGATTTAGTATTTTCCACGAACTATTAATCAGTCGTTATATCATCGACTGATTTAAACGCGATTGAATTTTTTTTCATATGTTTTTTCTGTATAGATATACCTCTGCTGTTATTAAATAAAATATATTTTTTTTATATATATATAAATATATGTCACGTGCTCATGTGTACGTAAAGCATGTACGGTACTTTGAATGCCGCAGTAGCCACAATCAGGCAAACCAGAGTCATGGCCAAGGCTTATTCGGTAAATTATTTAAAACTCTTAAAAGATTATCTAAAAGCGTAATTTAATAGTCCCTCGATTTCGTGGTAAATTCTGCTGATGTATATTTTAGGGTTGATTCGCCTCGCTTAAACGAGAAGCACGCACTGTGATCACTAACGATTTCTGTGAGAGACGTTAATTTTGGACACCCTATATGAATTGACATTCGTTTATGTTAGACGTTAATGTATGCATTCAAGAGGGAGGGCTTGGGATTATGTAAATTTTCACATGTCCATGTCACGTGCAAAGCGAATGGCTTATTCCGAGGACTCCATTTATGCGTAACACGATTATTGTCGCATGCACGAGTAAACAGGATGTCACGAGGATACATGGGATACCACTTTCTCTGACGAGCATCACATCCGGTTTATCTGGAGCGTTGCATCGGCCTACGTTATATGGAGTAAGTAGGTATTTTATTTGCCCTGTTTACCTCGAAAGAAAGTTTATCGACATTATTTTAAGAATTTTTCAAAATTCTCATAAATTCTTATTTTCACAGCATGGCTGAAGGTCCGAGTACGCTGTTATGCGTTATCGATAAGACGAGAGGTGTTTTTGACAGTTAAGTTGAATTTCAAAAAATTTGACGATTTACAGTCCTAGGGGAAAAGGAGGTAAAAAAAATAATTTCTAGTAAAAAATTTCACTTGTACGTTTGGCATCCCTTGGTTTATCCTAGCTCGAGATTTACACTGAGCTAAGAACTCTCGGGTCGCTCGGTTGTGAACTCCTTCATTGATAATTGGAGTCTTGTTTCAACTTCCGGTTTTGAGAGGGTCATTGTCCTTGTCGTTGTCTCAATTTTTCTTTTTTTTTCCTTTTTCATCCATCTCACGTACCCTGTGATCTCGTAGGGTTAACGTCCCTTGAAAATTCCCAGGTAATATCAAAGCACGGAAGATGCTTCGTTAGTCGTTGGATGTCGCAGATGAAGAGGGGGATGTGAAGATGAAAATCAAGAGCGAAGAAGTGGGAGAGAGATAGAGGAGTCCAGTCTTCCTAGGGATTTTCTTTGGCATAATTTTTTAGCCACTTTCAGGGTTGTAAGGTCGTTTCTCGATGTCGCCGCTAACTAATTAGACTCTTCTAAGGTGGTACCAACCCCTTAAGCATCACGATTAGTGCTTGGCATGACCTCGTGACTATCTAGGTACTTTTTCTAGGGACTTTTACGAAGTTATCCGAAATTTGATATCACTCGATGCGAAGTTGCTTTAAGGCGAATCTATTAAAATCCTTGAAAGAATTAGCTGTTATCTATCGTTACCTAACCTACTTCTATGTTGCTACTCAGATCGTGTACAGTGCTTAGTAAATACCTATAGTACATAAAGCGAATAGTTTACGCCAGATGCATAAAATCGATTCTAATCGAAATGTGTATCGCATTTGGAATATGTATGAGGAATTATAGAAAACTAAAATCCCTACAGTAAAGTATAGTCTATTCATTATCGAATGATTTTCATATACGTATACGTATCTATAGATACGAAAAATTGTTTCGGATAAACGAAGAACGTGAAAAATTAGTATAAACAGCAACAATTCCATAAGGATCGTTCGAAGTAATTCAAGAGAAATAATAAAGGTTAAAGAAAGTCAAGTAGGAAGGAAGGAAATAAAAAGTGCACGTACGTACCCATACGAGTATCTAACCCGGTAGTGGCTATCGATCGGTCGGCTATTTTTGCGCGCGCCAGTTTGCATGATAGTGAGAATAATAGCATAGAAGAGTATAGGGGAGAGAGGCCAATATCCGCCTTGCTAATTTGACTCCCTAATTTTAGCGGGAGATTCAAAAGAGAGCGTGTTACCTGTAACCTATCATGGATCGGATGTCTTGGGTGATATGTAAATGAAAATATTTTTTTTTCCACCACCCCCTTTCCCTAGTCCCTTTCATTTCCCTGACACTTTTCCTCTCAATATTCAAACAAAAACACATCGCCCAGTCGCTTTTTGTATGCACAGCTAAGTCGCCGCGTCTTTATTTCCCTGCGACGGACACTGCGGACAGCCTATCAGGGCCAGAGAGGCAAGTGGTTATAATTAAGCACTCGGCCAATCTTGGCTCTCGGTTTGACCCCCTTTACCAACAACGAGGCCTAAGAGTTTTGCGAGTCTCACACGCGGATACGAAAACCACGCAGTCCAAGCGACGCCACCTTGGCACCATTTCGACGGTTGGACACGCGCCTTAAGGAACGCTAAGAGGAATGAACGGCACGCGATTCAATTCCTCGAAGTTTATTGAGTCTTTGCGAAATTTTTTCTCACAATTTTTTGCCATTTTTTTTCGATTGGCACAAAGGAAAGGGGGCTCAAGTCGTAATAATAGATCGATCGATTTAGTATCCGGGACCATGGAACGATCAACGGTGTGGGGTGAGGTTAGAGGGGAGGGAGGGGGTTGTTGTCGCCAAAACAAAATGGACGCTACGCCGTACAAACACTGGGTCAAATATAGTTGTTGCTCCTATTGGTTTATCGATCCATGAAGTAATGGCGGACGAGTCTTGTTTGAATATGTGGCCCTCCACTAAATTATGCTTTAATAATTCCTCGCAACTTCTGAGACTCCCTAATCTTTTGTAAACCTCGTTTGTCTTTCGTTCAATTAGTCGACAGTGTAAACTGGTAGTTTTCGCATAACGAGAGAGAGAGAGAGAGAGAGAGAGAGAGAGAGAGAGAGAGAGAGAGAGAAAGAGAGTGTTTAGAGAAAAAAAAAGTCCAAAACTTTGTTCACGTCTCTTCTTGGCATTCTAATAGGACTATCCAGCTGGATGGTAAATTCTTACAAGGTTTTCTGTGAACACCTAGTCGCCCATAATCATCCCTCGTTATGCTCTCACCTTCGCGGTTCATTTATTTTTTATAACCTTCATCGATCGTAGAACGACTCTTCTCTGCTTCGCTGAACTTCTGTCTTTTCTTTTAAGCTAATCCAACTTTGCAATGTCTGTCAGCTCAAGCGTAGCTTTCGTACCAAGAAGACACTTCGTTGTAGAGCAAGAACATTTTCAGTTCGCGACTTCAATGCAGGCAAATCTGACGCGAATGACGTCATCCTGATATCCCTTATCACTCTCTAAAACAGGGAGCGAGCGTAACAATGCATAGTATAATTTTGATTAGGTCGGCCCAACACGTGTGACCATACAGTCCGAATAGGGAAGAAAATAGAAGATCATAAGTATTTAAAGCGTTATTAAATTTAATTATTTTAATGAGGTATTGTACAGATAAGAGAAACAAAATCGAAGTACGATAAATCAGTAATCACGGCGATGATAATTATAGAGGAAAGATCCTTGGATACCAGTGACCTTTCTGATCCAATCCTGCTGACAGGCAATTTCAATAAAGATATCAGGCCCTTCGTGTCTCTCGTTCCAAGCATCGATACCAGCAAGACAGTCATTGCTGACAAATGGATTACCATCCATATCGAAGGAGATGCCTCTATCACCCTCTGGGTAACTGGTGCAGATCTGTTCATCGGTGATGGCACCCATTTTTGCGTACGATGATCATTATCACGCGATCTCGGAAATGATGAGTACAGTGAGAGTCTTGAGGTCGACCGAGGTCTCCTTATGGATGCCCTAGTCGGAGACCTCAGCTTCTACCCCTGGTACAGCTTCTTCGCCGGCGTTGAACAGAAAAACAGGTTGATGGGTCTGGTTGAATATGATGAGAGAGATCATGATGAGGGCGTCCCCGTTATAGATGGACCAAGTTTTATTTTTTTGGTATCTTCCGTAGGTAATAATCGTGTCGGTGAAGTAGGTGGTCCCACCAAAGTCCTTTAATTTGGACCCGGTTCGGACCGTGTGGTCTAATGATACCGAGAAGCAAATAGAGGTGATGATGATCCACTGATCAGAGATGATGCTACCACTGCATCCGGCGCTTCCATCAAGAAGTATATTCACTTGGTAAGGAATTGCGTTGGTGTTGGCGCATGATCCACTGATGACAGGAGAAATTTGCACCGAATCATTGGTTGGGATGCTGGTCGAAGATGATCCATTGATCGGAGATGATGCTACCACTGCATCCGGCGCTTCCATCAAAAAGTATATTCACTTGGTAAGGAATTGCGTTGGTGTTGGCGCATGATCCACTGATGACTGGAGAAACTTGCACCGAATCATTGGTTGGGATGCTGACCGGGGATGATCTTGCAATCGCACTCAAGTATCGCTGCGGAATATGAATTAATAATCTATCGTGACCCATAGATCTTTGATATATTTTGCGAAACTAGTAATTTCATATGGTATTCAGTTTTTACTTATCGGCTATCTCAACATTGTGGGTTCTATTGCCGTGTAATTGTGGGAAGCTGAAAACTTCTTGTTCGACACTGGATTCTCGATTACGACCAACTAGATACTCCACGTCTCCCACCGAGTTTACCGGTCAGCGAATCTGTTTCTCGTGATAGAGGATCTGCTTCGGGAGCTTAGGTAGGTGGCGACGGCCTGAGGCTAAGGTATCCAGGATCCGGATCCAGCTTCAAAGACTCTGCAGGAACCATCTACTCCATTGACACTGTTATATTCAGTCGGAAGATTTTCACGCGCATGTTTTACTGCATCGTCGAATTTCTTTTTTTTACCAAATCCTAGCAACCCTGGATTCACCCTTATCCACTCGCATAAATTATGTGCGACTTCACCCCTAGCGAGGGACGGACGTAGCAAGAAAAATGTAAAACTGCCTCGCTATGTATATTACGTATATTACGCATATCCTTTTATCCAAACAAAAGAAAGTAAAGAGATGTTCTTGAAGTCTCTCTTTTATTTCTTATTTTTTTTAACCTTTTCGACAAAATCAATGATTCAGTTCGGGATAGATAAAAAGATTACGAATGTAACCAGATTTCTGTATCGATCATACCTGATCGATTGTATCTAAATATTGCCATTCAATTACTATGTCGGTTCGGATAAATAGGATAATTAATAACCATGGTATAACTATATTACCTAAATATTTTCCCTAGGCTATCAAAACACTTCAAAAAGCCTAGGGACATTGAGGTTAAGTCTGTCTACTTGCTGTCTATATATATGTATATATATATATATATATCGGAGTCAAGAAGATTCACCCTTGGAGGAGTCTCGAGGGTACCTACCAACCCTCTAGATAGGGAAACTTATATTGTGACGGATAAATATCGCTACCCCTTTACCATGTTAAGGTGGGTTGGTAGGGGGTGATTTTCGATAGGTACCTGACCCTACTATTTTTTATATATCTAGTATACCTATATATGCGTACATCGATACTTGGGTTATAGCGTGCTTATCGTGGAAATCGACTAGAATGAAATTACCCTTGGTCTCAAATAATCCCTATAGAAATTCGACCTCGAGTTTAACTGCATCCCTTACGCACTTCTATAGTCGTGCCTAACTTCTTGTGACAGGGTTGTGGTAGGTGTGTATGAGCATCGTAAAGGGTGCCTCGTAGCACGTGTCACTACGTGACCGTGACACAGTCGTGTCTTCTTGTACCAGGCTTACATTGTAGCAATGACTAAGCCACTGTTCGAATTCTTTTCACTAGCACATTGTCATTACCTCCGAGTGATAACGATATAGATTGATAGGTCGTTTTATTTATTTTTTTAATCTGCCAAATTCTCAATAAAACGTTCAAAGAAATGGATTAGATGACGGGTCGAGGTCGAAGAGGACTGTTAATGGTTAATTTATGCAGTGACTGTACCGCGTGTAATTCGTTAAGTGGTTTAGAAATTGTTATAAAAAAGATAATCTAGTGTCCATTATAAAGATTTGGGCGAATTTTTCTTCACCTAAATTTTGTAATTTTATAAGCTGTATTTCTTTACGCTTACGGTACGTACGGAATGGAAAAGAAATTTCATGGAAAATTTATTGTTGGACATGATTAATTTTTTTTTCACTGAGAACATGCCCTGAGGATGTTCATCCGCATGAACTGTGCGATATTTATCAAATATGAATGATGCATTTAAGCCGAACCAATCTCTACAGGGTGACCTAGAAGAATGGAATTGACGTAGAGCTTTATAAAGGCACAGGAATGCTATTGGGGTTCAGCGGGGTGAAACGATTTGAAGGAATCGAGAAACCCTCAGACAGACTCATGGCGGAAGTTTCGTTCTCCTGTCTTCATTCATCCCTTCTTTTTCCTACCCCCTTCATACCTCATGTTGCCTCTTCATCCCCTGTCTGTCATATATTGAATTCATTCGATTCTCACGATTCTCGTTTCTCCAACTATTCCAATTCGTCTTTGACCCCTTTCTCTTCAAGGGTAGTAAATCAACCCTTCTGCTATGTGAATGTGCTGTGGCGTAAAAAAAAATTCATGACGATTTTTTTTAAGGGATGATTCAAGATAAGATTATGTCATACAGCCACTATCACTTCCTACAGGAAATTATCCTTGATAAGTATTGACAAGACCTCGCTGATGAAGCGAAGTAGTAAGAGACTGATAACAAAATAATCAAAAGGGGTTGAAAAAGCATCAATTCCTTTTACGAGGAGCTCTCCTTCGTTCTACCCTTAGTTTGAGATATTTTTATTCAGTCTACGGTAATACGAAATTTCCTACCTTGTCGTAATGCCAGACGGTACGCGGCTTGTGCTTCTTGGACCGGAACTCCGGTAACCGAATCAGTAGTAATGGGGTGGGTCTGATCCCTCTTCACCCCTTAGCCACTTCATCCCCATAGCGTGAACTCTCGGATCTCTGACGTCACTAACAGAAAGAGAACCAACCCCACCATACCGTCTACCCCCACCCAGGGACAGGTCAACCGAGGTCGCTGTAACAGTAGCGTGTAAAACCTCATCTTACAAATTTTCTTCCCCCTCCCTCCCATAAAAATTCTTATCAGTATCCGGAAAATCGTAAATTATACACGAAAAATAAAAACGTTAAGTAACATAAAATTAAAAAATTTTAATAAACACGGAAAAATAGTGAAAAAAATCCTTTATAGGAATCCTCGCAAGGTGTTTCAGATTGTTACGTAATCTTCGCAGATGCTGCGCGTACAGGATAGCAGGGAAAAAATTTCGCAACCGCGTTCAATTAACGTCGAAATTATGAAGATAAATGTCGCATAACTTTTCCTCAATTTTAATAATCATCGTGTAACGCGGACGCTGTTAATGACCTGTTTATTTGGACAGTGCGTTATCATTAGTTCGGATGACCGTTCGCAATCAGACCTGTACTCGAAAGTGGAAACAGCTGCACCGCTGGGTATAGTAACGTACGCTTATCGTAACGTGTCAGAGTGTATGCGACATATCTCCTCAGGGGTAAGTTAAGCGGGTCATGTATATTACGTACGTTCGTATGAACATACATATCAGCAAGGATATAATAGATACAATGCATACAGGTTATATACCTATATAAATGGAGTTTGTTGCTCTCGTTGAAAAGTATTGATAGTACATTAAAAAAGTTTATTCTGTAAACGAATGCAGGCAGGAACGCCGAGAACGTTGAATATATTTTCATGGGAGAATCAAATGAATTTATCACGTATTTTCTGCCGTTGGATTTACCGTGCGGCCCTTCGCTTCATAATCGGCCGTTTAATTAACTCCTATCGACGATTCGTCAAAGTCTGAATTTCTATGACTGCTATGCAGATTAGTGCGTACCATAGGCAGTTCACCTAATAGGGGTTATTCGGTGGTCGAAGGGGATGAAATGTTCGGGTAACGTTCACGCAGTTTCAACAACCCTTACGGTACAGTAGCACGGATTTGACGTAGACACATGAAAACTTGGAGGGAGAAAACGATTTTTTTGTAATTCCAAATTTTTTTTTGGAAAATAGGTAAAACTAGATTCGAGTGAAAATATTTGTCGATCCACTCTACTAATTCAGTTACATGGGACTGATTGAGATCCCTGATTGTCGTGACAAATACTCCAGTTTGGTCTCAGAAGTTGGACTCCTAATTCGATTATCCCTTAACGAAGGGGCGTCCCGACGCTCTCAATCTTCGACTTACTGAAGCGTACGATGATAGCAGACTGAATTGGATCTGCAAAAAATTAATAAAGAGGGGGGAGGGGAGGGGTGGACTGAAAATCGATGCAAGGGGTTGAAAAATCAACAAGGGTCGTATTAGACGATATATGTACGTCATTGCGACGTAATTAGATATATACGTGCGTTACTCGTCTTTTTTTCACAAGGGTCGTTGACCTCACCTGGCGAACTTTAAGTAAGCTAACTTCATGTGCAAGGCAAGAGAGAACTTTATGTATGCACCCTGACACGTACGCAGCGCCAACGTGTCCTAAGCCTGAGTGTAAAATTGTTGGCAGGCCTGGGGAGGGGGGGGTGCCTTTATTTCCAGCCGCGAAAAAAAAGAAGCCGTACCAAAAAAAAATTTTATTCCAGAACGACTTCCCGTAGACACCACGAAAATCCTTATCACTGTGAATATCTGCGCCCCTTTTCCCAAAAAAGCGCAACCCTATAAGGAAAAATTTTTTTGGACACATCGCCATTAAGCACCTTGATTAAAATGAGTACAATGAACCCTCTCATCCGTATCACGTACTATACATTGACAATCATCCCCCACTTTACAACCCTTAAAATATTCTATATCAAGTATTTCGATTGGCCTATTTCAGCTAATCAACCCCCGAGCACGACCCTCTCAACCAAAATGAGAATGCCAAGCGTGAAAATTAGCGAACCACGTATCGTCGGTGGGACGACGATTAGCATAGAAAAAGTGCCGTATCAAGTATCACTGCTCCAAAATGAGAATCTTATTTGCGGCGGAGTTATAATATCAGCAAGATGGGTCTTAACGGCGGCTCATTGCGTACAGCAGGACTTAAGTAGCCTGCGCGTGCGTGCGGGATCTTCGCATAGCAATTGCGGTGGGTCGATTCACAAAATCGAAAAAATATATCTGCACGAGGATTATCACGTGACCGACTCGCAGATACCAGTGAACGACATAGCGCTGCTGCTTATAAGTGATAAATTTATATTCGACGAAACAACACAGGCCATAGAGATTTTCTCGAAGGACGAAGAAGTCAAGGAAGGCACTCACGGACGGACATCAGGATGGGGTCGTACGAGTTACGGTGGACTCACGTCGGATGTCTTGCAGATCGTGAAAGTACCGATAATATCGAAGGTGAACTGTTCACGTATTTATAATCATCTTGGCAAACTGCCTCATGGACAAATTTGTGCCGGATACACGACGGATGGACGTGATTCCTGTTCGGGTGATTCGGGTGGTCCAATGGCGATTGGAGGAAAACTTGTGGGTATCGTGTCCTGGGGAATTACCTGCGGTTCGGATGAATATCCTGGAGTGTATACCGAGGTTGCTGCTTATCATGATTGGATAATGAACCACATTAAAACCCACTCAAAAAACCAGACCACGTAGACGCGACTGATCATCGTTTCGGAAGATAAAGATTTATCGGGACTGTGAGTGGATCTTTATTGAAATTTTGAACTTTGAACTGTCATAATTATCGGCGATTTTCAACTCGAGAAAAATTATCATTGATAGCGTATTCCTGCTGAGCAATGTACGATCGGTAGATTCGATTAAAGTTTTTTCGAATTTACTGATGGACCCCCGATGGTTTATTTTGAAGTTTTATTTAATTTAACGTTAGATATCGTTACTTCGTAGAATCAATTTTCAGCTACTGTGCGACGTCCCGACGCTTTTCGTTCCCTGACTTATTTATTTGGGCGTATCGTAACAGGTGACATTGTACCTTGCTTAAATTGGATACATGAAACTAAAGGGGACGATGTGGGATCGATTTAGGGGTGAAATATTTAGTGGGGTTGTATCAAGTATACCGCTGTGACGGGGTGGATACCTTGTATGTTTACATTGAAGTTGAGGATCCACCAGTCGAAAGTTAACTTTCATCCCTTATATAGAAAAATAATTGTATCGACTATTCATCGTGAAAAAGTGTACGTAAATGTGTATAATATATTTATATGATATATGTCACGAAAACAAGGGGTGGATATTGATAGGCCTAGGGGTGGGTTTATATCGGGCAGGAAAAAAAAAAAGAAAAAAAATAAGGATTGTTCCAATACGATTCTCCGGGAGGCTTAAGAAAATTCCTATCGATATATCTCCCCCTCTCCCCCCCATTAACCCTTATGGTACTGGGTTTTAGTCTCTCAGATATACGAGGAGGGTATAATAAATAAAAAAATATATATTAATCAAGAGATATAGGCAAATGTCTTATTTCGTCACCCATCCATCCTGCGACCCTTGATGATTTTTATCTGAATATTTCCATTGGTCTATTTCAGCCATTCAACCCTCGACCATGAATCTCCCATCCGATATGCGAATGGCAAACCAGAAACGTATCTATCTCAATCGTATCGTCAATGGGATGCCGATAAACATTCAAGAAACACCATATCAAGTAGTTCTACTCTGGAAGACACTGCCATTTTGTGGTGGTGCTATTATTTCAAGAAGATGGGTCCTTACAGCTGCCCATTGCATAATTTTCGACAAGTCTGAGTTACTGATCCGAGCTGGCTCTAGGATATCGACAACAGGCGGCTCAGTTCATAAGATCTCTAGGGTATACGTCCATGAGAAACATTACATAACAGAGCAAAAAGTACCGATAAACGATATAGCATTGTTATTCATGCGCAAGCCATTCAACGTGAACGTAAACATAAGGCCGATTAAACTTTTCGATAAGAACGACAAATTGCGCGTCGGTGCCTTTGGGAAAGTGTCGGGCTGGGGTTTTATCGAAGAAGATGGAAAAAGGTCGCCTTATCTGTTAATGACGACTTTACCGGTTATATCGATGGACTATTGTAATAAATCTTATTCAGCTTTTGGTGGATTGGTGAAGGGACAATTTTGCGCCGGATATAAGGCGGGCGGATGCGACGCGTGTTCCGGTGATTCCGGTGGTCCTTTTACGATAAATGGTAAATTAGCTGGACTCGTATCCGGGGGATACGGCTGCGCTCGTCCTAGATTTCCTGGAGTTTATACAGAGATCGCTGTATATCGCGACTGGATAACAAAGTATACAGGACTGTAAACGAGGCCTAAGGATCGAATTTTGGAAATTTTTTGAAAAAATTATTTCTTATCGCTTACGAGTATTATATGTTTATATAACGACGTTATAAAGTACTTATACATCAGACTGATTAGTCTCTGATTTTTGTGTTTTTGAGAGTGATATGGTTCGTGGGTAGATTTTTTTTTCAATTTTTTCATTTTGGACACACTGGTTGATTATTTTAATTGAGTTTTTAATCAGGAGCATCACTTGTTTCCTGATTCTTTATGGTACGATGAGGAGGACATTTATTAATCGCTAAGCCATTTTTGTGTCTTCTCCAGTCATTTTTGATAATACATATACGAGGCAGACATATTTTTGTCTGTTTTTTTTTAATATCTACAAATTTATTTCCTTTTAATTTTTCAATTCGCTGCAGTACGCAGCGTACACGTGTCAGTCGAGGATGCTTTTTCAGCAGGATATAATTTTTGTAGAAGAGAATCACTTCCTCTTCGATGATCATCTGGTGTAAAGATGTTCCATGGGACGAAAAGGTTATTTTGAGTTATATAATAAAATTTTTGTTGGTACTCCTGATAATTCTTATGCCCGAACAGAGGAAATTAGTGCGGCGCGATCCGCATTATATTTATATAAAAAAATAATTTGTTTTAAAGAAAAATATTAATTTTGTCGCATTGTAATTAACCATTGTTATAAATCTACCGTAAGATCCAAAGTTTTACAGTGAATGAGTCTTATCATCTTTCAACGTTAATTTTCTTAATTAACTTCAGCCCAACACGTGTAAATCACATGGGAACTTGATATGTAAGGTGAGAAAAAAGATCATTGATATTTGCAGCCTGTATTAAGTTAAATTATTTTAACGAAGTATCGTGCATATAAGAGACATAAAATTTGAGTTAATTAAATCTAGTAATCACAACGAATACAATTATTTAAAAATATACTCAGACACCGGTGTTGCGTTTCATCCAATCCCAGTGCCAGGCAATCTCAACGTGCAGGAAAACTAGTGATAACACAATGGAAAATGGACCCCCGATAAAACTGCCACCAAAAAAGAATCTAAAATCCGATTGAAAATTGGCGCAGATCAGTTCATCGATGACGTTCCCGATGCACACGTGCGATTCAAGACACGTGGTTCCGGAAGCAGTGAATACGTTGACAGGTCGGAGAACGTTTGGCAAGAAATACACTCGGCCCGACAAGCCGACTGTCAAAAAAACACATAGTCGTCGTGAACCGACTATATACATAAAATAATCATCCAACGCTTTATCATCGTTACGCCAGTAAACGGTACGTAAAAGTCGCACGTATACAGATTTAAAATATCACACCCAGCCATATAAAAGATATGAAAGCGCACGTGGATAAAACATTCCTAAGTGTAAAATTGTGATTTTACGATTGGTACACCCTTTATATACTATGAATATAAAGCGCATAGTACTACAGAATGATTATAGAATTTCGAAAGACAGATCGTCGCATTCCCTATCTGTAAAGTATAGTAAAAAAAAGTTTTAATAAACGTGGGCTCTTTATTTCTGATATAAGCAGCCATTTCAAATGACAAATTTATCTGAGCAGCTTCTCGAGCCAGTCTCTATCGACTTTCACGAACATGGGTCAAAACGGAACACATCAGTGATTGTCCGATTCATCCAAGTCCTCTAGACTGGTTCACGATAACAAGCTGGGTATTGCAGAAAATGTCAGTGGATAACAGACAAGCCGATAGATATTCAAAGCGTGTATTGAATTTAATTTTTTCAATGAATTATCATACAGATGAGAGACAGAAAATGGGAGTACGAGTCGGTATTCACATTCATGATAAAAAAATTTAAAAGAAACCTCCTTAGACCCTGGTTTTATTTTTTATCGAATCCCGGAGCCAAGCAACCTCAGTATAGACACCAGGGTATCCGGGCTCGGCACATCCGTTACCCCAAGAAACGAGGCCAGCAAGACGACCGTCGATGACAAGTGGACTACCAGAGTCATTCTGACAGGCGTCTGTGCTGCCCTCTGGGTAACCAGCGCAGATCTGTCCATCGGGGATTCCCCCGAATGCCGCATATGACGCGTTGCACGTGGCCTTCGAGACTATAGGTACGGTGACAGTCTGGAGAACGGATGGCAAGGTGTAATTGTCCGGGGCAATCCAACCCCAGCCCGTGACGACGGCGTCTACTCCTGGCTCGACCTCTTCGTTGGCATCGAACAAAGGAATAGAGTTGAGGAACTTGCCGAAGAAGATGGGACTGGAGAC
Organism: Trachelus stipa; assembly: GCA_036026315.1. Classification (NCBI taxonomy): domain Eukaryota; kingdom Metazoa; phylum Arthropoda; class Insecta; order Hymenoptera; family Cephidae; genus Trachelus; species Trachelus stipa. The sequence goes on along the minus strand of JAYRCB010000549.1, from coordinate 33,085 downwards.
CTTGAGTGCGGCGATGTCGTTCGAAGGGATTCTAAGGGCATTCTCTTGGTAATTCTCATGGACGACGACTGTGTCGATGGAGTAGACAATTCCGCCAGAGTCTCTAAAAGTGGATCCGAGACGGACGGTGTACACGTTGGATGTGTTCTGGACGCAGTGAGCAGCAGTGATGATCCATCGATGGGAGATGATGCTACCACCGCACCTCTGGGTTCCGTTAATAAGTATATTCACTTGGTACCTGTAGTCCTCTATGCTGGCATCTTCTCCGTTGATGAGCCGCTTACTGAATATATGACCAGTCCAGAGGTCGATCGTCATTGATTCTGATTATTGGATCAATAATTTTGATTATGGATCTTTGATGTAATTTATGAAAATAATATTTTAATGGATTTTACTTACCGATCGAAACGGCCACGAGGGCCACGAGCACCGAGTATCTCAACATCCTTATTCAATTCCCGTGGAATTCTGGGAAGTCTCGGACGTTTTCTGGCATTTATATACCAGACTAGTTATGAAACTATAGTCGGTCCAGGCGTTCTGTGCCTTTTTTTGACTGATCTAAGACGGTTGGCACTGGCAAACAACGTGTGGCTATTCGTACGATTTTTCTTGAGAACTATGCACGCGCGTCATTTTCTACCGAACTGCATTTTATTATTTTATTTTAATGTATATTTACGTGCTTTTGTGGAAAGTCGTGCCTGATTTTCAAGAATTGCGTAATTTCCCAACTGTAAAAAAATGTATGTCGATCTAGTGTACCGACTATGGTCGTAAAATTATCTAACGTTTTATCACCGTTTTGTCGGCGGACAGTATGTTTATTTTTATGCCAATAGTCGCACATGCACGAACTTAAAGCATCGTAACCAAATAAATAATTAATATTAGACGTACGATAAGCATATGAATATTAATTGTTTATCCTTTAACTAGCCGCGGTTAATCCTCCACATCCGACCGTGATTTCAAATCGTATCTTACGAACGAATTAAGCTCGAGATCTTTTGACCTTTTTTCTTCAAACGTTACAATGTAAGATATAATAGTTATAAAAGAAGGTGACGTGCAATTAAATATTATATACAATCGTATACGTTGTATATTCATAATATGTCACAAATATATGTTGACCAAGCCGTGCAGACTGATTTTGAAAAATTTTCAAAAAATTGATAAGCTCGACGAAGATAAATAAAAAATTCCAATTTTTGTATTTTTATATTTTTCCCAAGTTACGTAAATATCTTTCGAAAAAGTCTCACAGTCGTCCGGTCATTTTTACTGTTTTGGCAGAGTCATTTTTGAACTTGTGAGCAGTCGCCCTCTACCCCTGCCGATAAGAAGCTTTACGGCTCGCATCAGAAATTTATCTGAAATTTGTATCCCTCGTGGAATACCACGTATATACGAGATAAGAACAAGACTTTTGTGTGACGTCACAAAATTTCATTTATACCAAATAACTATTTCTTCAGGGAGAAAAGTGTCTATTTTGCATCATTGAAGTAAATCATGATTAGTAATCTACGGTAAGATCAATGGACATAATGAATGATAAATGACTAAACACACGTACGTATAGTCAATATCAAAAGTTTTACAGTAAATAAGTGTTATCAGCCATTTAAAATTGATTGTCCGATAATCAGATACGCCGAGCATAATCTTGTATATTTCATTTAGACTTATTCCCTCTTAATTAGCAAAAAAAAAATGTTCATTTCAACTGTACCTTGTTTACTATGTTGCATTGGCATATCTTTAAGATGGGATGCTGATAACAGTACTAATCCAATACGTAGAAATGATCACTCAGTTTCCACGGGTATTTAGATACACAATGACGTCACGATCGTACAGTATCTAATAGCGATAATTGAAAATTGAATTTCTTCCTCGCATCGCTACATAACAAACAGATACCTTTGCATTACGTATATTTCAAAATTCATGGATAATTTAATAAAATCACTTACAGATCTTCTACGACCGTAGAACTATCTCAAGGAGATATCCGCAAGGTATTATAGATAATGATAAGATGATGGATGAGAATTTAATTAAGTCATATTATCAGTGTCCTATATAAATACAACGGACCAGTTGCAAGCTCATAGAAGTCTATCGAATGGCAATAGAATAACAATGATGAAATACCCAGTGCTCGCCATCCTGGTGGCCGTTGCGGCTGGTAAGTTGAAATTGAATATCACCTGTAATTATATTTTTCATAAGATGCCTTACTTGAACCGTATTCTCATAACTTTACTTCACTATTACAGGATCACCTACGTTCGACGCCAACCTGAACCCCATGTCACCGACTGGTCGAATCGTTGGCGGAACAAGTGTCAGCATCGAGGAGGTACCCTACCAGGTGCATGTCCGTATTCTTGGATCTAGCCTCTGCGGCGGCAGCATCATCTCCGAGGACTGGCTCGTTTCCGCTGCTCACTGTTTCTCCTACCCAGCAAACTGGTACACAGCCCGGATAGGATCCGCAACATCAAACGCTGGCGGAACCGTTCATACCTTCCGTTCAATTATCAACCACGAAGATTATCACGGCAATGAATACGGGGTTCCCACCAATGACATATCTGTCATCAAGTTGGCTGATCCCATCACCTTCGACGTAAGCCGTCAGCCTGTTCCTTTGTACAATGATGGGGAAGAAGCCAAAGTAGGAGCAATGAGTGTCATCACCGGCTGGGGTGCCCTTTCTCAGGGTGGTGGCATTACCATCCTTCTTCAATCTGTTTCGGTACCCATTGTCTCCAAGGAAAAATGTCATTCAGCCTATTCCATATGGGATGGTATACCCCACGGCCAGATCTGCGCTGCTTATCCAGAAGGTGGCAAAGACGCCTGCCAAGGTGACTCTGGTGGCCCACTTGTCATCGATGGCCGTCTTGCTGGTATTGTTTCCTGGGGCAACGGATGTGCTCAGCCTGGATACCCTGGTGTCTATACGGAAGTCGCTTGGTACCGCAACTGGATCCAGGAGAAGACCGCCATCTAGGAAGGGTCCTTTTATAATTGTCATCGTTGCAATTTCTGATTTCGTTTACTGTATTTTTGTTTAATGCCTAGGATAATACTTGCTGTAATTATATTTAAAAATATATAATTAAATTCAGTATATGTTACAAATGTGTGTAACCATCTTTTCTTTTTTCATTTTCACGTCTATCCCTATGGGTATGCCTGTTGGGTTGACATAACCTAACTTGTGACGTTCACATCCTGTCTTAGAGTGAAGAGATTTAAAAACAACTTAATGTCATCATTGTCACTTGTGAAACGAGTATATACAATGTGTACTGATTGAACATCTGCGAAGTTAACATTTTATACCAAAATATAGAATAGCTAGTAAATACATGATAAGCATGTGAATATTAAATCCTTATGCTTTAAATGATCGCTTGGGATTCCCCACATTCAAACATCACTTTACGCAAATACAGGGTGTATCAGCTGAGATTTATGTATGGTGAAACAAAAATGGTCCCCTCGAAAGTACAATTTTAGGAGACAATTTATCGAATTCTCTTTCCGCGCTCCCCTGGCGGAATTTTCCTGAAGTAACGTAGAAGTAACTGCCAAGGCTGAGCTTTAGATTGAAATTGCCTGGTACCGAGATTGGACAACAAATAAAACCTGTGTCCAAGCATATTTTTATAATTGTCAACGTTGACAGTGACGTACTCCAATTTCGTTTCCCCCATCTGTACATTATTTTATTAAAACAATTGAATTTAATACACGCTGTAAATATGTATGATTGGCTTTTCTATTATCTGGTAACATGTTTTACATGTCTTATCAGAAATCAGTTCAAAGGCTTAGAACGAGTAGGATAGTCACTAATCTGCCGTATTAACGGATGTCAATGGAGGCCTCTTTAAAAAACTGCTAAGATGATGTGAATGTCGGCAATGTTTTTTTTTGCTTATTGAAATGTTTCTATGTCGTTATACTGAATGTAGTATACTTTAATTGCAAATACAGTATAGATAGCAATAATGAAATATTTCACAATTATACCCAAGTTATACCTGAGGTATTTTGAAAACCTCTAAAGCTATTATTCTGTGATCCAGTAGATTATTTGACAGCTACTAAGTCATTATTGATAATGAGTGACCAAGATATGACTTATCTGGATTTTGTACCAATTAGATACTGCATTCAAATTATTATCCAAACGATTGCTAATTTTATTATTATTTTTATTTATCCTATATCTCTTCGACAATGTAAAAAATATTTATTTTACTTGATTTACGCTCCTTCACGTTATATACTAAATCTTACACACATATCGTAAACTGATTATGGCACTTTTAATAATTTCTCGATAAAATTTTAACATTGTATTTCCCTTATGGAACTAATGAAAAATATTTTTAAAAATTAAATTATAGATGTTATGTAATGTTAGGGTTTGACACAGTTATACTTATATACATATTCGATGATCTGTTTAAATGTCGATATTTAACATATTTAACAGAGGAACCGAAGTATTCGTAGGATTATCGAAATTCATTCCAAGATAAAAAATGTAGTTTCTATTAAAAAAATAAATAAATAAAAGAATATCAAGGAAGTGAATGGCGAGTAAGAGTGTCGTCAATAAATGAATGTTGTCGTAAACTGTAATCAATCATTTATACCGAGATTTATATCTTCATAATCTCGAGTCTCATGATACGCAGTATGTGCACCGTCTAATCACGATAAAAATCCAATAAGATTTGCACATACTAAGTCGCGTTATCATATCAAACAAATCTAGTCGATAGGCACTGAATTGATTTATCAGGTTCTTAATTTGTATAAATACTGAGAGTTTTCGCTACACGGCACAAGTACCTCTTCTAAATTCAAAAAGCGAAGATGTACAAGTTCTTGGCACTTGCGGCTCTCCTGGCGGTGGCTTCGGGTGAGTAAACAAAAACTTTTTTAAAAATTCTCCAACATGTAAATTTTCACTCTTATTAAATACCACTTAAAAAAGTCTATAGCAATTATTTATTCACATATGTTTTTTTCATTCTCCATAGCCGACCCCATAGCTCTCCTTAGACAGGCCCACCCCCTGAGTCCCAACGGACGCATCGTCGGTGGCGCCCCCACTACCATCCAAGAGGTACCATACCAGGTAGTGATCCGCGTCTTTGGATCGGCCATTTGCGGTGGCAGCATCATCTCCGAGAACTGGGTCGTGACTGCAGCTCATTGTAACGATTACCCAACAAGCTGGTACACCATCCGCGCTGGTTCCACCTTATCCAACAGTGGCGGCAGCATCCACTCTCTCGCGGCCATCATCAACCACGCCAACTACCACAGCACCTCAGCTGGAATTCCAGTTAACGACATCGGTCTCTACCGTCTCGCCACCAGCCTCAGCTTTGACTCCACCCGTCAAGCAATCCCACTGTACAGCTCCAACGAGGCCGCATCGGTCGGTGCCATGGCCGTCATCACCGGATGGGGTACCCTCACTCAGGGTGGTAGCACCCCCACTGTCCTTCAGACCGTCAGCGTCCCCATCGTCTCCAAGAGCTCCTGCAGCAATGCCTACAGCATGTGGGGCGGTCTCCCCGCTGGTCAAATCTGCGCTGCATACCCTGAGGGTGGCAAGGACGCTTGCCAGGGTGACTCTGGTGGCCCACTTGCCATCAATGGCCGCCTTGCTGGTATTGTATCATGGGGTAACGGATGCGCCCGCCCTGGATTCCCTGGTGCCTACACTGAGGTTGCTGCCTACCGTGACTGGATTTCAACCAACTCTGGTGTATAAACATCTTCGTTTTTTGTTAGGCACGACTGCGTGGACCATGCGCAAGTGCCTTGTTTAACTGAACATCACTTGAATTATTATAACGACAGTATACTCGTAATCTGATTGTAACGGCGCATCCACTGTTGGATAAACTGTTTAATTAGATTTTTTCAAATAAAATCACATACTCAATTACGTCAATGCTGGTCTTACTTATAACCTCTCTTCGTTACCGTTGTGCATGTGGGTCTGTTATGCATCCCTAATAATGCCATGTGATATTCAAAGATTACGCATAAGTTGTAATTTAGAGGAATAGAAACTTTTTTATTATATTTACCATACTTAACTGAAATTCTGACAAGTACTATTAACAACGGTACACGAGTCTTGACAGATAAAACCGTTAAGATTACTCTAAGTTATGAAAATTCTAACAAACCGCATATTAAAGTATTAAATCGAATTTGACGAGAATGCATTTGCAACCTAATGAAACAGAAGACATCATTAAGATATGCAAACATTTTATCATCTTCTTACTCGATTTCATGAATTAAGTAATAATGTCGGGTACTCAGCAAATACGTACCTACTCTTATATTACAAGACCGTAATTTTCACGACTAAATACTAGAACTCTTATGTTCAGTATATACATCGAGTGTATCTCGTACACTTAATTATTAAGAATGCCACACAAAAAATTGCGTATCAATAATCCTATAATAGATCACAAACACAAATAGACCTTTATCTGCCTAAAGTCAAGCTATAATTCTCGTTCCACGCTCCCTAGTGGGATTTTCCGGAAGTATTGTAGGTGCTTAACAGCGCCATCTGGTAGAGTTTCGCGGAACTGATAAAAACGCTCTTCTCTAAAATACAATTTTAGGAGCAATTTTTCGAATTCTCGGGCCACACCCCTCTAGCGATTTTCCGGAAGTATCGTGGGTTATTAACAATGCCACCTGGTGGAAATTTCCGGAACTAGCAATACTACCCACCGCGAAAGCCTCTACGATAGTTCCGTTTAATTCCGCTAGGAACGTGGAATTTGAAAAATTCCGCTACGACTGGAAGGCATAACGCTGCCAAGGCTGTGACCAAAAGTGCGGAAGGCTGCAATAGCTACGACTTGGAACACTGGAAATTCCAAACACTCCCGTAGACTGCAGAATACATAACGAGGAACACGCAGAATCTATAATGGGAATATGTACACTTCCACGATACCATCAGTCGAGGACATCGTCCAACTTAATGGACTCTGGAATTAAGATGACACCGATAATGGCCACATCTGCATCAGTAATGCAAAGGATGGTTTACGATTTTCTCCAGAAGACTTCGGTGCTCCACTTGTTATCTCCGGGCGTCTGGCTGACATTGAATTTTGGAGTAGTGCATGTGGATAATATCCTCATGTCCAAATTGAAATTCACTGGCACCGAGATTGAATACAAAATAACAGCGGTGTCTAAACATATTTTTATAATTGTCATCATTGTGATTACTGATTTAATGTACTACTGGTACTAATATACTCCAATTTCATCTCGCCCATCTGCACATTACTTTGTTAAAATAACTGAATTTAATACACGCTGTAAATATGTATGATTGGCTTTTCTATTATCCGGCAACATTATCCGAGGATTGAAACGAGTGGGACAACTACCAATATGCCGTATTGACGGATGTCAATGGAGGACGCTTTAAAAAGTTACTGCGATGACATAAATGTTTGAAATGTTCTTTTTGCTTATTGAAATGTTTCTACGTGTTCATACAGAATGTAGTATATTTTATTTGTAAACAGAGTACACATGACAATAATAGAATATTCTACGATTATCATCCCGTTATATCTGACGTATCTTGAAAACATCTAAAGCTATAATTTTATGATCCAGTAGATTATTTGATAGCTAATAAATGATTATTGATAACAGGTGACCAAGATATGACTTATCTGGATTTTTGACCGATTAGATATTTCATTCAAATTATTATCCAAACGATTGCTAATTTTTTAATTACTTTTTATTTATCCTATATCTCTTCGACAATGTAAAAAATATTTATTTTACTTGATTTACGCTTCTTCGTGTTATCTATCTCGTAAGCTGATTATGGCAATTTTAACAATTTCTCGATAAATTTTCATCACTGTGCTGTTCGTATGGAATTTAAAAAAAAACTAAAGTTATCGATGTTACGTAACATTAGAGTTTGACGCAGTTATACTTACAAATACATATTCGATAATCAGTTTAAATGTCGATATTTAACATATTTAACAGAGGAACCGAATAATTCGTAGGATTATCGAAATTCATTCCAAGATAAAAATGCAGTTTCTATTTTAAAAAATAAATACGTAAAAGGATAGCAAGGAAGTGAATGGCGAGTGAGAGTGTCGTCAATAAATGAATGTTGTTGTAAACTATAATCAATCATTTATACCGAGATTTGATTCTTCATAATCTCGAATCTCATGATACGCTATATGCGCACCGTCTAATCACGATAAAAATCCAATAAGATTTGCACATACTAAGTCGCGTTATCATATCAAACCAATCTAGTCGATAGGTACTGAATTGATTTATCAGGATCTTAATTTGTATAAATACTGAGAGTTTTGGCTACACGGCACAAGTACCTCTTCTAAATTCAAAAAGCGAAGATGTACAAGTTCTTGGCACTTGCGGCTCTCCTGGCGGTGGCTTCGGGTGAGTAAACAAAAACTTTTTTAAAAATTCTCCAACATGTAAATTTTCACTCTTATTAAATACCACTTAAAAAAGTCTATAGCAATTATTTATTCACATATGTTTTTTTCATTCTCCATAGCCGACCCCATAGCTCTCCTTAGACAGGCCCACCCCCTGAGTCCCAACGGACGCATCGTCGGTGGCGCCCCCACTACCATCCAAGAGGTACCATACCAGGTAGTGATCCGCGTCTTTGGATCGGCCATTTGCGGTGGCAGCATCATCTCCGAGAACTGGGTCGTGACTGCAGCTCATTGTAACGATTACCCAACAAGCTGGTACACCATCCGCGCTGGTTCCACCTTATCCAACAGTGGCGGCAGCATCCACTCTCTCGCGGCCATCATCAACCACGCCAACTACCACAGCACCTCAGCTGGAATTCCAGTTAACGACATCGGTCTCTACCGTCTCGCCACCAGCCTCAGCTTTGACTCCACCCGTCAAGCAATCCCACTGTACAGCTCCAACGAGGCCGCATCGGTCGGTGCCATGGCCGTCATCACCGGATGGGGTACCCTCACTCAGGGTGGTAGCACCCCCACTGTCCTTCAGACCGTCAGCGTCCCCATCGTCTCCAAGAGCTCCTGCAGCAATGCCTACAGCATGTGGGGCGGTCTCCCCGCTGGTCAAATCTGCGCTGCATACCCTGAGGGTGGCAAGGACGCTTGCCAGGGTGACTCTGGTGGCCCACTTGCCATCAATGGCCGCCTTGCTGGTATTGTATCATGGGGTAACGGATGCGCCCGCCCTGGATTCCCTGGTGCCTACACTGAGGTTGCTGCCTACCGTGACTGGATTTCAACCAACTCTGGTGTATAAACATCTTCGTTTTTTGTTAGGCACGACTGCGTGGACCATGCGCAAGTGCCTTGTTTAACTGAACATCACTTGAATTATTATAACGACAGTATACTCGTAATCTGATTGTAACGGCGCATCCACTGTTGGATAAACTGTTTAATTAGATTTTTTCAAATAAAATCACATACTCAATTACGTCAATGCTGGTCTTACTTATAACCTCTCTTCGTTACCGTTGTGCATGTGGGTCTGTTATGCATCCCTAATAATGCCATGTGATATTCAAAGATTACGCATAAGTTGTAATTTAGAGGAATAGAAACTTTTTTATTATATTTACCATACTTAACTGAAATTCTGACAAGTACTATTAACAATGTTACACGAGTCTTGACAGATTAAACCATTAAGATTACTCTAAGTTATGAAAATTCTAACAAACCGCATATTAAAGTATTAAATCGAATTTGACGAGACTGCATTTGCAACCTCACGAAACAGAAGCCTTCGTTAAGACGTGCAAAAATCGAAATCGTCTTCTTACTCGATCTCAAGAATTAACTAATAATTTCGAGTATTCAGAAAATACATACCTACTCTATATTAAAAAACCGTAATTTTCACGACTAAGTACAAAAACTCCCACGTCCGTTATAAAAATCGAGTGTACCTCGCATTTAATTCTTAATGAAGCCATACAAAAAATAGCCTATCAATATTCCTATAACACATGACAAGTACATATGGACATCACTCTGTGAAAACTAATACATTAATTCCCTATTTCTCATGAATGTCCCAAAGATAGGTTCAACATGGCCGTCAAGTTTCCTCAGACCTTTCCCTGAATTTTAACCTCAAAACAATGCACGAAAATCCTCACTATTTACTCATCAGATAAACTACACATGTATTTTGTCTGTTTCATTCTCAGCCACCCCTAAGAGTCAAGACACGAGTATTCAAGAGGATTCCAAGAAACCAAGCGTGCACATCGTCGGTGGACAACCCACGGCCATCAAGAAACTTCCTTACCAAGTCCAGATCCAGTTGCGGGGAAAAAGTATCTGTGGTGGTAGCATCATCTCCGACCAATGGATCTTGAGTGCAGCGCACTGCGTGCCCAGCACGTCTAAATCGTATAGCATCCGGGCCGGTACCAGCCACCTGAACAAGGGCGGTACAGTCCATCCCGTGAACAACATCATCATACATTTTAATTATAAACGAGACCAGACCAGCCACCCCAAGCACGACATATGCCTGTTTCGTCTGTCAACGCGCATAAAAATGGGCTCGACCCGTCAGCCAATCCGACTGTTCAACTATCAGGAACAAATCGCCGCTGGGACCCGATGCGTCGTGAGCGGATGGGGTACTCCTATAGAGGGTGGTCTTGTTGGAACCCAGGTCCTCCACAGTGTCACTCTGCCAATAATTGCCAAGAAGAATTGCGCCCTTGCTTTCCCAGAGTTACAACATAAACTACCCGTTGGTCAAATCTGCGCTGGCTATCCCCGGGGTGGCAAAGACACTTGCCAGGGTGACTCAGGTGGACCGATGGCTATCAAAGGTCGACTTGCTGGGGTCACTTCATGGGGAATAGGCTGCGCACGTCCTAATAAGCCGGGTCTGTATTCTGAAGTAGCTCATTATCGATACTGGATCTACTATATAACTGGTATCTAAGAGCTAATTTTGTTTTTGCACAGTTATGTCACTTTTTAATTTTAAGACTGTTCCATGATGATTATAACTTGGCATATTGATGAATTTACAATAAAGTTGTATGCTTGATTTAAAATATTATTTTTCGATTTCTTCTTATAATTCTTTCAAACTTTTTCATCGATGCTCCTACAAATGGGGTTTTTATGTAACCTTACCGTGTTTAACTACGGGATTACGAAACTGGAACAATTTTCTAATCGAATCTCTCGAGATAACGTACTTATAGCTAGTTTTACAATAACAGTGTGGAGTTTGGTGATATTTTCTATATTGGTATCGAAATTTTTCTCTTGGAATGACTAGAGCTATCTGTAAAATAACTGGATCCTGTATATTCAGCGTTTACTTTCCAGTGTGTAACGGTATCAGCAATTTTTTAACAGGATTTCATGTTTCTTCTCTGTATCAGACCATTGTTCATTTTTAGGTCACCTCTCCGGCACTCTCTACGCCGATTCGATTTTGGACTCAAAATCTCGATGGTTTATTTCTCGCAATCAGTATTGAAATTAAATAGTCCGACACAGAACGACTGTTCTCTTTATAGGATAATATGTAATTTATCTATGTTTATTAAATAATTCATAAATATAAGCATTTAACAAATTGCCTGTATGAGTATTTAGAGGTCGTTTTAATATTTTAACTTTAAGTGAATATATTATGCGAAAGTGACTCTTGACCATATAGCGAACTCACGTATTACATATGTATAAGTACATATTTTTTATCGAAATTCTTTAAATACTTGACGCACCCTGTTTTTTTGTAAGTAAGAGCCATTTGGCAACGGTTCACATGAATTTCAAGGTTCCTTGAGCGACGAGAGAAAAATCTCGACATTGTCAAAGAGCTGCAGGAGTACGGTACAGGTCTGACGGAATTTAATAAAATAGTAAGAAACAAAAAAATTAGAAAAATTTGATGAAAAATATTTAATGATCAGTGTACGTGAAGCTGAGATGTAGGGTACGACAAAAGATTTTTCAAATAGAATTATATTCGTAACGTCAATGCATTGCACACTGGAATTAATCAGCCGTCTGGATAATTGCATCGATCACTATGAAATTTATTTTAAGCAAATTTTGCAATATATATTTTCATTCATCGATTCCAAAGAGATATCCAATATTTGCAGTCTCTCTGGAGAACGAATTCGATTGGAATATGGATATATGGGATGAGCGCTATAAAAGGAAAGAATTGAATGATATTAGTGTATATAAATACTATTTAAATGCGTATGAATAATTATTACTCTCCCTCTCTCTCTCATACTCTTTCCATTAGATTGCAGCAATTCCATTGACGAATTTGATTTATGGATATCCATGTAAATGCCAATAATAGAATTTCCGTATGATTTCATGTCTCCCGGCTGTACCTAGCTGGACAGCTGATCGTCATCAGCCACATTCAGTACGTCAGAATTCGTCGAAAGTGTCACTGTTAGTTAGAGCCATTCACCAGATACTTATGCCAGTACGAGATCCCTATAAACGTGTAGAAAAAAAAAAGAAAAATATCAATTCTTTATACAAATACAAATTTTCTATGAGCGTAACATCGACGTTCTTTGGGGTATCTTAAATACCTTAAATTTTTTCTTCAGATGCTCCATGACGTTTAGATATCGGTATCAATATTTCTAGGCATTTACTTGCAAATTGCCTGAAGAATTCAGTTAGCAACTATCGATTTTGAATTGTTGCCAACTGTAGAATCTCAACGCTCACCTTCTCTTCACGATGTGCAAAGTGTTTGGCAAGGTGAATGATTCCTCTGGAAAGCATTATTCGGGATGGACTATAGGAAGCGACGGATGGACCGATTAGCGTATGACAGCGACAAGCCATTGTCGGGAGAAAGAAAATCGCAGAATTATGATTACATATGATTAGCCCTGTCACGTATATTGAAAATACGTTATCGATAATCTATTATACATTAGCTGATACGAAAATTCAGCAACATACGTGCCGCTATTCATTAGGTATCATCAATATCTCTAGGGATTTAGGCATCAACGTTCTAGTGACGAACGAGTGGATAAATATAAATCCTAGAATGTCCAGCGTATATAAGCAGCGAAGTTCTTAGAGGTTAGAGAATCTAATCGCTATCCACAAGCTATGCACAAGTACCTGATACTGAGTGCATTACTAGCGCTGGTCGCTTTAGCGACGGGTGAGTTAATAATTAATATAAAATATCGTTGAAAGAAACAGATAACCAAAAAATAACTTACATTTTTCTTTCTCTCGTTAGCTAAAGTCACTACTGCGGATATCAATCGACGTTTGTTCAAGAGTAAGGCGGATCATTCCAACAAACCAGTAAACCGACAAAACACGAGCATCGAAGAGGTACCTTATCAAATTTCAGTAGAATTGTTCACGATCGCACATGGCGCGGGCTCCTTAATATCCGAGGATTGGGTATTGACAGTCGCTCGGCTTATGCAATTTCCTTCAACCTGGTTCACAATACGCGCAGGATCGGAATATTATCAGAGAGGGGGATCGACTCATTCGATCGCGAAACGAATCCTTCACGAAAATTTCACTGTGAACGAAGATTTAGTGACTGCCAACGATATTGCGCTGCTGCGTGTGAACACGCCCTTCAGATTCGACGGAAAGAGACAACCACTGGCGCTGTACAATGCCGGAGAAGTTGTTAACCCTGGCGATATATCCGTGATTACTGGATGGGGTATTTTTAGTATCAGTGACATCTTACAAACTTCCAATCTGCAAATTGTCTTGAAAGACATTTGTCAGAACGCGTATATCGAATTGGGTGGTGTTTCTAAAGGACAAATATGTGCTGCTTACACTGAAGATACTGAGGCTCCCTGCGTTACCGACCCAGGCGCACCACTTGTTATACATGGTCGTCTAGCTGGTATGTATTCCTGGGGCAATGGTTGCATGCCTGGAATGCCTGAGGTTTTCACCGAGGTCGCCTCATACAGGGATTGGATTAGAGATCGTATTGGATTCTAAATGACTTCTATTCATGGGTGATTCAGTATGAAGGATCCTTCGTGAAATCTTCATTTACTTGATTATAATACGTATCGTTATACGTAGCAGGAGAGGCCTGAGTCACTTGAAACACGATACCGAATAAAATAAAACCGTTCAAATCTGCCATCTGATAGTGAATAGATTGTAATTGTCCGATGAGCTGTAATATTATTTTAAGAAAAAGTGACCCAAAATTTCACAAGAAAGGTCTATAAAAGTCATCGGTAACATTACTTGAGATATAATTCATTTGTGTTTCATTCGACACCAGTCTCCACTACTGTAAGTATTTTTCTGTTCCGTATTCTAGTCTCGTTGAACAGTTAAGGATTTCTTGACGAGTAACATGAACTGTGCAACAAAATGGAGGATCAGAATTATACCTTATATAATAAAACCATGCGTTGTATGCATTGTATAAGATTTTCATTAAAAATATTATATTCGTTTAAAACACGATAATACGCTTTTTATTATTATATAGGCATATAAAGCCTCAGTCATTGATAAATTTCGAACTTAAAATTCGAACTTGTGATAATACTAATCAAGAAATTGGCATCTCAGAAGGAAGATTTCGCAATCTTCGGAATCTACGTGTCAACAATATATCAATGATGAAGCGATTCATCGATCGAAACGACACCCGATATTCATCGTGCATGGATTTAATATCAATTTATCATAGATAACAAAAATTCTTTGAAATTCAGAGTGATTAAAATGTTTTCAGTATAGACAACATCAAGGAATTATCTCTACGTTTTCTAATATGGTAATATTCATGGTCTACGTTTCTTCTGGAACTTTTTTTCATACCAATATATATACACATATGGTAAGTATTTGCATTCAATGGAACGATAGTAGCCATTACTATGTAAACTACATATTTATGTATATCAAGGTTCAAGTTAGTAGGTTGCTATCTTCTACATACTGTGACGCTATATTTTACGATGTCGCACAAATAAATGGCACTGCGAGAACTAATTGATAAAATACGAAATTTACTAGGCACCAAGTATAACAAGAGTTACACAGCTATCTCCTAAGGATACGCTGGCCAGCTTCTATACGGTGGGGTCCTGGGTTTGGGAGACAATGATAAAAAATTTTTTAATGATGCCACCCTGCTCTGATTCATGAAATCACCCATTCAGGATTTATTTCGACTGGTGCGTTTGCCGTGAATCACCCTGTATAAAACCGACTTTACCGTCGACGTTCTTATGAATTTCTGTGGACACAAATATCGGTCGATATCGATCCAAACAGAATCGTCAATTACACGCAAGCCCAGTACGTGTTCCAGTATTCGACACGTGCATAGATAATGCAGATAGCAGATAGTTAGCCATACGTCTATCTAACATCTAGGTACAGTGAATATACATATACAGTCTATCTAAACTATGACAACATATGTTCTATGGTAACGTTATGCACTTAATAATTTATTATACGTAATTAGAGAGAATATTAAAAATATTAATTATATATATAAAGTTATTTAAGCTAAACGCACCACTTCAAGTTAGCAGTCTGTCCATTTGATTTCTATTGATAGAATCAGTGTCAGGTCATGCATTTATACTGAATGACCCTGTATATATACAGAAATGTACCCGGTATCGATATAGGCCTTACAAGAAGACGGAAAAAGCAGAGCAATTTTCCAAGGTGATAAAATGAAAACTACCCAGAGCTTTCAGGAGCTTTTTAGTTGGCTTTCTTTATTTTCTTTAACCATAAAGTTTTACCCAATAAATTAGCTTGCAACTGGGATATCTCACTGGTCTTACCTCTCTAAAGGTACCAGAAAACTAATAGCCGTAGTGGAAATTTCTCTCTAAATTTTCTTCATCTTTTTTCTTTCCATCTCTATTTATGTCTTTCCACATCTTTGCTTGTAGTTTCAAATTAAAAAATTACAACGTGTCTCCTCCTATCTACCTTTTCCTTTCTCTCTCTCTCGTATTCTTTCCTACTACTCTGCGTGAACCGCCTGATCGCCTCGATTAACCAGGGTCACGTTCTGTGCTTGCAAAGCTGCTCTTTGTGCTCTTGATCGATTCTTCTCTACATATGTCCTACAGCCAATGTGGATCGTGCCAAGTGTTAGTGGAAACTCCCTGCCATGATTGCGTACGCATAAAAAAGATAAGCTTTTACCGTATTTCTTGAAATAACACGGCAAGAATTTCCCGCGTTTATATTCATACAATAGCGTATGCGAATAAAAGCGACGGAAGCTTCAAAGTGGGAGACTTTTCCTTGTTGGTAGAGCGACGAATGAGAGAGAGAGAGAGAGATAAAAGAAATTCCGGTTTACCTCGAACGATCCATTTTACTTTATTATTCGAAAAATTATGAAACATCGATAAAGAATTTCAGTTTTTAAAAATTCTTATTAACACTCAAAATTTTTATTTTTTATCCTTATACGACTATCCGTGTTCATCGAAATTCATTCATGATATCAAAAGTCAGTCCTTTCCTTCCGACGAGTTTTTCACTAATTTTATCTCCTACACCAAGTTCAGTTTTGTAAAACCTTCGCCAATGCCAAGATAAGTTTGGCCATTCTCTATACTGCACTTTCTGGGGCAATGGCTGTGTTGCTGAAGAATTCCCCGAGGAAGACATGCATCCAATTCTTTACCTATTTACTACTACTACTACTATCTACTACTACTATTTACCTATATACACACGTATACATATATGTATATATAGATTGGATGTAAGCCAACGTAAAATCGTTTAAATATTCCCAAGAAAATCATCAAAAAGACATTTCCCAGCAGGCACCATAATGAAAAAATTTAATAAAAGCCGGATCGCGTCTGCCGATGAAGAGTTCAATCGATAAATTATTTTAGCCAACAGTATTGACAATGGTATTATTTATTTATACGTTTTGGGCTGTCAATCAGTTTTTGTTTTACTTAACGTTGTCATTATATCTATATTGAGACTAATATTCTTAAGGCAGACATCCGTATCCATGACGGGGGATGACAAGCCTAACCTAACCTACCCTAACCTAACCTAACCTAACCTAACCTAACCTAAACAAGGATGACATTCTCGTCCAAACTTCGTCTCCTCAATCTATTATCAATCTTGATCGTATCCCTTATATTGGACAGACCTAAGAAAGCTACCTTGAAACACCCTGTACAATAGGAACGTCCTTCGGTCCAGATGTCAATGTGGGCTAAGTTCGTCAGAAGCAGATTTTCTTGCCAATTACCAAATGCAAGTTCTCGCGCCGCTTGCCAAAAGAGCCATCGCCGGGGACATTGATTCGTCGCTACAGAAAGCAGCCATGGTTCAGCATTCAAATTCTTATTGGTTGCTACTAGGTACATCATATACACAGATAAGATAAATGTATATCATTTTGATATATCAGAGACGATTTCGAGATACTAAATAATAATGAATATTCTTTATCGTAATAATACACTGATGTAATTTCCAATTAACAAGATAAATTATAAGAGATAGGTTAGATGAGATACTGCCATCGGATGGCTTGACTAGATACTTACGTACGTCATTATGACGAGTGCTTTTTGCGGAAAGACGTGATTTAAATTTGAAATCAGATAATAAAATGAATACTTAAGAACAATGGGATGTGTATTATCTCTGTCACTTTTGTCTCTTGGTTATTTTTTCTTTTAATAAAAATATTTTTTAACAATTTACGTATATTTTCTTTTATTTTTTTGCATTTTTTTTTAAAATCATTCTTTGATATTCAAGGTATACTGATTACTTTGATGATGTCTTTGAAAGTTACGAAAGCTCGTATATTGCTGGTTTGAAATTCTGTAGTTTTTTTTTGTAGCTCAACTTTTTTTTTCACTCACGCATTATGTGCCCTACCTATGCAGATTCCACTAGATTTGCATCTGGTTCTCTATCGGACGAGTTTCTCTTTTATGAGAAAAGTTACAACGTTATTGTAGAAGGGCTCAAGGTAAAATATGGCCCCGCTATGATTCCCTGAAGTCCGTGATATATTATTTAATCGTACCAACACACCAGGTCAGAGAGTCATTTTCCAGGTATATACTAAATATTCTCACAAGTATTTGACAGAGACGAGGTCGGAGCTTTTTTGAAAACTAAGCTTTTTTTGAAAATTTTTTAGCTCGTTACTCAAAGCTGTCAAGTCGTTTCGGGCGGCTTTACACAAAGTGTGATACTGCAGGGCTTTACGAGGTTACAAGCGCAGTAAAAAAAGTGAGTAACGTCATTAGTAGGAAAGCAACGTAATTTAACTCATTATAAAGTCTTCAATGTCAAACTACAGATTAATCGTATAAAAGGATAAAATCCGGTCGCTTTTGTCATCCAAGTCCAATTGTTACGTCAAATTTTTACAGACGCTTTATGACCTTCTGTGTTTCCCAATTTGCCCAGGTCAATATTGTCACAGCGAAGCACAATTGGCAGGTGCACCAAAAGTAAAAAATAAAAAAAGAACCGTAACGCGTATTCCAATCGAGATTATCCACTGTGCAATTAAAGTTTAAAAACGAAATTAAAAAAAATATTATCGATAATCAATACGAGATTATCGATCGCGATAGACCTATATTGCTGATAAGGATGGACGAAAGAAATTTATATCGGATCTGGCAAAAAGTCAAAAAACTCACCGGTCAGGGAGACGTCAGGACGTTCACGTTTGGCACGGTGTGGGGACACTTTAATTTTTCTTTTTCTTTCCAATACGTTCAACCCCGCACAGTACGGTCCGAGCGATAAGGGATGAAAAGAAAAAAAAAGAAAACTTTCAATAGCCAAAGGCTATCACTGTACGTACTTCACTTCGCATAAACACAGTGCGAGAGGCTTCGCGGCGAGTATCACACTGAGGGTAGTTTCTCGCGAAGCGCTACACCACCGCCACCCTTCGTCAAATTCTCTCACTAGCAGCGCCGCAGGTTCGCAAGCTTCGCTGTGCTATTGTTCACAAAGCGATTGGCTTGCTCAAAGAATTTTTTTTCACCGAGTCGAAGACTGCCACGCGTATCGTTCTACCCACGAGGACAAGGTCCCGTTCAGGAAAAGCACTCGGCTGGCTGACACGAAGCTTTACTACTAGCTGCTCTTGTCCTACTCGGAGCTTTGGCAGCCTTAGGAAACGACTGTATAGATCCATACACGCTTACATGCTGTTTCACTATAGAGACAATTTACGGTAGGTATGTTGAAGTTGATTTATTGTGAAATCTTATTGGGTTTATGGTAATGATCTGCGGGGTGGGTAAGGGGGGGGGGGGGGGCTGGTTATGGCAAAAATAGGAATTATCAAATAACTTTCAGGGTTTTTAAGCTCGTAATTTTTAAGCAGTTCGAAAGTGGGGTATTTACGCGCGCAAAAAATTGTTTATTCAAAATTAATACGAGCGCTTATACGTATCGATTGGTCGATGTTTGAAGGTATAAAAAAATAAATATTGAAAAATCTGGTTACACGTTTCATTTTCGATTTTTTCGAATTTTTTATTGATTCTGTATTGAGTACTAACTACGTCGACTGGTTGTGGTAAAAAAATTAAACTGCGATTAACAGTACTTGTTCATAGGAAGAGATTTTATCTTTAATAAAAAAATAATCGTAAACGCACTTTAGTCAGAAGGGAAAATTGGTATTATTAAAGATTGTTACGTGTTATATAAAATTATATTTTTGTAATGTCAGTGACGTGAGTCGGTAACGCTTTTTCCATAATTCATTTTTTTTCGTATATTCTATTAATAACAATAGCAGTTCTGAAAGATTTTCTGCGTTAACAATGTGTAATCACTTTTTTAAAAATTGTTTTTATGTTTACAATAAATTAAAAATACATCGCTTCTGGATACGCTCGAAGAAGATTAATCGATGAGTTCTAGATTTGCCACTACGTTGCTCATATAACTAGACAGGGATGACAAGACGATATTTCGATAATATTAATCATAAATTTAAAAATTGTCAAGCATATACCTATAAACAAATGTATCTAAACTTTAATTTTGGAGTAGTGACTCTAAATTTTCAATGTGATAGGTTCGACCCTTGAATATACTGTACTTACCATTTTGAGAAAGTAAGTTGTCTCCGGAAGCTGACTTGCGAAAACGAAGGAATAGACCACGTGCAAATGACGAAGGACTAATCCCACAATAAAATATTACAAAAACGACAGACAGAAAACGCACTAAAACTATGGCGATAAGACGTAGGGATACTGCAAACAGTGACTGCTAATTTTGCCGCAAGAGGCAGCACCAGTCGCGGCAATATTCGAACGTGAATAGCTCCGGTATAAAAAGAGACGCACCAGTTGGGAGATTTCATTCTTCCAAGAGCCCCGCGATGTCTTGCATCGGACTATTTGCATATGTGTGTTCTTTCTTTTTTTCCCTCCCTTCTCTCTCTATTACCTAATAGTCCTATTTCTTCCACCTGTCTTACTTCCCTCCTAACCTTAGTCACTGACGCTGTCCCGATACGTTGTAAATATTCCAAGAGGATATTAGGGGTGGTTATACTTGGGTTGACAGCATCATCCCTTACTATGCTTTTAAGGGTGAGCATCCCTCGTCCATTCGGAGTTCACTTTGACTACTTCACTTGAGATACATTTCGAGACCCTTATCACACTCTACTGAAGTTATCACTATCTAGTAAAAACATTTTCCGTGGGGAGCAGTGGCGGATGGGGGTAAATTGTCGGAGGGTGTTTCACCCTAAACTCACTGAGCTTGCCTAGTGACAATTTACGGATTCCTTCACGCATTCTTTATTTCTTCTCCACCCCGTTCCGCTTTATTTTGGAAAATTTTTTTGCTCACATCCAATTTTTTTCTACTTTTTTTTGTTCTTGACCTACCTTCTTAGTTCACTTCTATAAAGCTTGTAACGATGGGAAGGCTGATTAATTTCTGGAAAGATGATGAGTCAATGTATTTGGGTAAGATGATTGTAACGCAATGACCGTGCCGAGGCACGAGATTTGATTTATTCGACGGTTGGACGTCGGAGGATTGGTCGCGCGGGAAATTCAAACTAAGAGAGAGAACGAAAGGCGGGTTTACCATTTCTAGAATATATTGCTATATACACACTTTAATAACCAAAAACAAACATTACAATAATAATATTGTTATTAATATAATATTATGTAATAATAGAATCGTTTATCAATGTAGTGTAAACACTAAAAATCTTGTTACTTCACTTTTATGGAAAGAACAATGTATTCACTTTTTCTTTTTCCTCTTTATTTAATAATATTAATTCATAATTGTCATCGGCTAGCCGGAGCTTCGCGATTTCGCCGTTCGATCGCGCGACTCATCGATCGAGTTCAATGGTTAACTGTCAATCGATCGATCGACCGATCGAATTAACGAGTCCGCTAGGTCCTGGACCCGCTGGCTGTGTGGTTGTTTTTATCTTAGAATAATAAATATCATAGTGCAATATCTAAAAATCTGTCTTTTTTATGCAACTTACACATTCAAACAGTGTACTCGAAATTTACAATATTAATTGCCCTTAAAAACATGAAATTACCATCGAGCGATAGTAATTATTATTCATGATGTTCTCGTCGTTACCGGTAAAAGAATGTTTGATTAAAAATCGGTTACGGTGGCGGGGTGCTTCGGGGGGGATATTCAGAATAGACATTATGCAACTAATAATTCGGATAAAGGACTGATAAATTTAATTTTTCTCGATTTAACTTTTCGAACTCGTACGGCAATAACGATCCGAAATTATCACCAATAACGATCCCGTATGGATCAGTCTTGAACCAATCACGGTCAACGTAGCGATACAACGGCAATTCTTATTGGCCAATACGTTCAGATGCGCGGCGGTTTATGCGCACGCGCGTTTTTTTAAATAACCTGGCACTTAAATAAATTACCACGTGTCTCACTCTCTCTCACTCTCTCTCGTCATGTATATATGTATACATGTATTATATACAATTGTCAAATTAAATAACGACTAAATAATAAATACATTGCTATAGAAGAAATTGTCGCGAGTTGACCCGAATGTGTCCGAATACTCCCGAAAGATGGAACCGATAATTATTTTCATTTTTCTTTTCTCACTGTTTGCTCGTTCCATTATTTATAATAATACAAAGATCGTCTCGTTTCCCATTAATGAGCCCTCTGTAATTTCCAGATATATATATATATATATATATATATATATATATATATATCACTATTGTCGCATATCCTTTCGCTCACTTATCAAATTCTTCAATGAGCTCTTCACGTATAACAGTTACTTAATGAATCACGTGAACAAACCGCATGTGAAATTCATTTATGTTTACTATACCATGTATTATGAACTCATTGTTTCTTGATTTTGACTTCTCTTTTTTTCCATTAATTTTTTTATAGTAGCCCAACTTTTTTAGCGGGCTACTCATGGGATTTTATAGATAACGATAAGATTCCTCCCTATTTCAGTGCCTATTGTACATACAATAGAAACATCCTTACGTATACAATAGTATAATTAACAATTAATACGACACGTATGTCTCCCGGGGTGATAATCATCATAATTATAGTGATCTTACAATCAGATACAGATTGGCACAATTTTTTTTTTTATAATTAAACAATAATTTTACTGCCTAGTCGAGCTTATTTTTTTTATTATTTGAATCTGATATTAGACGATGATAATACTTAGATATTGACGTCATCAATGGCGAAAAAATGCGGTGGAAATTTATGGCGTCCCTAGACAATTTTTATCTCGTATAGTCTTAGAGAATTTTTATCCAAATTTTTTTTTGGATATATTTTATTAAACAATGTCTCTCACGTATCCGTTTAGACACTCGTTACGCATTCACCATATTTTTGACTTACAAACGTTACAGTTAGTGACACCTAGATTTCGCGCTATTGTTAAGGGAGACTTTGAGCAAATTAAGTGTATTGAGAATTAAAACTAAAAAGAAATAGAAATAAAGAAAAGTTTGAAAAATGAAAATAAAATATTCAACCCCTCGCCTAATCGTTCATCTTATGCTAATTGTAATCAAAAATCCCTAGGATCGAATTCGTCACCGATTACGTATACAAGTGCAGTAGTAACTAATTAACAACTTGCCTTAATTAAAGTAAGATCGATAATACAAATACATAACGGTACAGTATACGCTGAGAAATCGTGAAACGTCGCCAAAATCTTGGCTGATTTTATTCGAGAGAGTGGGAACAGAGGGACAACGAGAGAAACGAGAAAAATTTCCAAAAAAAAAAAGGAGAAGATTAAGAGAAAAAAATGTTGATCGTCGAAAGAAAAATATTAATAAAAAAAAGAAACCCAAATAAAATAATTCGTTCCTGACGTCATAACGATCGTAAAGATTAGCGTTAATTAAATCGATCATAATCAAATATCTCCATTGCACATCCCATCATTAAAAATCGTCACACGTGTCTCACACACGCACACACATACACGCACGCATGCGCACTATCCGAATTAATCGTATCACAATGTGCCCAATAGCAGCGTACCAATTAGACTCTTTCTCTCTTACGGTCAATCTTATTGGGTGAGAAAGCGCGCGAAAGGACTGAAAGATTCAAAAAAAATTAAAAGATATTTCAAAAATTTCAATAAGAGAGGCTGTGTCGGCCTGAAATAAAAAGAGAAGAACGGTAATGAAGGTTACGAGAGAAAAACGAAAGAGACGTAGTTACTTATTGCGATCTTTATAGGGCTCATCGTTCGTTCAATGAATACTTGGCTTAATTGGTTGACGTCTCTCGTCGTTTGATATGGATAGAATACTAGTAGTAACTAGAATAGTAAGATAGATACGTACTAGCCCTAGGACAACTATACGTACATAAGTGTAACGAGGAGTAGGGTTAAATAGGTTAGGTAACGAAAATTCCTATGTAACAATTAAAAAACGATAACAGCCGCCAAGACAGATTCTAACCTCTCGTTTGGGTAAGGAGAAACTTTTACAAATGTATCGTCGACGACTGAACGTCGTTAAGAAATACATCTAGAAATGTATATACGAGTATCGAAATACCTTGATGATAAGGAAATAGTGATAAATTTGGAGAGAAAAAAATGTTTTTTTTTTCAAAGTTAAAAATATAAATTCTAGGTTATCTTATTGAAAAGGATATGAACACTAGCTAGAGTCTGATATGTAGACTGATTTTGGACGAGGGTCACCTATGTGTTTTTCACTTTTGGGTCTATACACATGGCTCCTACTTTGATTAAAATGTTTCATTCGTCGAGACTCGTTAGGATTTACAATATTTCGTAACCCATTGCGCCATCTTCCCACGGCGACCTCAACCACATAAGCCAGCTCGACGGGGCTACAATGATTCTTATGGTAACGAGTCGCGTCGAATATCACGCAATTATTATTTAATACATTAAAACAAACGCCTCAAGATATGTGTACGTCGAATCTACGAAGGTTTAAACGTTTACTAAACGCAAAAGCACTCTTCCACACCAGCCGATAATAAATCACGATTCTTCAAGCATCCCGCGTTTACACCCTATTGTAGGTAAGTTATGACGTAATACCCACATTTTTTCTTGCCATTTCGTTATTATTTTCTTCACGTTTTTTTTTTCTTTTCTAATTATTTCTCTTACGCTTACAATAATTATTACGTGTAACTCGCGTGTACCTAAGCGCTAGAGCGTTTACATGTAAAATTCTTATTTACCTCTTATGTCTCAACGTGACAAATAATTCCACGTCACTCGCACGTTACGTCATCGTCAACATTTTTCTCGTTACTTTAACTCTTGGATTATTGTTATTATTATTTCTTTTTATTTTTCACCCATCCTCAGCCCACGCTATCTTAATCGTAATCAACCCCACTCTCTGTACTGCGTAACTCCCAATCGTTTATTACAGTTACTCTTCGCTCATGCATCTCTATTATTGGTACTTGGTTTCCTTCTTCTTTTTTTTTTCATCTCTCCTTTATACATAAATATTGCATACGAGACAATTTTACGAAAAACTTTTTACCCTGGAATAATGTACTTTTTTTTTCGTGGATCTAGCGAGCAGTCCGCGATATACAATACGTATGATCAGCCAGGGCTGTAAGCTTACAGCTTTATGGCTCACAGCGTTGTAATTTTTCCGTAATCACGATCGTGCGAGATAACGATCTAGGATAATCATTTGTTGAATGATCGGTCGGTAAAGACGATCGTGGAGTTTTCTAGATGCAGGTATTGAGCTTGCTCGATACCTCGTTTGAAAAAAAAAACTTTCTTCCCCTTTCGCAATTCTTTTTTTGACTTCTCCCTCGAATCTTCGCGTTTACCATTCGCGCCCGTAAAAATCTATGCGTCTTTCGCTTTGCGCTTGTAATATAATTTTTAACTTTCTCTGTCTCTCTCTCTCTCTTGCGGATAGACGCTTCTTCGAAAGACGTAGTCACACAACACGATTTTTACGCGACTACTAAAACGTATTTTATTTTCCTCTTTTAAAAATTTAAATACTCGTATTACTCGTAAGTATTTATGACCCTGTTTCTTAAAGGCTTCGTAACATAAGTTGGTGTTGGCCGAAGGTGAAGGAAAGAGAGCGAAAGTATATGTATGTATATATACATATATAATATTATATAGATATATGTTTTACTTTTTTCCCACTATTCATAGGGGGACGATGGGTGGGGGGAGGGGGGAGGGGAGGGGAGTCCTCGCGAGAAGAGATCGATCAAGTGGAATTTTTTTTTTATTGGGGCAAAGATCTGACAATGGATAAAAACGTAAGGGTGAAACTCGAAGTAAACAAGAGTAGAAGGGCAATAAAATTTTTTTTGAAAAAAAAAAATAATAAAAGCCCTTTAGCCAAAAATTCTGTATATCCATACATGTGAACGATGAGGAGGTTGCAATTTATTTTTTGGCAAATTTCACGTATTTGTCTTTTGTATTATTCTCAGATAAGACGGTGGGTTGAGGATTAGGGGAGGTGGGGGTGTGAACAGAGAAATACATATATATAATTTTTCGAAGACGTGAAAACTGGAGTGCAAAAAAACTGCTGGATCACAGCGCACCGATAGACGATTTTTAAGAAAGGGTAAGTTTAGTAAAAAAAAAGTAAGAAATAATAAAGATATGAAAAAAGGCTATTGGAGACGCGCAATGTAATACCGGTGAATCCGAGAATGGGTTTCTTTTTTTTTTCTAATCGACGTACCAACTCCGGTTCAATTAAACCTCAATAAGGTTATTCTTATACTTAGAACGCGCGTGATCCCTGTTACGCTATACTTGCGCTCAGTGAATCATAGGTGCACTTTTTAAATACGATAAACGGTCCAGGGGCTGATCGCGGCACGGTCGACCGAAAAGCGAACGCTTATTTATTATATTATTTTATTAATTACGTACTTATATTCTCATTACCGTATCCTTTGGCACGCGCGTCTCTATTTATTTTGGCACGATTTTTGTCCCCCTACTTATATATTTTTCACAATTCACCACGGTCATTCAACGCGAATAATTCGAAATTGGCACACGATCCTGAATCTTTTACACCCTCGCTCGATTCACGTTTATTTTCCAACTTTTCACATATTTTTTCCTTGGATTTAAAAATACAAAATTTTTTTTTTGAAAATCCCAACAGTGTCGCATCGCGTGTATCAATGATTTAATGAAAATTATAGAGCCGTCTTCCCCTCCCTCTCCCACTATGTACTCCTGCCGACCCTCCCCCTATCGCCAAAAAGTCTATACATTCGTCATTCCTAATTTCTTTTCGCTTTCTTCTATCTCCTCGTCCCTTATTTTTCTGTTCATATTAAAAGTGCAATCTTATATTTTTTTTATCTTTTTGTTTCGCTCGCACGTTCGGGAGACGAACACGATTCAATATCCTATAAAAACTAAGTTATTTCTTAGCTGATTGCCTTGCGTTACGGTTATAAGGTTTTTATGGGAAAATGGACCCGAGGTGGGTCGACTGTTCATCCTCCTGCGATAACGATCGTCAGGGATACCGATCGGGCCCTTCTAAAAGGGTCCCATCCTCGTGGGCCCATTTAACCCGCGCAGTAAGGATAAGGCCCCTGCACTAACAGATTGCTCTACGCCACAACGAAATGCTCGCATTCTTACGACTTCAAACGCCGTAAGACGTTATACTTGTATATGATCCAGCCGCAAAGGACGAGAACGATAGTTAGAAAAAATTGTTAAAATTTAATTAATAATAAGTCAAAGAGATAAAGGGTTAAAAACTCGTCCCTCGTGCTCGGATTGTCTACTAACGTGTGTCATGTGTGGGAGTGGGTATACGAATCTGATTCGGTAAGGACTCGCCGTGTAAAAGACTCTCGAGTAAGTAAATATCTTCCTTGTACAAGATGATCTCGATCTTGTTATAAATTTTTTTTTCTATTGATAAAACATAATCGAGATAATAATCATAACACGGCGCGTCCCTGTGCCTCGAGCCTGCCTGATTTTAAATTTCTCCTAATTTTTTTTCTCTCCCCACAAATCCGTCATTCGGCCAAATTCATTAGATCTGTATTCGATCATTGCTTTTATTTTCCTTTTCTTTTATTAACGTGACACCCTCTAGATCTCAAGCGAGACACCATCACGGTTATCAATGGATCGATCTTCACTTGATTTTCAATCGGTAAGTTTTTAACGTGGGTGATCGGCGAGGGAAGGACACGATCTGGGACTAGCGTTGTAATAGGGATGGAAAAAAAAATAAAAAACGAATTGTAATAATTGAGCGCCCGATTACACGATGTCGCATATGATTATTTTATGACAGGATAGATTCTGGAGCGGGTGGAAAAGCGAGTGAGGGGGTAGAGGGTTGGTCTTATTTTTATCGTAAATAATTAATACGACACTATATAACGACAAAGTCCAACGCGATCGTAAACGTGAGATCGATCGATTCAGAGAAAAATCACCTAGCAAGTATCACGTGAGGATATTCCATTAATTAATTGATAGTACGCTGAATAAATATGAGCCTCTTTTAATTGGAGCAAGAGATATATCATAGCCTAATCACCATGTGTGTACTGGGGATATGCTCGGATTATGATTTGAAGTTTTTTCTGGTCAGACGAGACGGAGAGAAAATCAAGAAAGGGAAATGATATCCACGATATCCGTGGATAAGGTAAACAAGGAGTGAAGAGGTTAAGTGAATATAAAAAATAGCAGTGAGAAAAGAGAAGTAATAATTATAGATAAAAGTACAGAAAAAAAGGAAAGGAAAGAGGTTGTCCTCCACTTCATCCCGAACGGACGATAACCCATATTGTTCTCGTTAACTTACGTTTTCATCTCCTGTACGTTTTTCCGTAAATACATCCGAGAAAAATACTTAGCCAATCAGAGAACAGGAATTGATCCGCGACAATTCATGTGTTTTTCTACTCTGTCGGCAATCTTCGTTTGGATACCTTGCCAATTCGCACGGGAGTATTTGAAAAGTCGGCCACCGTCGCACGGGGATCTTTCAGTTACGTGTTTTCTTTTATATCATTATTTTTTAAGATTTGCTTTCTTAAATTATTTTTTCAGTCTGTCTAACGGATCGATCGCGTCGACTGTCGATCCGTCAATAATACTTCTGATGTTGGCAGCCGAACGATTTCACCGAGCGATGTCGCCACTGTCGCGCGCGATCCGAATGTGACGGTTAATAACGACGATGGGAATAGTAACAATAAACGCGCACTTCTTTATCGTTATACGCGTTTGTCACGCACTGGTCGTTTCTTCCAAATTTATCGATTGTTCCTAATTACAATTCTTTTTCTTACTTTGCTTTTCCGTGCTCTTTAACTCAGCCAAATTCGATCGTCGTGTTTCTCTCGCCCGCACGTTGTTTCCTCTATTTAACGTAAGGAAGACAGTGGCGCTAGTGTAGCTTCATCGTCTCAATATATTTTTCTCCTTCGTTCTTTCCCTTCATCTATTGGTAAGCGTGTGTTAGTATGAGTGTGATTTTTGTCAAACCTACTTTTCGTAAATTTTTTATTCCGACGTGTCTTAAAAATTGTCCCGTAACTATACTACCATTAATCAATTCTAATCACAGCAATATTTATTGTTGATATACACAATCATACAGCGTCTCTCACTAACTGGTTTTTAATTATTTTTTTTATACTTTTTTTTTAGTACAGGCTACGTCTCGTACGATGATATCGCTTGTTTGCTTTATCTGTATTTTTTTGACACTTTTGGGTTAACCCCCGAATACTTTTCGAAGAATCAAACATCTTGCACAATGATAGCCGGTTAAGTTCGGTGCGAAGAAAGAAGAGATGAAAGAAAATTCGAGCTCTCTTTATCTCTTGCCACCAAACAAGTTTGTAGGCGAAAATAAAGACGAAAAATGTTGGTTAGCAGGGGTGGTTCTTATTTCGTGTACTGAACTCGGTTGAACAGGGACAGGGGGAGGGTAGAACAGAATTAAAAAAAAAAGATGCCAATTTCGACGAAAATTTAACTTCAATAATTTTTTAGGGTGGCGACGACATGTAAAAAAAATATTCGCAATATTTTTCATTTTCTTTTCAACTAACGTGTCCCTTCGTCTACGAGATCGACTTTAATATGACAATTAAACTTTTCGTAGATCTTTCTTTTTTCTCTCGTGGAGATAACAGATGTAAACAAAACAAAAATAATGATTTCGCAATGCATTTCGCGATATCGAAAAGCGCAAGATTTGCAAATTTTTACATGCACACTATAACTACGTTTACCGAAATCGCAACTGACGGGCATTGTAAATACATAATGCCAAGAACTACCCCATGCAGTATTAGCGAAGCGTAACAAGTAACTTTATAAATAAATAAATAAATAACGTAAATTCACGAATCGAATGGAGCGACAGGTGTTGGAAAGATGGTTGGGTAGAAGGAGGGAAGGGAACAATCTTTATCCTTCGGAATTGAAAATTTAAACGAGCGATTTTTTTCTCCGCCAGAGCATTCCACGAGTATATACAACATTAAGGTAATAAATTATAATTAAAAAATATATTTACAATAAGTCTTCGCGTCGAGCTCCCGCAATCAGGATTTCTTATCTAAGCACGACATAATTCATATGAAAAAAGAGAACAATGTGAAAGTAAATAATATTCTAAAAAAAAACGCTCACGTAACTCCACCATGGTAATTTAGGTTTGACCAAGAGGATGGTGGAGAGTGAAACTTTTTTTAAAGAAAAAAAAAATGGCAATCGAACGAAATAGAAAATACGAATGACGAAATGCGTTGAAATGTCAAAAAGTCGAAGGGAGCAAAGACGATACAAAGTAAGAGGGAGAAAAAAAGGTTTTAGAGAGATGAAATAAAAATTAAAAAAAATAACTAATTGAAGCGTTTGAGATAAAAGAAAAATGCACGAATTTGACAATGCGCGATAAGAGTTGATACCGCGAATTCGCTTTGTGTGTATTATTACTATATCGTGGTAACAGGTAGATTTTAATAAGGAAGCACGAGGTTTGTCTGGATAGAAATTATCATCATTTTGGCACGTGCCGGAAGTGATCGTACATTTTTTCCTTTCATTTACGATAAACGAGGATATGTCGGGGATATTGTTGTATTTCTTTTTTTTATCTATTTTCACTTTTCTTACGACTCATCGTTCCTCGTTCGAAATATGCAATAAGATTCCAATTCACGCGAATCGTAACATTGAAAACGCGCCCGACTTAACGTTCCCGGTTTTTTTATATTTTACGCGGGAAAAATATAAGATTTGAAAAAAATTCAATACCGTTCACAAGTGTCCACGTAAATCTCCATAACGAACGTATCAAAGAATTAGGACAAAGTTCGATCGCAAAAAACGAAAAAGGCACACACGATTGTGCTTAACAATTTGGTCTTAAAATTTAAATTCAAAATAACAAAAAAAAACACATCGACTACGCGAAATCAATGACGCGAATAATTTAAAAATTTT
Source organism: Trachelus stipa (assembly GCA_036026315.1). Classification (NCBI taxonomy): domain Eukaryota; kingdom Metazoa; phylum Arthropoda; class Insecta; order Hymenoptera; family Cephidae; genus Trachelus; species Trachelus stipa. The sequence continues at coordinate 1,861 of JAYRCB010000549.1, read as the reverse complement.
TTATCTGCCTCGAAGAAAGGATACGAAAAAAAGGGCGCCTCCTAATCTCAAAAGCAGTGCTTTGAACATGCACCATAATTATCAATCATCATCATTATTGCCTATACCTCGACTAATTAATTTGTTATCGTATAATAAATATATTATTATTTATATTCCACGTAATAATTTGTAATCTCAACAGAAATCGCGCGATAACGCGCGTCCTGACGATAGTCGCCGCGTCGCGAGTTCACGAGACGACAAGGGAAGATTTTCGTCGAGGGATCTTCGAAAGAGAGGAGGCTGATTAATCATTACCGCAACGATTACGCAAACGCACCTACGAGCGATTGCCTCAATAAATTAACAAGCGCGCGCGCACGACGTGAGTCGTCGCGACGCGGCAACAAAAGTGTCCACGCATTACAAGAGACCCCTACATACCCTACAAGTGTCCCGGGACCTGACTTAAAAGTTTCCTGGGATTTTCCATACATCCCTTTATATATATACCCTCTTGCGCAGAGAGAAAAATCGCACTCAAAAAAGAAAAAGAAAAAAGAAAAAATAATAACAATATCTTGCTCGCCCGGTAAAGCAGGGTACGTACGCGTAATCGTACAGCGTTCCGCCTCTACGCGTCCTCTTTACTGTTATTACTTAAAAGACAAAATTACTCCTTTGACCTCTTGACCCTTACGACTCGACTCCGCATGCAAAAGTTACGCAACTATACAATAAATTGCCTCGCGATTAATTTTTATCCCTCCTTATACGTTTCTCCGACGTTTTCTATTAATTTTTTTTTCCTTATTTTTCTTTATACTCTGCACACGTCGAGGGCACGAGAAAATTTGGAAGCTAGAAAAATTATATATCGGCCACTCTCGCACCTTTCCCATTATTAATATACATACACCATATACATCACTATATACTATGCGTGTGCCTGCCGTTCGAGATCGCTCCGCTATTTTTTCTTTTTGAATATATATTATAATAAACCGAAAGGCTGTACTTTCCTGCTGTTGTTACTTTTTTTTTCTTTTTTTTTATCCCCTTCCCCTCCCCCTCCCAATTTCTTCTCGATGGCTACTTATCATTTTCTTTACGTCCTTTAGAATCCCATCTTCTCTCTTATCGAGCTTCCAACCTTTTTCTCCCTGATCGCTCACTACGATTACTTCGTAACGCACCAAGAGAGACTCTGCGGATCCTTCCGTCGAATATCAGCTACTACCTTTACTCGGGTATCAACGCACGCGGATCAGCACCTCGTCGCGAGCGACAAAGATACACGGAGCCAATTGTGATTGTTTCCTTTACCGTCACGAACGACTCCGTAACGGATTAGTCGGCGCCGGAACGTGTCGCAATAAAAAACGCTAACGACCAACCCTTAGAGTATTAGCATCGTAATAATTCTTTTTTTGTTTGTTCGTTAAATATAAAAATGAAAACTAACGTATCTTTGGCTTGTTCCCTTTACCAATCGGCAGCAGCGCGTTTGGGGCTGCGGCGTGCAATATTACTTTTTTTTTTAATCTCCACCTCCTCAGTCGCTTCTCATCCACTCGTTAATTTACTTCTTTTCGTGTATCCTCGTACATCTTTCAATTTTTTTCTTCTTCTTCGTCTTTGTCCTCGTCTCCAACCTTTGTACAGTTTTTGTAGACTCGAGTGTATTCGTGTTTTCATCGTATCTCTCGTGTTCTCTTTTTTCAACTTATATTTTTCTTTCTTTTCTTTACCTCCTGCCTTGTTCGCCCTATAAAGTTCTTGCGTTAATGAAACGTCATTTATGCTCTCTCTCTCTCTCTCTCTCTCTCTCTCTCTCTCTCTCTCTCTCTCTCTCTCTCTCTCTCTCTCTCTCTCTCTC